>VWZK01016118.1:12284-154274 GCA_013396935.1 Baryphthengus martii
GAAGGGAAGGGAAGGGAAGGGAAGGGAAGGGAAGGGAAGGGAAGGGAAGGGAAAAATTTCCCTTCCAATCACTGGAGCAGCATTAATCACCTCTTCACCTTGTTCTCATGACTTCATGTATATATGATTCCTTCTATAGCTTCTTCCGAAGATCCCTTTCCTTGAAAAATCAGAAGTGAAGAGGAGGTCTAATATGCCAAATGCCTTAGAAAACTTCCTCATATCTACAGCCTTTCTCATTATCCTTCTGTTCCCAGGCAATTAATTTCCAGTGTTGATTTTATTTTCCCTCCAGAAATGTTTTGTGAAGACAGTTAGCTTCCTTAAACCTTCCTTTAAGTTATCAAGAGAAAATACCAACACATTTTTCCATTTGCAGATGTTTTGCGTTGGTTGAAGGTCTTCTGGGAGGGCTCCTAAGACACTCCGTGCCTTACATTCCCACCTTTGGCATTCTAGGTCTGGTTGAAATGTGAGAACCTTTGTCCATCCACTAAAGATAGAGCAGAATTACCTGTCCCTGGCTGCACTGAAATTGAGGCCAGACTCTGTAAGTTCTTATTAACAGTGAGAAGACCAGAAACAAAGCCCTGGACTTCTAATGGCAAGTGTTTCCTTGCTAGTCGCTTGACATACTACTTTTGCATGAACATATGCTGCAGTACAACTGAAAATCTTTGTATAAGAAAGAACATAGGTTGCACTTTAAAAAAAAGAACCTCTGGGTCAGTGACTGCAATTTCAGTAGGCTCCTTAATCATTCAGGCACATCCACAAATTTTAGAATTTCATTATTAAAAATACTCATTCCTCTTCGTTACCTCTAACTTGCTGGGCACACTAAAAAGACCCAGGCCTTTGAAACCCAGGTTCATTGTGAGTGGCTCAATATAAGCACTTCAAACACCAGATTATATTGGAAAACTCAGACCATGAATTTGCCATGGAAAAACCTATTGTGAAGAACAAAACCTTATTTGGAGAAAATATTTTACATTTTTGGTTTGTACCACCATTTTTGTATCCATAGTAAGAATTAGGGCTTTTGACTGATAACTAATTTCATAACTATGAGTTTTACAAATGACAGTTACTTTAAAAATTATTTAAGCCATTGAAAATATTAATTTTTTTTTGACAAAGAGAAAGTCACTTCTTTGAAAGTCAGGATAAGGTGGGACTGGATATTGAATTGGACCATCCAAGGAGTCAGAGAGTGTGTCTAGAGGAATGCTGTTGAGTACTAGGGCCAGGAGATGTGAAGATTAGAGCAACATAACTGGGTAGAGAGGGGAAAGATTAAAATTCAGATATTTTTTATTTGGTTACTAGTTGTCATCATAAACCAAAGTTTAGGACTGCATTAGGGTTTGAGTGCTTTTTGTTTTGTGTATTAGTTCATAGGATAATTCATGTCACAGAGGATCTCCAGATATGTTTAGTCCAATCTCCTACACAAAGTGGAATCAGCACATAGCTCAGACTGGGCTACTCAGGTCTTTATCTAGTTGAGCCTTGAATATCCAAGAATGAAGAGTAGGATGGCAATGAAGATTTGTTGTTAAAATAACACTCATCCTCAGATTTGCACCTTCTTGATATAAACAGAAATTTAATTTGTCTTCATCCCTTGCGAATATGTGTCCGCTTGGCAGACATTGCCTTGTCGCTTTATTTCTAGCCTTCAGGTCCTGTCAATCAGAGGTCAAAAACTTATTTGAGTGTGTTTTCTAACTTCTGAAGGATGTTAATGTCATATCTGCTGATAATAAGATAGAGATTTGACTTGATGGCAAGTAGCTCCTGACTTAACACTTGGAATGTTAACAACAAAAAAAAAAGACACTCCAAGTAATATGCCTGAAGTGGAAGGTTCATGGAAACAGATGAAGCAGACATACAATGGGGTGCTATCATTTGACTTGAATCAGAAACATCTATAGCTTCAAGATGTTGGAAAGAACCTGGGATGCTTCAGGAATTTGAAAAAGTAACTTATTTCACTAGTGATTATTCTGTTTTACTACTAATCTGGTTAGACACAAGAAAAGGCAAAGAATCCCAATCTATTTTTATGTCCTAATTTGTCCTACAGGTTTTTGCTAGTGTACTGCAGGAATATGTCAGCCCCAGAATCACAATTATGAGATTTCACTTGCATTCTGGATCAGTAATTATGCTATCCCACTATGCTCAGAAGCATCACCAAGTAAAAAAAACCTAAAAAGTCAGGGATAATGCTTCGAAAAAAAAAGCTGAGCTCCTAGCTAACTGAAATAAATTATCCTCATAAAACTCCTGCCTAACAGTGGAAATACTGGAGAAATTTTAATCTCTGTAGATCTCTCAGAGAAGTTTTTGTGTGTAAGTTAAATAGGCTCACAGGCTACCATGGTATTCCCTAAAGGCAAACTGAAAGATGGAGGGCTTACAGAAGAACTAGATTCTTAAGGAAAAAGTTGAGAAATCTCCTTGGCAGATTGATAGCTGAGAGATGTTGAGTGAGAAATCACTCAGAGCTCATTCAGAGTAACATTACTTAAACATCAGTTATTTAACTTTTTCTCCATAAGCTGCTGAAAAATTCTTTGTGAATATTTTGTGTGTGTCTCAGCTCGCCTAGCCTATCCTCGTAGCAGAGGTGCTCCAGCCCCTGGATCATCTTTGTGGCCCTCCTCTGGACTCATTCCAACAGAACTATGCCCCTTTTATAGTGGGGACACCAGAACTGCACACAGTATTCAAGCTGGGGTCTCACAAGGGCAGGGAGGTACTGGAGTGCTCTCACAGTAGGTACTACTGGAATACAGTATTATCAAATTTCTTGGACCAGTCGGTAACTAGCAATGCAAAGTTTAGTCTAATGTTTTGCAAAGACTTGTACAGTCCTCGGCAAGCAGCAAGACAGCAGACATATTGTCTGAGCTGAAGAATCTTCTGGCAAAATTGTAATACCTTGTTTTGTCCTCCCTTCTTTGCAAAGATAATATCTTCTTTAGCCTGCAGCAAAGATAAGCCTTAAAAAATCTGTCAAAATATACCATCAGAATAAATGATAGAGCATGAATCTTTGAGCTTAACAAACAAAACAAAACATCTGAAATGCCAGTATGTCCATTATTTCACTGTCAACTCCAGTACCACAAGTAAAGATCTACAATATTCATGTATACTGCAGTTTGTATAGCTGCCATTAGTACTGTTATGATGATTAACCTTCTTGATTCCAAACTCAAGAGATTATTTTCAGTTTCATGAAACGGTAATTAATAATCCATGTATTATTGTTCCCTAGGGTAAATCAGATGGGTTTTTTTAAAAGCCTTTCATATATGAAAGCTATGTGTTTTTTTATTGAAGCTCAGAGTTGTTTAAAATTACATCCAATACAGGAAGAAATATGCAGCTCCTGCGGTATTCTAGCAGAGATATAAGCCGCTCACATGAGAGTTTTCTCAGTCTGTTAAATTAAGACCTGAAGTTTTATGGAGAGGAAGTCTATACCAGCCCTTTGCTGTTGGAGCTCAATAAAGAGAAATAAATTCCAGTCCTTTCCCGGGTCACTTGGTACCATTTGATGTTATAAGTGTGATGGTGTCATTTTTTAGTCAGAGCAATCACCTACACAGGAGACTGAATGACCAAACCCACGACATGCTCAAAAGAGAGCAAGAGGATTCTACTCTAGTAGAATCTATGACCTCAGCCACATCAAAAACTTTCTTCTTTCTATCCTGGAAAAACCTTGTCTCGCACTGAGGTGCTGGGTATTTGTAAGGTGTTATGTATAAATGTTTCAGAGAGAGATGAGGTTAGGATGAGGCTGATGTGTGGGACCTAGACACAGCTGAAGAAAGAGATAGTGCAGAATTTAGAGGATGGAAATAAAACAGAGGAAGGCAAGCAATGGAATGAATAAAAGGGTAAGCCAGTAGAAGATTACAGAGAAAAAGAGAGCTACTATTTGAAACAGAGTATAGTTTAACTTCTTGAATGTAAATGAAGAAACTGAAGTAGAAAAATAAAATGAGATAGAGCTAGCCAATAAGAAAATAATCCAAAACGAGAAAATGGAACTAGAAAACGAAATAAAATGTATCTTTTAGTGTAATGAAACACATAACATATTTTTTATTTTACACAACTTTGCTACTAATTCTAGGGAAGACGGAAAGGTAGCTATTTTATACAAGGATTTCATAGCAATATGGTAGGCATCTCTTGACATTACATGAGTGTAGAAGTGCTACAGAATGGACTCAGAGCTTTCCTTTTGACTCTAAATCCCTGTTTGGATTGGGAAATTTTTTTTTTTTTCTTTTAAAATAATTTTGTTATCCAAATCATCAATATATGGGAAGGAAAAAGAATAAACATCTTACTAACACTTGTTAAATCCTTTAAATAATACTTAACCTTGTTGTGTTGTTTCTTATGTTATATTTCTATCTCTCTCTCCAGATATTCAGTAGGATCTGATGGATGTCAATCAAGTCAGTGCCAAGTTCCAGAAGACCTGTTTTAAAACTTTTCTTATGAAGTGTCAGACACATTCAAACCAAAGAATATGACTCTTACCTCTGCTTTCTCCTTCTCTTGCTACTGTGCAAATGAAACTGGGAAACAGTTACCTGGACTTAGCTTTAATATTTCATCAGATTTTGGAGAGCATTTTACGTGCTTGTTTGTCTTGCTTCAGAAAAATAATTTCTGACCTTAACAGTGTAATTTTCTTGCCCTTTAATATTTCAAAGAACTTAAAATGTTGTCTTGGAACACTGCCTAATTACTACAAAAGATATCTGTAGATGGTAACTGCTCCAGCTTCATCCAGTTCATGCTGACCCTTCATCCTTCTTGCGTCACTGATCCTTTACAGGAGTGCAAGTGCCTCTATGTCAGTGCCAGGCTCAGGAGGAGTCAGTAGGAAATTCTTGGTTGCTGCTCTGTGAAAGCCACACCAGTCATGGGCCACTTATTAATCACATTTTTTTCAAAATTTGAAATACTCTCTCCCTTGCTTTCTTGCATTGTGCTACATGACTAATATTGTGTCATTTCCTGTAACTTGTGAACTAAGGGCCAAAAGCGGTGTTTTTTTAGTTGTTTTTCTCTGATTCACCATGGACTCACCACAGCAGATCTGACCCATCCACACAATATTCCTAGTAGGAGAGCGGTTACCATCAGTAACAAGTCATTCTACTGTTTGCTTTGCTTCTCTCTTCTTTCCATATTTATAGTGAATCCAAACCCAAAGGAAAGACCCTTTGCTCCCAATTACCATCTTGGAAACACAGTAGAAATTATAAATTTGTGGTATTGAAGAAACTCAGGGAATTAACTGATACAATAACATCCAAACTGGAGATGAAATAAATAAATAATGGTGTTTTTTTTCTCTCAGTGAATATGATGGGAATAAATTACAATGAAGACAAGTGGAAAACTAGCCCTGCATCCATACGCTAACTTTTAAAATCTGTTGACCACAAAACTTCCATGCCTATTAAAATATCAATAATATGGAAATAAAGGAATGCAAAACAAAATTACCGTTGTAACCTATTCTCATAAGATTTCTTATGGGGTTTGGTGAGGCAGAGAATTCTAAACATAATACATTCAGTATCTGCAGTTTCATGTATGGAGATAATAATACTAGGAATTTCAGACTGCAGTTATTTAAAATCATGACTAGAAGTTATAATACTTATCAGTGGCTTACGGTTAATAACTAGTAGCATTACCGAATTAATTTTGTAAAGTGCACTGTGTTATTCCCTTCAGAGTATGCATTATTTACCAAAATATTTATGTGGCTACCTTCTGCATAGTGGCTAAACTCTGCAATACTTGCTACTTCCTCACAATCTCACCTTAGTTCTTGCTGCACTTAAACTCAGCAAGTTGCTTCTCATCAATTCCCTATATTCCCAAAGCTTACAGGACAGCTGGCAGGTAGTGCTTTAGGTGGCTTTTGCGTTTTGCCCACATCCAGGTGTTCTCTCCATGCTACCAGTACCTCAGGGGATGTTTCCTCATCAGCTGGTTTGGTCCTTTCCCGTAGAGTTTTGCCAGTATGAAGGAACTGTGGAGCACTGCAAGACTCTACAGATGAGAGCCCTGAAGGTGGAGGAGCAACACCTGTGTTTTATCTGGAAAACTAAGTAATGAACCCATCTGATACTTAGCCACTTTTGTTCACCCTATGAACAGCTTAAAGGAGCTGTATAATATTTGTGACAGGGGTAAAAAAGGTACATTATTTAGGTCAACAAGGGGTTTAAAAGTAATGTACTGTAGGGTGAAAAAAATGGGCATTTTAAACCTAATGGTAAAAATATTCCCTCCACATTAACTAGAAGTTCTCACATCTTATACAAAGATTTCCTATCTTAGACTTATTCCATTATTGTATGAAAACAGCAATTTAGAGAATGAATGTTGTACTGGTTTCCAAACTTTAATAGTTATAATTATTCTTTCTCTCTCATTAAGACTGATCCTATTACCCTTGCAAACTTTTCTCTTTCTATCTTTTTGTCTATCTTTTTTTTTTTTTTTTGAAATTGCACTTTATTCTTTCCTTTCTGAGAATGCAAGAAACATCATAAGCAGACTGGAGAAACTTAACTGAAGTCAAGATGATATATAGAAACATAAAATGTGAGAAATGGACAGAACAATGGCAAAGTACCCTGTAAATATGTATAGAATATCTGTTCTGGAAAACCACCGATGCCATGAGACACCTATCTTGATCAAAACCCTGATGACAAAAATCTGCTCTTGAAGATGAGCAATAAATTGCTTTGTGTTGCTGTTGTGTGTTCACTGCACATTCAACCCTTCCACTGACCCATCACTTTGAGGGCTGCATACCAAACTTGAGGACTGTGATGGCTATGCTGTGAAGAAGATGCCCTCTTCATCTCTAATGAAGACACGAACACAAACCCAAGTCTCTCCTCTTCCTGAAATGTAGCACTTTGTTAACTTTGGTTTCTTCTGGTTCTGGGATCTTTCAACATGCTGCATGTGCTGAAAGTCTGTCTAATGAGCAGGATGTGCTTCATTCAATTCCTACTAGCTCATGGCTGCCTGCAAGGGCAAAGACATGCTCTGGCATCTGGGGTACTATAACAGAGTAGCTCCCTTATGGTTTAACCTTGAAAGCATTGCTTATATCCGCATGTCTTATTTTCCCTTTCTGCAGCACAAGTGTAATGATAGAGGCCATTTTTCATATCAATGGCTGAAAAGTTTTATAAAAGAGCTTCTCTCTTTCCAGGTTAAGAATCCCTTGTGGTAAAGGATCAATATCCTAACTACTCTAACATCCCTTGACTCTGTTGAAGTTCTCTGTGCCAACGTTCAGTAAGAAGGGTACAGATTTTTTAGTTACTAACTGAAAAACACTGGGAAATAATTGCTGACCCTTGGGATTAGTTTCCTTCTTTCACAGCCAAATCCTTCAATCTTAAGCATGAAAAAAGTCCTTCTTCAAACTCATCTATGTGACTGAACAGCATTTCTGTGAATGGAAGCCAAAGGATCTAGTCTCAAATCCTTTGAAACAGTTGATCTGACTTGGCACTCAGCCATTGTACCATTGTTTTAGCAGAGTGTCATTGCAAGCAAAGCCTTTCTGGGACCACCTGACTTCCTTGAGTGAGGAAAACTGTCAAATCTTTCTTACTGAAAGCACAATGATATCCTTTAGAGATTACCAAACCATGCCATCTTTGTGATGTTTAGCTCTTGTCTTTTTCATGTAGGAAAGTAGTAACAACAGCAAATGCATTCAAAAGCCAGGACAGGATTTTTCATGAAGGACTGCAGAGGGTTTTTAATGCTCACATCTCTTGTTTTTATATGCTAATCTCCACAACAAACCATGCTTGATTCTGCTCCCATTGATATCAGTGACAAAACTCCTGCAGATTTTAGCTGGAGCAGCATCAAACCCTATTTTGCTGATGGTTTGAAAGAAAAATTATTCTTATTCTCATGGGTTTCATGTACAATTTCTTAGCCTTTTTCTTCACTGCATCTGCCTAAAGGCATGGAGACCTTGTAGGAGCTTAATTTATAATATGTCTGTTACTGTCATGGCAACAAATTACAATGTCAAAGTCCCAAGGACTGTATTGTAACAACTCACAAACAGCTCTCAGGAAAGAATAGTACTACTAAATTTCTCTAAAGACATATGATAGATTATGAGGAATGGTATGAAGAAAGAACATATCTGGGTCTCTGCTTTTGCATGTGTTTTCCACTTCTCCTTTATCTGTTTCAACAACCTTTGGCCTTCAGAAATCATTGTCCTGTGGCTAATATTTCCTTTGGGAAGATATGCCAGAATATGGCACAATTTAAATCTCCCTTTCCCCAAATGTCAAATTGGACCTCCTAATTGTACACCTTTTTTTTTTTTTCCTTTCCCCCCTTATCATTCATTGTGGCTCCTGCAGGGGACTTAGCTTCAACCTTAAGCACCACAAGGAACAGCTGTGTTTCTTCATAGAAAAAGCCACTAACATCTAATTCATATTTGCAAGGCAGGCAGTGTGGAGAAAGATTATTATGTAGCTAAACAAAACGACATGAAGTCATATACATGCTATATGTGTGAGTTACAGTACCTTCATGTTTCTTTCGCAGAAATTTAATTTTAAAACTAGACTCCCAAACAAAATTATTACTATGTTATGAGCAGTATCGGCCTAACAAGTGAGAATTCTATGTTCAAATTTTTCTATACAGAAAAAATTTGGTAAGGTTAGTTTAAGGATAACAGGTTTTCCTCACTAACATGAGCAGGGAAAACTAAAAATATATGTCTTTTTTTTTACAGAACAGCAATAAAAAATGTACAGTGATCATAGCCATTCTCTGAGCAGCACTTGGAGAATGATCGCTAACTCCATGTTTCAGTATTTTTATGTTAGAGTAAAAGTACCCTTTTAAAAATTGGACTGATCTTATCTAATTAATAGAATCTAATCTACATTAGTTAAACATAATTTAGTTTAAAATTAGACTAAATATATAGACAATCTTTACAAAGTTGTTCATGCAGAAAGTCAATGAGAAACACCTGCTTTAGAAAAAGATTTGCTTTGTAGATAAGTTATTTGATACACTCAAGTGACCACAGCGTGACTGAGTGGCTGTGGCAAGTTACCTCTGCAGCCACAGGCATCCACACATCTTTATACTGAGCTTGATGCAAAATAAAAATTGTTATCTTAGCTCATGGTAAAGGTAGTGTAAGGTCATGCATTTTAGCTGCAGAGATTGTGAGATGCATGTACTGTCTGCTAATGTGATTTGACTGAAGATCAGCTCAGCCCTAGTAACAATTACTAGAGATTGTCTGGTCACCACCCTGGCATCTGCAGTGCTATTACATATCTATATTTGCCTTCATTTTTCCTCTGAACTGAAAAGAACTGCAAAGGGCCAATAGCTCAGAAGATGGCCTCTGAAATAAAGTAAATGCAACTTAAAGCAGGTTCCTCTGAACTTTCCAGTGGAGAAGTAATTTCTGTGGATTTTCTTAATTATTCCTTTCCTCCAATTATCTAAGGAAGAGTCAAAGTTCACATAGCTGGTGCCTTGGATGAAGTTAGCAGAATTGACATGCTCCAGATATGTGAGTAGAGATTTTCTATTCCTGTTTTTACTGACATGTGAAGACATAAGTTAAAGCATTTATCAGATATTTTCTCCATGTTCCAGAAAAAAAAAAAAGAAAAAAACAGACACATTTTTTTATTTTGAGATTAATTTTTCACAACAGATCAAAATAAATTCTCTCAGCCTTATAGTCTGAATGACAACTGTAGCAGCTAGACTGAAGGGCTTAACAAAACAAACAAAAGCACAACAGACTATTTAGCAAGAGATTTCAAATAATAGGGACGGTTGCCAGCAGCTAATCTTTTGTTTAGTTAGAGATGGCTTACATCCTAGCTGGTTGAAAAACCATTCTACTTTTTGAATCTTATCTCCTCCAAGTGTTCTGAATGATGTGCCAAGGAGATTTAAGTGCTGTCAACACTAGTCTTATTACAGGATTGACAGTGCAAGAATGAGAATGGAGTTCTGTAAAGAAAGGGGTTTGTGTAAAATAAAGGGAGTCAAGGCAAAAAGAGATGCATTACCTTACCCAGGGGGTGTTAACAAAGGCTAGATTTTAGTCTAATGAGGCCTGTTTCCTGAGGATTCCAGTATGTTCAGTGAGTAGAAATTTGTCACAATGGTAGAGCAGTTACATTATTCGTTGTCTGACATCTGCCCACTTGAAGCATCTCCACCTATTATATTCATCCCATACTGTCTCACTGTGGCTTCGTTATTCTGAGACTGGGAATGACCTGTAATGTTCTCCAAGCCATGATGATCTGCTTTGTACACAAAACGAGCACTGCCCTAGACCTGTGGTGTTCAGTAGATTAAAAGAAATGGAGAAAGTGGAGACATATGATGAGAAATCCACAGAGTCATTCTTGTACTGGGTGGGGGGAAAGTTGGCATGGGAGTAAAAGGTGAGATTCCCTGTTTGCACACCTTACTAGGCTGCAGAATTGCAGGACATAGGATCTGTTTACACTCTGCAGTCTAGTAATGTTGAAAGACAGCTAAGTCAGTCATGGAGGTTAAGAGTGGAGGAGTGAGAACAGAGTGGTGCCATGTCCAGGCTAAACTGAACCAGTAAAATATAACAAGCCCTGGTGAAACTCAGTGCTAATGTAGCTATGCTACCCCTAGGCAGGTGCCAGTATGTGTGTATAGCACTCCACTGAACGTACTTTTATTATCTCTAGGAGATCCTTAAATGTGGAGTTTACTAAATGAACTGGAATAATTAGGAGAGCAGACAACAAGAAAATGAACCTCTTTTGCTCTACAAAACAGAATGATTGTCTGGTTGGTGCTGCAGTTAAGTTCACCTTAAAGCTTTTCATATGTGCCTTACAATATGCAGCCACAGAGTAAATCTCGTTCCTCAAAGTGCTGTCTGATATTCCCATACTGGTCATTTTTCTGTTGTGGCTCCCAAATTCATATTTCCTTTCTGCAATCTGATTAATCCCTTAGGGATCACTGTTATGGATAGGCATCTAATATCATTCAGGTGAGGTGAGGTGAGCTGGAAAGTGTGAAATGAAATGGGTTAAATGGAATAATGTGGAGCTATGGAACAGGTGTTTTAAAACAGCCTGGTGCTTGCATCGCAAAGGAATTGCGTAAATAGTGGGATCAGCAAATACAAGCCTTGGAATAGTAGGATGTTGTTAGAAGACTACAGAGCATTGAATTATTCTGCTCAGATTTTAGCTTGGTGTAAAGTTCACTGGTATAATTCTAGGAAATGAGAAGATAAGGCTTTTGTATCAGGATGTCAGGAGACATTTTTTGAAAAAAAAGTGGGTAATCCTGTAATGAAGATTTACCTTAGAAGGTGGAATACACTCTGTGTGAAAGCAGAGTTAGAATTTGCATTAGGGTTTCTCTCTCCCTGCAGCGTATGTCATCGCTGTAATTATTCAGTCCTCCAAAGCCCCACTGAATTAAACAATTTATATGAATTGTCTCCTATGCAATACAAAAAGTGCTTGAAATTTGAAAGAAATTAGTTTGCAAGCATAGGAAAACTGAAAGCTAACTGAATTATCCAAAAAGATGTTTTTTAATTGAAAGTAAATTTCTACCTGAAAAGATGAGTTCTTATATCTGCTACCAACATAAGGAACACAAAGAGTAACTACTGGTGAAAGAGTCAGAGCATTGACAACATTGCTTCCTACTCCAAAGGGAAGGGTGAAAGAGCTGCCTCGGTTACCAGAGAAAAAGGAAAATGTTTTAAAAAAAACTTCTTGGTATGCATATCTCCTTCTTTTTTGCTTTATCTGTACTAAAAGATTTCAGAAAGCAAAAAACTTATTCAGATATAACAGTACTGTAATTAACAATTTTTTTGTTTTATTGGTTCCTCTCTTACAAATAGATCTTCTTTTACGAATGTGTTCTCATTTTGGAGGGCTCTTGTGTCTGCATATTGAGGAATGTGAGATTCACTGTAATATTACCCATCTGTGAGTGGAAATGCAGCAGTTAGGATTCAAAAAAACTGATGCTTCTGTAAAATCATTTGAGAGGCAAAATCCAGTATTTGGTGAAAAAAATTGTTGAGGCACACTGATCAACAACAATATGACTGTGGCATAAGTCAGTTTTGTGCATTTTCCAGCTATGCATCCCAGCTGGAAATGGTTGTGTTCTGGCTTCAGAGGAGTTGCACTGCGGTTTCTGTAAAACATTCCATTTTCCGTATAATTCTGATCCAGCTGAAGTAGTAAAGCTAACTCTGAGCTGTAAAGCAGTTATGACATTCTGCCCACAGGAAAAGCTGAGCCATTCTGGTGGAAAAAAAAAGTGATCCCTGAATATCTAAAACACCTTGAGAACTCGGGAGTCAAGTCCTCAGCTGATGTAAAGACAAGTTGTTCCATCACTGTGTCTGGAGCTCTTGTTCCCCAAGCGAGCTCTGATTTTTGTGATACCAGTGGGAAGCTTCTTGTTCCTTTTGTGTTTTGAAACATGGCTTGCTCTTCTGTGTAAACTCTGAATTGCATTTCTAATGCACAGCATTGCTCACCTCTGAAGTCACCTGTGGGAGTATAATTGGAGTTCCTTTGACTGAAGCCTTTGACACAGCCGTACTTTCTCCTGCTGTTCAGCTTAGTGATGCATTTCACAGTGAAAATCTTGCATTTATTCCCTTCACGGGTGACCATCCTTATTAGGAAAGCAACCTGTACAGCATGTAAGAAGATGAGAACATGCAGAATTGAAGTGAAACTTCCCTTGGACACTGTACGTTTCGAGTTAATATTGAAAGCTCTGATGTATTTTATGAGATAGGTTTTTACATGAGCAGAATGTATCAGATTTTTCAGAAGCAATGAATATCTGGCACTAGAAGAAAGCATTTTAAATTGTGTTAAACTATGACGTCTGTACACAATGAAGAGTAGTTACCAGAAATGACCAGGAACCTGTTTAAATGTAAACTGAGATCCCAACTAATCATCCTAGATATTTTTTCATTGGAATTTTTCAGAAAGTTTTGATTATGATATTCCATTATCCTGTAGGACAATGTGCAACTTCATCCTTTGCTCCCCAAATAGAGTCTATAACTTCTGGGCTTTTATCAAGCTTATATCAGTATCTAGCAGACACTTCAAGAGCAACAGGTTAGATCTATCTGCATGGCACAGATTAAAGATCATCTGTAATGAGGAATAAAGAATAATTAAGCTGGTATAAAAGAGAGAAGCTCATACAAAACACAATGACAATCAGTGTTTTTTTCTGTTTCATTAGTAGAAAAAGTGGAATAAAACTAGTTCTGTTTCAGAATCGTAATAAGCCTCAGAGTGTATCCCTGGCCCTGAATGCTGCCAAAGGATAGGAAAACAACTAACTTTTCCATCTTGATTTTCCTGCAATGACAAGAAACTAATGGAAATGGAAGAGGTCACTTTATTTATAAATGATTGACAGATCATTTCTTCAAGATCAGTGTCTGTCCTTAACAACTACCTGTATGGATAAGACTATTAAAAATGGATGGGGATTTCAGTTTATAGGTGTTACTTTTTGACTGTAGATCAGAATGAGAACACAAGAATAGAAGGAGGAATGAGCTGAAGCAAGATTAGATGTAGCACCTCATTTGAAGAAATATGTAGCAACCCACAAAAAAGCTGATCTGCTGTCATTCTCGTCTTTGACTTGTTGATCTTATGTCCTTTATTTACCTGTTGCTAAACATTGAGTTGAGATTATTACAGGAAGAAAACAGGTGGTAATTAAGGTCAGAAATCTATTGGAAAGCAGGTTTCTTTAGTTCTGCTGCTCAAAAAAAAAACTACAGGGGTTTCTATTTGGTTTCCTCTACGGCATCCAACTTTATTCTTGAAATAGTCTTTCTCCAGCATCAATATGATATTTAAGTGACAAGACACCATTCTTAACTCTTTCATGGTTTCCTCATCTGTGCCAGCTGGTAAATTTAATCAAATTAGTAATAATAGTACAGTCATAGCAATACAAAATTAAACTTATTGGTAAGATTCAAGCTTTAAATAGCGTATTCCACCATTTATATATTCTTATACAAACTGATAGATGCCTGTCCTTTCTGAGAATATAGGCTCAGCACTGAAGTGTGCAAGTCATATGTTATTGTGTTTTTCATTAGCAAGCTGGAAAGCCAGGCTGAAGTTGTGACCATAAATTGTCACGTCCAGCTGTAACTAGCTTGGAATCAATTAAGAACTGATTTTTGCTTTGCCTTCTTATGATAGGGAGCTGGAAATAAACATCAAAACAAAAAACTTCAATATGGTCAAGTTTGCTTTGGCTGTCAGCAATACCACGTGCGATAGGTGAAAGACATAAGAAAAACAGATTCTTCTGCTTCCTATATATAAATCTTGGGTACAGGACTGTAGAATCTCCAGAGTTTGCAGTACAGTTTCTTTCAATGATTAGAAGAAATCAAAGTCTTCAAAACTGAAGATAGAGGAATGGGAAAAGTGATACAGTAAGAGACACTTTTTAAAATAAGTTGCCTGCCAATGAAGTCCGTTCCTAAATAAGAGATCTCTCTACTGCTGCAAGAGATGTTCTTCTGATGAGATGGGACAATGAGAAGCTGTTTGTCAGCACTTAAGATTAGCTATTCAACTATTCTTATTATTTATTTTATTTTAAACTATTAAGATCACCTCTTCTAACTCCTATCCTTTGACAGCATTATTCACAATTCCATAATGTGCAGGCAAAGTATTTAGCGCATTTTGTTTACAACACCATTAGTTATTATCCATCAGTTTCAGGAATGATCAGTCAACATCCTTCTAATCATCTCTGTTCTTTGTTTTATTCCTTCAACATAAGGAATTTTAACTATACTTCTGTTCATTTCTCTTTGTGATTTTTACCCTTTCAGTTCAGCACGTACAGTGTTTCACTCCTCTGATTAGCTTTGTTTACAATCCTGTGTTTCCTGGGCTTTTTGGATTAAAACCAACTCTTCCAATTGTATCTAAATAAAACTTTTCCTGGCTTCAGCAGAGGGGTAGTTCCTTTCTCAGATGTACATAGGAAGCATGTGTAGCGTGGATTTCTGCTGTCTACAGCTTACTCTTCTATCTTCTTCAGTGTAATGGCAGAAGACTTTTTTGTTTTTGATGGTATTTTAGTCAAATTTTCAGTTGTCTTTACTGTTACAGAAGCATTTAAGAAGGATCTTTATGCAGGTGTATTACTGAGATGCAGACAGATTAGCCTCAAAGCTTTGGCTCCTTCTGGATCTTGATGTGAACCTGATGACTCACCCCTCTGCATCATAAATCCATTATACACTATAGATATTAAAAAAATGTGGTTTTTTTGGAAGCACTTATGGCTTTTAGGACTTTTGTCACATTGACCTTATTATGCCAGAAGCAAGACTAGTTCTCACTGTTTTGTCATTCTGGGCAAAGTAATTTCCATATCCCCCCAGTAAATTGGTAACTACAATGATTAGTTAGTATTTAGTGCCTAATCTGCTTTACAAATGTTATCTTTCTTGTTCTGCCCAGTGGTTACAGTTTATTCAGAAGTTACTTCAGCCTCAGTATCTTATTTGTAAAACTCACAGCTTTTTAAGGAAAAATTCTTCTGCTTTAGACACTCACTAGTATTATTTATTAAGTATTTTTGAGCACTAGGCACTTCTTAGCATGACACTAGAAGAAGGTGATTAAAATTTGCAGTTTTTCGAGACAATGTACTGTAGCTTATTGTGAAACTATATACTTGAGACAGGAATTTCTGGTTGAAATTCTGTGGTCTGTATAGTGTGGGATGTCACACTAGTCATTTGCTAAGATCTTTTAAAATTTTGACTGTATGAACAATGCAATATTCACTGACCCAAGTATCAGCAGTAGCAATGATCTCATTATATCTAGAGAAGGAGAGGCTTAGTATTTTTTTTTCAGTTGTTAATTTTACATCACGCTTATGCAAAAGGAATAAAATATTTTACCATGAAAATTCTATTCTTGATCCAGCTTTCTGACAAATTTTTGTGCTGTGTAAACATAAGCTAATCCTCACAGTGCAAGAGAGAACCAAAAGTTGTGTTAACTTGCTATATGAGTTTTAATACTACTGTGATATAAAGCACCTCTTCACTTTATTCTTTCATCCTGCAGTAGTGACATCATGCACCATAAATCAGACTTGCTGGCTCATCAATTATCAGGCCTCCAAGTCTATACTGACAGGACCATTAAATGGTTCAGGGAAAAATGCATTCAACCCTGTGCCAGCAGAGAAGGAGAGGAACATAGTGAATTTACGATTCCTGTGAAGAACACCTGGTTGACTCAAAGCACTTTCTATCAATACCTAATAATATCTCTGCATCTAATAATGGAGACCATCACTTCTTGATTTTAGAGATATGAATCTTGTTTAACATATCCAGGATATGTAAAGTTAGTCACAAGTTATTCTCAGAACCAGGACTTAGAAATTGCAGTAGCTGAAGTGAGCCAAGGGCTCATGACAGATTTCATCTTAGTTATGTATGCCATATTTGTACTTTCTGCATTTCCTGTGATTCCTAATAAGTAGATTCGCTGATTTAGCCCCAATTTCCCTTTTTGTCAAGCGTCTCTTTCCAGGAATTTGTCTTTTGCCATTATTGCTTACGTTTTGGATAGTATTGCAGTGACAAAAGCAATCAAAGTCATTGAGAGAGCTAGGAGAGTTACTCAAATCATATTTGACTTACCAGGTTTCAATGAAGATTCTGCTGAATCTGGGTTGTGAATAACTACAATGTTACATGTTACATAACTACAAATGTGAGAGGCTTTAAAATGGGATGTTATAAAGGACTTTCATGTAACAAAGTGATTGCTACTATTCCCCCACCCCCATTACTGTGTCACCCAAAATATGGATGGAGCTCTAAACACGCATAGTAGACCTATTTTTTTAAAATGCCAGAAAAGAAAAAAAGAGAAGAAAATGAATAAAGAATAAATACTAAAAGACAGCAGCATAAAACGATAGAAAAGACAAAATGAGAACCACACCACCACCTTATTGCTGATAGCTGCACTAACTAAGCATTCATGCAATTGATTATACGTGGACACATTTATTGAAATCTCTCTCTTTTATATATTAATTATTTCTACAGGAAACATGGAATTATAACAGTGGATCTCCTAGTTACTGGATGAAAAGTGGAGAAAACACTGTGGCTATTTATCTGTGGACAAAATTTAAGTCAAGACAGATGCAAGTGAATATTTTTTTAAATACACAAGGTCCTTGTTTTTCAAAACGCCTAGGTAGCCACCAGCAGAGTGATCCTAAAAAAATTCCCGTCCAGCTACAATCACAAAGATGGACATGTGAGTCCAATATCTGTTGTACTTTGTGAGAGGAAAAGGAAGATCTGTCTCTAGCAAACTTGAGCTGTGCCTTGAAAAGGCATTGAAAAAAATTATACATCTGCAGTGTCACTTCATAAGTAAGTCAGACAAAGAATGTGGTATAATAAATACCTGCACTCATCGTGCTTCACTGAAGTTGTTTTTCATTTTGATTAGTGATTTTAAAATGCTCCTTTCTTAGTTTTCTGGTTTATATCTAGGAAGGTTTTCCATTATACAGTTCCTGTAAGTACATGAAAACAGAGATCACAATAAACCAATATGTTTACTGAGACGAATACTTTCTTTCTCCTTAAGTGAAATGATGTTGGTGCTATAAACAGCTGAAAATATTTTACTGAGGTACTAACAACCTCAGGATCTTTATTAATGACAGGCTTGTTAAGTGTGAAATGCCTCCTGGCTTTTCTCCAAGGTGTTTAAAGTAATCAACTGCTAAGAATAAGGAAATAATTTTCCTTTTACTCTTTCTTTGATACTTTCAAATTTTCGTTGAATTTACTGATATCTCTCCTGCTTTACACTGGTGCAGTGAGAGAAGCATGAAGCTGCAGTCCACATGAAGTAGCAGATCTGAAGGATGAGCTGGAAATAGTATTATTGATTAAATGCAATTTCTGAATGAAGGATGAGACAATCTATAACACAATGACAAAAATTTCCCTTTGTTTTTGGCACCCATGTAATGTTAGTTTCTTCAAACTGACATTTGGCAATGCTGCATCAATTAAACAAAAATGAAACCAAAAAAAGAACACTAACAAGTTACAAAATTTATATATGGCTTTTGTTTAGCTCTGAGCTTGGCAAAAGTGATTGATGCATTGCTCCAACTGCAGATTGATTTTGTGAGCTTTTTTTAACTTGGGCAGGGAAAATCTGCCCAAGTATATTTTTTCATATTGTAGGCAAAATAAAGGTTGCAAGATTTTGTTTTGAAAAGGAATGTGCTGTTGAAAAGATGAAACAAGGCAAAAAAAAAAATAACTTGAGTTACAAAATAAAAAAAAAATCAAAAAAAAAAATCACTCCATTAGAAGTTCAGATGGAGTGTCTAAAGTAGCCCACAAAACTTACACATACCAGTTTTCTAAAGCTACTCCAGAATCTTAAATGGAAGCCTTAACTAGTTGGTTTGACGTATTCCTGGCTGTGCCTCTGAGGTAACCAGAGATTGCTGTACAGTCAAATAAACTGAGGATTCCTGGGCACATGATGGTTTTGGGAATTGAAGTTACCTTACTGCCAAAGTAGACCACAGAAAAAATAATAATTAAATTAGCGAAGAAAATAAATCAGTCACCTAGTTTAACACCTTGCCCAAAACGGGGTGAAGTTCAAATCAAGGCTAGCTTTTCTTTCATTTTTCCAGTAATTTGGCTCAGGATTTTGTATCTGGCTTTACAATGTATTTGCTGTTTGCTATTTTTGTCAAGTCAAACTGTGTAGCACAGTTTGTACATTTATGAAATAGATGTTATCTGTATCAGTGAGGGAAAATCATTGGCCTGAAAGTAGCCTGAAATGTGGAATTTACTGCTGTCCCTTCATGCCTGAAGAAGAAAACTGATTAGAGATCCATCCATTGACAGATCACAGATGTGAAAGAACGTAGAAGAAGGAATCTGGCTTTTGTGAAATTCAGAACTCTTTGGGGAATCATTATCCTGCCCTGTAGAATCCCAACCAAGATAATACTCTGAGGATTAACAGTGCCCTCAGAAGCAGTGCACTGCCATCGCTGCCAATCTCTTTGAGCCAAGTACATTATAGAAAAAGGTCTGAAATGCTCTCACCCGTAAAAACTAAAAATGCACTTAAAGACTAAAAAGGATGAACAAGGAGAGGAGAAACACAAAACTATATTCCTGAACACTTCAATAAACTTGACAATAATTAGAAAACATTAGAAATTAATACTACCAGTATATCAAACCTTTTAAGTTTTTGGCTTCCGATTCACTTGGCATTATCAACAACATTTTCCTGGCTAAAGGGTGAACCATATTGTAAATGCTCTGTAATCATAGGTCATTTGAGCAGCTCCGGTTTGGACAATGTTTGTTTGAGATTAGGTATAGAATAGTATGTGGAATGAAATAATTTAAAATCTATGACATGAAACATACTTTTGAAAATCACATGCTTGAATTTATCTTCCCGATTATCTTTATCAACAAACATTTCCAGATTGCTTCTGACTTGTCTGTTGCAATATACTTGGTGTTAATCAAAACTGCGTAATCTACTCATCATGTTTTCAGCTGCTGCTAGCTCTGTGGATATGTCAAGAATCCAGGAAAAACAAAATTTCAGTTATAGGGTTATCTAACCTGGTATTTGTTGATGGGCTTATTATGTACATTATAAAAGAGCAGGGAAAAACAATAAAATTAAGAGGCTTGGACAGAGGATACCTGATGTTCTAAAACTTTGATCGGGTTTCTAAATACTCGCACATGAGAAACGGTAGGCAAAGGCCCTTGCAAGACATGTTCCAGTATGCTTTTCTAAGTAGGATTTAAGAAATTAATTTCAATTTACACACAGCAAACAATTACATGTAAATCAGAAAGAAGCAAATGCAGAATTGTTTTGCAGCATAATAAATAAAAAAAAAAACCACAGTTTTTGTTTCATTTGAAAACATTTACAACCATTCTGAACTTGCTGTTTTGTCTTACTGAATTGTTTCGTTATTGATGACTTCCATGACAGTAGCACCTACATGCTTATAGAAGTCTCAAGCAGTGATTTGCATCCGTGACCATGCACAGTCTCCAACACATAACCCAACCTGAAACGTTCCAGTAGCAGTCAGCAGGGCAAGAAATACCATTATTATTATTCCTCAGACTGGAAATTAAGACCTGAAGACATCGGGGCTATCAGGAGTTTTACAATTCAACATGAACAGATAAATTGCTACAAGAACACAGAAGTCTTATATTTTCAGAAGTCTTATATTTTCAGTAAGTAAGCCAGTACTTATGAACATAGTACAGGCCTGAATGGAACAGACTGCAAGGCCAGATCTTGGTTTATCTTTTAATGGTACTCAAAGACCTGGTTATGTGCACACAGGCTAAGTCCAGCAATACTAGCTCATTAAAGTTACTGAGAAAGAAAGAAGAGACCTTTTCAATGTTGGGTTTTTTTCATTTAGCAATGCACGACTCACTAGTTAAAATACTAAAATTCTGCAATAATTGAATAGTGCTCGTTAAATGCACGACAAATTGGGAAGGCAACAGCTTTCAAAAAGTAGTCATCAATCAGCAGGGAAATAGGTTGAGGGGGTGTAATAGAGTTTCTCAATAAATCCTCATGCCTAGGCACAGCTTGTGTTGGAAACAAAGATCAGATACCTTATGTTTATAATACAGTGGAATCACAGAACAGAGGAATTTTTTCCTTAGATCTGTATTTCTAAAGGCTCCTAAGCTGTTTCACAATTGCTGCTGAACATCAGGGCATTCAGACTCTGGTTTGCTGCTGTTTACAGAGTGAATGGGAAATATCTAGAGGTAAGAACCTGCTTCAAACCAATTTACTGCCTCATTAATGGGTGAGAAGGTGAGATTCTAGCAACGGTTGAAAAAAATAACTCATATATTAGCTTTAGTCACATGAAGTTAATCTCTCTGTTCTTGCCCTTTAGTCAATGAAGAGGGAGACCTTTAGAATATCAGGTACCTTCCTGGTAAATATCTCCTTTCTCTTCACCACTCATACAGGCAAACAGCTCCATAGCTCTTGTGGATACACCACTATGTGTTGTTAAGGGACAAGAGATAGCAATATAAGATTTCCAGTTAGATCTGTTCACTTGCATCGATTTTGTTCACGATACTGAAAGGTTGTAGAATGAGGATACAACTTTCACTTATATACATCAAGCAATTAAGTATAAAGTTCAGTGCAGTGTGTACAGATATTTTTAGGAAACAGATCCATCAGACTTTTTTCACAGAAAGAGCTGAATATTCAAGTCATTTTCCTGAACAAAAACTGGAGAAGACATTAAAAAAAAAAAAATTGGAAGAGAGATACAATCTCAATGTGGATGATGATAAATACAGGTAGAAAATAAGCATATCCAGTTCTCCAGGAGTGCCAGTGCCATACCCATAGCTGATCACGGTAAGACAGTTACACTAACAATGTTCTATTAGATGCATAATGAGTATGCTCTAATACTGACGGTATAACTGCAATGTCCATACAGTTCTGAAAGCTTGCTAGAAGTAAAATAATTTACAAACTGATAGAAGTCATATTCTTTGTCTCCAAAATATGGACACATACCTCAGCAGGATGCATGTCAGACTTAAAGTAAGCCAAATCATAACACAGGCAGGATTGTCAACAAGTACTGGAGGAAAAGGAGCAATAGCTCTAAGGTATTCTGAAAGATGTAGGTACAAACATATTAAAGAATAACTTTACTTCTGCCATCCTTCATATACTAAATGCAAATATGTGGAAACTCAGAGGTGCCAGTGACATTTACCATTCTACAAAGCTATTCTATACATGGCTTTGTAGAATGACAATATAGACTTTGCATGATAGGAGAAAAGCAAAAGTAATGATGGATGAAGTGACTTAGAACGAACTTAAAAAAGGTGAGATGCATCCAAGTGATTGGGAAGGTAAAGGTGTTACTGTTGAGATATGGGATTTAAATGGAGATATGAGACACAATCAAGTAAGGGAAGTCTTATTTGTACTATCGGAAATCTCATTAGGTGACAATATAGTACAGGGGAAAAAAAAAAGAGGATTAAGAGGCAAATTAAGAGATTTGTTTAAAAGCAGGGGAAATGGTCTAGCAAACAAACAAACAAAAAAATTAAAAAAATTTGAAGAGTAATCAAGGAAATGGAAGGAGAATCTGGACAACAGCATGCCTTTAAAACCTGAGGAGAAACGAAGCTTTAGAGGTGCTGGAGCTAAAGCATGAGATCCAGCCTCAGAGCTCAGAAAGCAAGAACACTTTGGGGTTACTTTTGTTCTGGGCAGGCAGAAATATGCAGTAGGTGAATTTGATTTCACTGTGCAACAGTGTGTCCGGGTCCATGTGCAACAGGGACTGGAAGGGCTGGCTGTGGGCAGCTGCAGCACCCGTGCTCACAGGAAAAGGCAAAGAACATTGCAGATTTGCATGTGTGTTTTGTGTGTCATATTGAAGGAATCAGCACGTCAGCATGCTCCATTCCAGAAGCTGATCTCAGTGCTCTGGACAGGCTCAAGAGAGCCTCATTTGAGCAAGAGACATTTGTTCCCTTCCAGGACTTTTTTGCATTCATTCCTACCTTGCTCTGGAAGACCACTCAAGAGAACCTCCCTTCTCCCATCATACTCAATGAGGGCTCTTCTGTCCATAAGTAGCTGGACTAAACCCATCTTTTTGTTTGCTTTCTTACTGTATTTGGTTTGGGTGAGCTGGAGTTAATGTTCCCCAGAGCAGCTCTTATGGTGCTGTGCTTTGTACTGGGAGACAGATAAGATGCCAGTGTTGTGGCTGCTGCTGAGCAGCGTTTGCACAGCACCGAGGCTGGCTTTCCAACATCTTTCCCCCCGCCTCTAAGTGGGATGGGGTGGGCAAGATCTTGGGAGGAGACATAGTCAAAACACCTGACCCAAACTGACCAAAGAGATATTCCACACTGCGTGACGTCAGCTCAAGTATAAAAGGAGGAGAGAGGAGAAGGGGGTTGGGGTCATTCGGTGGTGAAGACGCTTGTCCTCCGAGCAACCGCTACGCGTACCAGAGCCCTGCTTCCTGGGAGAGGCCAGACATCGCCAGCTGATGGGAAGTAGAGAATAAGATCTTGTTCTGCTTTGCTTCGCGCGCGCGGGGCTGGCTTTTTGTTCTTTGCTTGTTTTTTTTCGCTCCCATTAAACTGTCTTTATTGTACCCTACAGGCTCTTCCAATTTTATTCTCTTCCCCCCTTGTCGTTCTGAGTAAGTGGTGGTGGAGGGGATAGTGATAGAGCGACTTGGTGGGTACCTGGTGCTCAGCCAAGATCAAACCCACCACACTTACCTAGGGTTCCTGTTACTTGCAGTCTTTCTCTTCTTCTGGCAGAAGGCTCTTCTTGCTGTCTCTAGGGTTTCTTCTGCACTAAACCATTTTTCCACTGTTTCATACTGTCTGCTGCTCTGCCCCTAGCTATTCTGCCTTTTAACCTTCCTGTTACTGGTCTGTTTGTTCCCAGTTTTGCTCAGTACTGAAATTCTGAAGCCTTTCATTTACATTGAGCCTCAGTCCTTTATACTCTATCTGCTCCCACCACCCTTCCAGCTGTGTTTGTAAATAGTGAGTCCCTACCAGGGTTGATTGCCAGCTTTTGTACAGGTGGCGTGATCACATAAGTTGCAAAACGCAAGAGAGACAGTGACTAGTTTACCAATTTACCAATGCTAGTAGGCAATCCCAAAGGTTGCGAAAGGTCCCAAAAATCTTTAAGAAGCCTTGAGAATTTATAAAGAATCTAGTACCTCCGTTTCATTGGTATGTTCCCTGTGTAAGATCCTCTTTCTGTGCTTATGTTGTACTGCAGTATTACCAGTTGGAAAAAGAAGTGTAGTTTTCTTGGGAAAGCAACTAGGCTGCTAACATAGGATTTGGATATCTCAGTTCAAATCTTTTTGAGATACAAGGTCCTCACATGATTGTGTGTGAATAACGGTGTTTCTCTGTTCTTCTATGCAGTATGAAAAGAGTGAGGTGAGGTGGTTTTCTTTCCTCATCAAAGTGGTGTAAGGGTGAACACATTGAAAGTTTTGAAGGGATCTCTCATTACATGAATGCAGCACTAAGGCAATTTATTACTCTTGCCCCAAATGCCTGACACCTTTCTGGTGCCATTAAGCAGATATGTTTTCAATAGCTTTGTTTAGCGTATATTTTCTTTTCTTTCACACAATAGTTGTATTTACATATTTTCCATGCATAGTTGCAGAAATGTTACAATATCTGATGGGATAGAAAAGTCCCAGGTTCCAGTAGCCCAAGAAAGGTCATTAGAATGATTCAGATTTCTTTTGGCTTTAAATGGGGCTGTTGATTCTGTAAGTAAGCAGAACGTTTTGTAAACATAATTCATATTCTGAGTGAGTACACATACCACGTTTTCGAGTTTCCTGATTTTCTTTCCTCTCAAAAAAAAGTCCAGGAAAACACCTTGAGCATCGTTCCAAGTCCTTGTATACTTTATATGAAGATTCATTTTTGCAACTGCTATTGAGACTTCATATAGATAAAGGGGCTTCAGGGCACTGATGGAGACCACATTTTAGTGACAACTTCTTGTAAATGTTCCTAAGAGGCTACTGGCCTTAGTCCAATACCTTGATTAAGAGACTTTCCATTTGGCTTCACATTAGTACGAAGGAGAAATTACTCTCATTGAGAGGAGCAGACCAAGGTAAGAACAATACGGGTTCTCTTTGCCTCCTTTCTGAAGGCTTAAAAAACAACACAAATACTGTTCAAAGCCTTGCTCTAACCTGCAGAACTATGTATATTTTCCCCTCAAGGAAGAAATAGAAGAGCTTCAGCATTTTTCTAAATAAAGTTAATGAAAATTTTGATCATGATTTAATTCACTGTGGGGGATCGCTATAAATTGCTACAGGCTTGATTGCTCAAGGTGCCAGGCACTCATTTGATGTACAGAAGTTCTTAGATATTGCAAGAGGTCAGAAATAGCAAAAATCTGTTTTGTATATGATATCTGACAACAAAAAAAACACAACAGTGCACACCATCAAACAAGAAACCTCTCATATCCACTATTCTCAGTATAGAGATGTTGACATGCGCGGATTAATTCCTTTTAAAAACTAAGAATGAAAGAAGATAAGGTCTATACTTTCCCAGTACTTTATGATAGTTTGCATTTATGCTTTTTTTTCCTTGATGATCACATCAAAGACTGGAAATAAACTAAAATTTCTTCATAAAACCATTGCGTTCTCATCACACGCATTGCTTGTTTTTCAGAAGGACGAATGAAATAAAAAAAAGAATTGACTCTTCTTGATAAAAATCAATTAGTATAGAATGTTACAAGACTTTGAAGTGAATCCAAGACAGAAAGTATATCATACTTCAAACATGTGAGCCCTGAGAATACCTCCTTAATTTTTAGCCAGACATTTTAGCACGATGGATAGAATCAGACATTCAAGTAACCTGAAAAATTAGCTTTGTAGAGAGCAACTCTAGGCCATTTGTAGTAACTTCCACAAAGACTTTGTAAATACTGGAGTCTTGCACCATCTCCCTGGCTCCCACTGTTCAATGACCTGTTCAGCTACTCCAGCTCTCCCAGGCACCACAGCACCACCCAGAAGTGCAGGTCACAGCACTCTCCTTTACTCCCCTCGGCCCATCAGCTATGCACACAAATCATAGTACTCTTGCATGTCCTGCTGCTGTCACAAACCCATCAATTTTAGACACCCCCCCACGCACATTTTTCCTACCCCCACAACTCACACACTCCAGCAGCTCTAGGCACCCTCTCTCATGTACTCAGAACCGGCCAAGTTTCCACTTATCTGTGGCTTTCCCTAGCACTGTTTGTGGAAGGGCAGATTAACCATAAACTGAAATTAATTGGCATGCAAAATTATTTGAAAAATGCAAATTAGTCCGTTAAATCATTTTAAATGTCATGCATAGTGCAGCACAAAATTTGGCAGGGAGAAAGGGTGATTATCACAGGTAGGCAAGCCAGCAGATGGCTGAGTGCTTGGGAGCACTGGCTGTGAGAAAAGGCTGTTGTTCAAAGCTCCTGGAATGCCTCTTTCCATGTTAATAAACAACTACTAGTACAGTAATGAAAATGCCTATCAGCTCCTTTTGCTATACTGCAGAGTCCATTAACATAACACTGATATTTGCATAACCACAATGCTACCACATGCTTATCTCTGCAGGGTCAATTTAAACTTCAACATTTCCGAGGCTGGTAAATGGAGACTGGTAAAGCGAGTGGTGTTTTTAGTGGGAGAGTAATGATCCACGTTTAAGCTCCTACGGAGTGTTCATAAATGTTAGACTTAGCTAGATATCATGGTAAACATTGTCTCTGCACAGATGCAATTGCTCCTGTATGTTGCACGGCAGTTCAGGTGGACGGTGAGATGTGGTTATATCTCACCAGTCTTTTTGTTTGTCCTGTTTGCTGTTCCTCAGTGATCCAACGAATCGAGGAGCATTTTAATTGCAATGAACGTTACGGTTCCTAAGGGAATGTATGGTACCTGTGTGGCAATATACACAGGGTCTGGTTAGAAAGTTGTGCAGTTCCTGCAGTGCAGGAAAATGAACCATAAGCTATAATCAGATTTTTGGGGCATCAAGCAGGTGGCAGGTGGAAACTTCCTGTGTAAGAAAGTCCAGATGGTCAGAGCTGGACCTTCATTCCAGGACCCTCAGCATCTGTATTTCTTCTTATAGTCTTCTTGAATTCTGCCTGGGTTCAGGCTGCCCACAAAACCCTCTGGTCCTCTTCCATTCCTCCCACAGTCTGCACCAGGAGGATGGGGAGATCTTCAAAGGAGAACCATGGATCCCTGCAACTGCTTGAGGGAGTAACCTCAAAAATGAGGGTTAAAAAGCCTTCTTAGGAGAACTAGGAAAGAAGGTTGCTGCAGAGCTGGCCCACATAACATCCTTTGCTGCAAGGCGTGCAGACAGGCGCTCTGTTTTGACTCAGCAGACACCACTTAAAGTGACTTGCTGGATTCATGCCTGATGCTGACAGAGACTGCATTTGTCCCTGAAGGAAAAAAACAGAGTTGCTTGGAGGCAGGAGGATAAGGTTGAGAAAGCTCAATACGAGGCTTTTGTCTGAAACGGACAGTGTTCTCATTTCTTCTGATTAATAGAGTACACATCCCACAAGTCAGACATCCAGTGTGACAGTTACCACAATGCTTGGGATAACCTTCCTTGGAGTAGGTGCAGTACATGAAGTATCGTTAGGCATTCATGTCCACTGATACTTGTGGAGATACTCTAACACCTAACTGGACATGGTCCTGGACAACCTGTTCTCAGTGATCCTACATGAGGAGGGGGGTTTGACTAGGCAATATCTAGAGGGCTCCTCCAATCTCAACCTTTTTAATTTTTTGTTTAGAAGCAAGCATAAGGTATAGTGACAAAACACCATCTGCAACTTTTAATAGGTTTGGAAAACGCTTTGAAAAACAGAGTAGACAAAGGGCTGGGTGATCAGCGTGATATTCCCACAGATTAGATTTATGGCATCATATATTAGAAATCAGAATTCTCTATGCCTGCCTGACTGAATATACCAGTTCTGCCATCAAGTGCTCTACAAAAAGAAGAATTACTTTCTACAGCACAGAACACATAATTCTCATGTTCATTTCTAAAACTGGAATCTTGGACTCAAGTGAATATAAACCTCATGATTTCATCTCTTTCTCAATCTGAATAGGAAAATGCTGTCTAACACGCTATCACATGAGCACTTCAAGATCAGGATTGTACTGATCAGCATCTCTTTAAACAAAAGGTATTATCAAAAAAGTATCAGTTTATGGAGCCAACAGAAGATACATCGATATAAAATTAAAGTTCAATATTATTTATACCTATACTTAGGATTTATCTTTTCACTGTGAAACATGTAATTAATATTTGTCTTTCTCCCACTAACTTGCACTGTGATCATGAAAAACCTTCACTGAGGTGAAAACAACCTAAGAGATTTTACATCCTTCAAGTCAATTTATGCATTGTTGTACTACTATTTTACTATTTTTTTACTGATGTCTTATTTAAAAGTTTATAATGATGTCTTATTTAAAAGCTTCATAAGTCTTCTGTAAGTGTGCTACATTTTAATTATCAGTAGAAACAAAAAGCGATGTTGCAGTCCTAGGTCTTTTTTTTAGTAATCTGTTAGTAACAATATGCTAGTGACATTAGGTGAGCAAATGCTTGATCTGATCACTGACAATTTCTAAGTTTTTTACATGAAGTTAATCTTAGAAATCTTTGCACAATCTATCCGCATGCTATAAACTATTGAATATTCTCTTGCTCTTTTTTTAAAGACTTCCTACAGACCCATCAGAGGACTGGTTTTCAGATAACCAGAATTTTCACTTGGTGACAATTTCAGTTGAAACCTCAAAAAAACCCCATAGATAAGCACTAAATACAAATGAAAAAGATAAGAATCTGAGGTAGCTCTCAAATCTCATAGCATAACAGGTTTGTTTCTTATATGTGACAATATTAATTATCAGGACTGCCCTGAGATTCAATTAAGGCTTTCAAAGTGCTTTTAAATTATTGATTGAAAGGCAGCAAGGAGCAACCAATGATTGAATACGACTTTATAATGCAAAAGTAACAGTAACTTAAACTGCAACCCACAAATGAATGTTTAAAATAAGTATTTTACTAAGCTAGGGCTTGCCAAATAAGAAGGCAGCCCCCAGCCCTGAAAATCATTGATACTATTGATCTTTCTCTTATTTTAAACACTATTTGTCTCCATTTCTCAGAATGACATATATGAACACTGATGGGAAGTGGTAATGGAAGTTTCTATCCAACAAACTCGTTTATATGAGAAAGTCAATGCAACATTTGTCAAAGGATAATAAGATGCCACTAAATCCTTCTTGGCAGCATTTGACTTTTTCTCTATCCAAAGAAAGTGAATGAAGGAATTTAGCCTAAGAAAACTGGAGGAGGGCTGGTGCTGGCAAGGTCTAACTTATACACAATTTTTAAAAACAGCAGTTTCTATTCTGGGTATGATTGCAGTTAGCACTACTTTGGAATTAAGGTTGGGAAATTCAGATCATTGAGTGCTTTGTTTGCTTCTGAATTCTGTAAGACCTCTGAGGATAATAAAAAGGCTTGTGAATATCCAGGACATTCAATTATATACTCCTTTTTAATGTGATTTCTCTCATTGCTTGATTCTCCATTGTCCTTTTACACAGGAGTAGTGTTTGTGACCTGCAACCAATATCTGCTGTTAATTCTCATTGTAGGATTGGAGCCAATATACAATTAAGATTAGGACTGTAGCCTAAGGCCTTTTATGTTCCTTTTATCAACAGTATCAATGCATTGTCTATAACTCAGCTTACATCTATGGGTTATGGTTAAGAAATCTAAAGTCTAAAAATCCTATTTAATTCTTGGAATGTTCTCAGCCTACAGAGTAAGGAGAAGTACTCATTCTGATAAGGACTTTTACTGTATTTTCGTTTTGTTGATCTTCTGGCTATGATAGGGTAAGGATCATGTCTGGGAACACAGTCAATATTGGAAAAATCTAAATACACAAAAGCTTATTTTTCTTTGGAGTTTCCAAAGACAAACAGAATTTTTTTCAGTTATTATTACCATCTTCTAGTAGAAGATTTTTACCTAAGAATACAAGTTAGAGTTAGGATTGTGGTTATATTTCAGCAATTTAAGAATCTCATAAAAGTCCGAAAATCAGGAAAAGAAGAAAATGGGATTGGGCTTTATATTCTATTTTACAATAGGCTTTGATACTCCAAGTGTAATATCATTAGTGCCAAGGATTAATTAAGGTTAGGGATTGTAAAACAGAAAACCTCAACCATCAAATTTACTGAATGGTTCTCCATATTCTGAAAAGATAGAAAGAAAATAGGTATAAGATTAAGGGCAAGCCCTTAGTCATGTACATTTACATGGAATGTCTGTAGCTTAAGTTCAGAGCTAGAGTCAGTGTTCAAGGTTTGGAATATATAGCATAAAAATCTGTACTTGTTGCTGGGTTAGTTGAAACCTTTGACATTGGAAAGAAAGTTCATAAACACCAGCAATATTGTCATATTACTGTATTATTTTATTTCCTGGACATCTTGACTGACTACTAAATAAAAGATGGCAAGTGAGAAAACTCAGGCATTGGCCCCTATATCATCCTTATGGCTTATCCAGAGCTTGTTAATTTTTTCGTCAGCTGCTCCAAACAAATGTAATGTGTGATTCTAGAGATAGATTACGCCAAGGGCAATTGCCTAAAGGGCAGGATGAGCAGGACTGCAGAGGACAGCAAGTCTGGCTCTGTCTGCCCTACGTAGTCCTTCCAAATCATCCCCTTAGCCTTTGCACCCACTCCTGCTTTCATTACAAATGACTTGGTATTGCTGTTATAAAAACACCATCTCTAAACATCTCTATTGCTAGCCTAGAAAACAACAGTTCTCAAATGGAAGGTGCATAGCTATATGTAATCTAATACTCATGAAACTTTGCTACTACAATTAGGTCTGCTGCTTTAAATCTCATCTGAGTCATAGGAAGCATGAAATATTTTGAAGGAAGAATCTTGGGGTAAAGTTCCTGAAAAGTCTGTCAAATTGATATGATAGCAAAAGCTGTGTGAAGCTACGATAGCTTAAAGTAATTCAATGGAAAGCATGCCCTAGAACAAGGATGTGACTGCTTAAATTACTCTCTTGGTTTAATAGCCTACAGCACTTCAGAAATGCCCCAAAATTCAATTTCAACAAAATCCCTCCTTGCCCCAATAAGTTTATTTTGAGATGTCCTGAAGGGCTGAGACAGCAAAGAGAGCTCTGCACTGAACAAATGTAAAGCAAAAAAAAATAATAAAACCTGGACTCATATCTCCAATGACTAATATAAATAGAAGACCCTGAGGTTACTTAAAAAAGGGCTAGCCCAAAATTTGACCTTCATAAGTGTCCTAAATGTTTTCACCTGAGCAAAAAACTCCTGACATTTGCACTATGGTCATAAAAAGAAAAAAAAAATAATGAAATTCAGATGGATGCCTGAGGTATTTTTCAGTGTGTGATCCCCTTTCTGCTTTTTATAGCTGAATGAGATATTGAAATCACAGAGGTGTAGCTGCAGCAAAGCTACCCTGCTAGCACTAACTACAAAAAGAACACAATTTATAAGTCCATTGTATCTGTTATTGAAATCTCCCACATTTAAAGAAAAGCTTAAGTATTTCAGGGTAACTACTCCCTGAAATCTGTCCTAAAATTCTGTTTCACCTGTTGTCTTTGTTGTGTTATACATAGAACTCAGCAGAGTTATTTTTAGTCTGTATGCTTGAAGAAAAAGGAGCCAGAAGTGTTTTTTCAGACGGACACCCATTTCAGGACCACACTACCTCTTCTCTTTTTGAGTCACATATGCAGGTTGCGTATCTAGTACCTTACACCAAGACACCCTTCAGTGGGAGAAACCTCTAATTTTGCTATGATGCCATACAGCATCTCTAAGACAATTTAGTGGTGGAAGTAGCAATTGCTCAGAGGGCTGATAAGGGGAATGCATTTTCCAACTTCTTAGAAGTTAAGTCTCAAATGGCTACATTTGCATAATGATGGAAATTCATTATCATTGATGACTGTAGGCTGTTGGTACCATATGTGACAAAGATTGGTTTTAATCAGTTTCTGTTACTCTGAATCCTCCACTATGCTTAACATAGCAGCAGAAACACCAAGGGCCAAAGGATTGTTGAGGATAAAGTACCCACATTCCTAGAACCTGGGCTGTAGCTCTTCAGTATCAAAGGTGTGCAAAATAAAGGCTTTTCCATTCTCTGTCCTGCAGGACAGAGGTTCTACTACTCAATAAATACTATGATGGTATGAGGCATTACATTTGGTTCTTTGCACATGGATCTCTCAGTGCATTTGCAGATGTCCATGTTCACAAATAGGAATAGTTATCCTAGTTCTTTGAATATACTGCCAGAGCTGTACCCTTTAAGCCTCATTGCCCTTATATGTGGCTAGATGACTACCTAGTTTTGTGGATAAGCGGGGCAGAAAAAAATCTGTGCGTATGTAGTCTATACTGAACAAGCAAAATAAGCACATTTTTATGATTTAGTAGTAGGCTGAGCAGTCAGTTTTGTACTCATCTGAAACGTTCAGAAATGCTGAGCAAGATGTCTAGGTTTCTAGACCGTTTTATGCATTATGAAAACAGCAAAACACCCACCTGCTTGCAGCTGTCTGCCTGTCAGTGTGGCAAGTTCACTTCTCTTGCAGAATCAATAAACACTTCAAGTACCTAGCTCAGAATTTTTGAGATACACTGAGAAGATTAAATAAGCAAAGCATATTTTTACTTCTTTTTTTTTTTTTTTCTAAACAGAGAAGATATTTCACAACCTTCATTTCTGCAGCTGCACTACCACCCACATATGGGAGTTGCAGTCACCCAACAGAGGATTTTCTGGAGAAACATTTTCATTGCCCTTGTGGGCAGTGACCGTTTCATGCTACATCTCAGAGAAGGTACAAATCTATGGAGTTCCTCTTGAATCTCTCCCCATTGTGTCATTTATCAAGGTTCAGTCAATGCCTTTGCTTCCCACTTTTCTTCTGGTCATGGGGGAAGGGCAGAGAGCAAAACCTCTGTCTCCTTCTTCATGTGAGACAGAGTCATTAGGTTAGTGGGAAATCATATCCTGCAGGCTTCTCCTTCTAGCTCTTGGCCCCTAAATTCCCAGCCTAGCCACAAAAATGACCCATATTCAATCAGCTTGGTTAGTCCCGCTGCACGGGAAGAGCAGAGGTGGCCATGAGATCCTCCAGGGAGACACAGGAAATGAACTTCACACTCCTGTTTCCCACAGAATTTATAACTATCTTTTTACATGCCAGTAGGGGTTTGAAAGTGGCTGTTTCTTCCCTTCCCAGATTTGTTTTATAAAACAACCTTGTCTGCTACTGGTTGCAGAGGGATTGCAGTCCTCTTGATATGTTTCACATGCTTTGAAGACACCTTGACAGAATGTGTTTCTCAGAAGACCAAAAATGTCTTTTTTTTTTTTTTTTAAATATTTTTTTTTGCCCTGGATGTAACCTTACAAGATCAAAAGAGACCATAATCAATAGTGGTCTACAAGAGACTTAAAAGCAGAACACAGTTAAGATGAGTTTCAGGAATGATCTGGGATGTTTGAAGAATTGCTCTTCAATGTTTATTTGCATGCAAGCACAGGAAAAAATAAACCAACAGCAAATTTGAACCTCAACTCTTTCCTAGTTATGAGCCTGCCTTACCGTTCTAGGGTGCCTGATTGTAGAAAATTGCCTTCTGTCCTTGTTCAAGCTCTTTTCTCCTCACTAAAATGGACCATCAGTTTTGAATATTATTCTGCAAAGCAAGAAGAGTTTACAGGTATTTTTGTAGTAGTTAAAACAAGCAAAAAAAATATCCCTCTATGAGTTCTACCTTAAATCAAAGTTTCTAACTTCTTTTATTAAGGAGGAATAGTATTTTACCATGTAGTACAATGATGATGTAATTAATCATATTTATTTCAAAACAATAGAAAAATAGTTACATAATCATAAAGCAGGAATTAATTTGTAATTATAATAATTATAGAATAAACAGATGTAAAATTACACAAAAGTTTCCAGCAGTGCATAAACCCAGTAGGCTGGGTATTTACTAGCACTATGGGAGACATTCATTAAAACTTTCATGTATTGGTATGATATACTATAATTACTTCAAGCAGAACAGTATCTCATTGCAGATAATTGCTCCCATTTCAAGTAGCTTTAGGCTAACCAGCAAGGAGAACTCTGCAGGTGCTAGGCGTAACCTGGTGGTGCACAGGTGTCATCCCTAGCCATCAGGAGATTCGTGGCACTAATGACCTCATGGCCTTGGGTACTCATTACTCATAGGAAACTGATGGCAGGGATTTTGGTGAGCATCACTCACATATACGAGTTTCCAGAATGTACATTTGTGGTATGCAAACATCTGAACAGCCAGCTTTTGAAACTATATTTTTGTGAAAACAGCGTTGGATTGATTATCTGTACACATTTTGTTCATAGGGAAAAGTAGTCACCAGAAGCTGTTTTTCATCTGTGTAACATTAGTAAGTTATGTCTGGAAGTGCATTATTGTGTTTCATGCCATGCAGTCATTCTAAGACATGCTCCACTTGCATACTGATGCTAGGATTTTGGGCCTTGTACTTAATTGTATCACAGCCATGAGACAGAGGCTGAAGTAACTAGATAGAACTGTGGTCAAAATCTTGACTCAGTAATGTGAGATTAATTAGGTAGGGCTATAAAAGAAATGAATCTGCTAAAGAAGTATCATAGTTTAAATGCATACTATTAAGTGGCTATTCAATGAAGTTGGCTGCAATCACTTTTCTCGCCACATTTCTGGAACAGAAAAGGCTCAGGAGAGCTAGGTATTGTATCAGTTAAGTATCAGACTACCTGGATCCCACCTCAAACTCATCTGGCCACAGAAAGAAAACATAAGCATACAGTGCCAAATTTAACGATCCATGAAACTGTTACCACAGAGAAGCAAGCAATGCACTGCCAAATGCACAATTACTGTTACTCTTGAAAGCCTGACATCTCCTGCCACCAGTGTGAGCTAGGAGGGATGCTCTCAATAAGAGCTCTGTCCAGAGACCAGTTTCTGTGTGACTTGGTACAACATATATAAAGAAAACGTTTAAATTCTATGTATGGCTACCGTACAGAGAGCTATTCCCTTAAGAGTCTTGATTTGTCTGTCTTTATACAGTACCTGAAAATCCTCAGAGAAAAGTTGTAAGAAGCAGCACAATATAATCCTTGCAAGCATTGACAAGGACAAGGGGAGTCATGTTGTCCTGGTTTCTTGTAGAGCCCAAGAGTTTCACCTCACACATCAGAATATTCCGATTGCTTCCACTTAGTTCTTTGTTTGAATATAGCAACATAACTTCAAATATTTCAGCTGCTTTCCCTCGGTGTAGACACAATTCAGCAGACCTCAATTCAATGCTTAGTTTCCTACCTCTTAAAGGAAGGCTTGCTGTATCTTTAACACATGTGCTACACTTACCTCAATAGTATGTTTAAGTCATTAAAGGGCAGAGATGTGTCAGATTTATCACTGTAGAAGACATTGGATTCAAGGACTCTTGTCTTTAATAAAATTATATTAAGAGTATGAAATGAGTCACCTCAGGCACAGCTGTCGTACTGAGCTAAGGGAGGCTAAATAGAGTTGGTACGTAGTGGTAAATTGGAACTTGATTTTGTGCTAGTACAACTTGCAGAAAAAAAAAATATCAGAAAAGTGAACCATTGAAAATTCTAAGCCTTGCTGTACTCATTCACTAATACTGGCTGCTTACTTACCTGCAGTGAGAAACGTGATTCCTGGGGGATAGGATCTGATCATAGTTCAAGTGCAGTACTACACACTCACTGCCTCTAGAATGAGAAGCAGAAGTAATATGATTACCTCAAAATGTGCAGAAAGTGCTTTACTACAGGATAATCACTAAGCGTAGTTTAATTCTACTTTTCATCTGTTTTTCCTTGCCATCCAATTCAGACCGTATATTCTGAGAAAAAGCATGGTTTCCCTGGCAGATCTATGAGAATGGGACCAGTTCCTCCTCTACAGCTGATCAAAACCTATGCATTTTTTTGGAGCCACAGAGCATGTCTTGCTCACCCTTCCCACAGGATAGCAAAAACACCTACAGAAAACTATAAAAGCACACTATCATCTGAAATCTGGTGTGTTTCAGAGAGTTTTAGAGAATGTGTGTGTTTGTCAAACACATTCAAAATTGACAAGTTTAACTATAAATCATCAGGAAGCAAACGAACCATGAAAAATATACGGAGGCCTACCTTTACTTCTCTTTTTGAGGTACAAACACCTGAAGTTGTTTGTGATTGCAGACAGGAGAATGTATTTTATTTCTTTTCCTACTACAGTTAAAAATACCAAAGGCAATGAAAGAATATCTTTTTAGGGTGTCTAAAATTATTGTTTCTCAAGGTAACCTTGAGTGAATCCATTGTACTCCAAAGAGAAAACTTCGCTGTTCAGGATTAATCAATAAATTCAAAGAAAAAACCCACAATCTTTGGCAAGGGGGGAGGAAGGAAAGCTGTGCACAGAAAAAAAGAAGAGAATCAAATCATATGACGAGAAAATCACCTTTAATTTCTGCTTTGCTTTGACTGTAGAATTCGGACAGGAGTTTCCTGAGACCTGCCAAGAATGTAATTCACAGAGGTAATGAAAATAACTTCTTTTCTTCTAACCTAAGCTCACTAAAACAACTTTAAAAAAAAAGATAATACCAAACAATACCAAAACACTTCGATTAAGATCAATTTAGCCAGAAAGACCATATTTTTGCTTTGCTAGCAAAATACTTGTGAATGGTTCAGATGCAGTGACACACTCCCGTGGAAAATTTCAGCATTGTAGCAAGTAGACTTTCTTTCCCCAAAATCCCCAGAGACGTGGCAATGCTTTGACCTTGGTCCTAAAGCACATCAGGTACTATTGTAACAATTCATTAGTACAAATGATTGAATTACAGCCTCTATGAATCTTCCTTTTTCAATTACTGGTGTAGATACAGCCAAAATGTCCGAGGGTTGTTCATATCTAAGCTCAATGTTCTGGAAAGGCAGGCTACAGTTATTACAAGGCTGACTTGCTGTTCTAGGATGTTATGGTGAACTAATTCATTTGATTTAAGTACGTCTCTGTTTCTCTTAGTGAACAGTCACAGTGAACTCCAAATTCCATATAATCCCACTCATGACAAAAAAAATTGACTTGTTCAAATTAAAGACTCCTTCCCTTGAAGAGATATACATGTAGTTTTAAAAAGTCATGTTTTTTTCCCAGTCTTCTTTTAAATAATCAGATGAAACTTGGTCTGGCTTATTTGTCTGTAGTAACAGATTCTGACATTCTAATATCCCAAAACTGTGAAATATTATGTTCTAACATTCATCTGAGACTTTGTTGAGTTTCATCCCATTTATTTTAGATTGAGGAATCACTTGGCTTGGTCTTCTTGTTATACAGCGTCATACTGTTACACTCTTTAAACACTTATTACCTCCTAGTAACAGACTTCTTGGGGTGTGGTTATATTAAAGGCTCCTATCCTGCCACTATAAAAGAACTATTTTGTTGCTCCTCTCCGAAATTAGAAACCTTCCAACTCAGTGAAATCTTTCTGGTGTTGATTTAATTAATATTGTTGTTTAGGTGGGGACTAGACCTAGACATGTGGAAGAAAAATGTAATTTTTATGGGCAATGAAAAAATGTTTCTGGGAATTCTGTTCAAATTATCAATTTCTCCTTGGCTGCAATTCTGCTACACTATTTAATATCTTTCCTGGATCACCAAAGATGCCAAATATCCCCATTTTATAGTAACGTTACTTAAAGTATTCAACAGAAGTGTTTTGCTAATTTTGTCACACTTTTCTCACACAAAAAAGTGTGAATTCCTGCCACGGTAAGATCATTAATGTAAAGAGTTTCCACACGATTGTTGGAAGATGCTATTTTACAGTAAGACAATGGATATATTGGCAACAGATATGCTAATATTATACAATCGTAGTTTGGATGAAGTTTATTAGAAGTTTTTTCTTATTTAAGTTTATGTTTTCCTCCATTCTGTTTCACAAAACTGTTATCTAAACAATAAAATAAAAACATAACCATTTGTAGAAGAAAAAAAAATGTAATTATACTCTTTTTGAAACTTTTTTTTCTTTCTTCTGTGTATGTATGGGTTTTAGTGACAGGTTCCTTTTTCATTCCCGACTATCCCACAAGAAGGAACATCTCTGAGAACAGCAAAGTAATTCTGCAGTGCCCAGAAGTGAGAACTTACCCCCGCATCTCATCTAACCTCTAGAAATAGCAGGCTGTATCTATCAAAGATTGCAATTTCTCCTTCCTAAATTTTAGTGTACAGCAGCCTGAACACTGCTGGTCAATGGGAAGGTCCAGCCATTCCGTTGTGTCTATGATGTGGAAGAGACTAGATGGACTTGTGTTATTAGACAAATAAAACGGTGTGAAGGACAGAGAGAACAAACAGCGTCTAAAGCTGGTGCCATTCCCCTTTGTTGCAATTCTCCCATCCTTTCGAATTTTCTCAGAATGTTCTGAAGAAACAATTAAGCGGTAACTGGCAACCAAGACACAACGTATCAAGTGGGCAGTGAGAAGACAGAAGAGCCATCAGTTATGCAAACAGTGTGTTTATATTTCTTGAGATGTAAATATCATTTATAAAACTTGTTGTTCAGAAGTTCAAAACCTAACAAAGGACAGTAATGAACTTCTTCAACACCGAACCACTAAATGAAATATGACATTTATGGGAACCATTTAATGCCATTCAGATCTGCTTTGATGGCCATTTTAATTAGATCGCTGCTGCGCTGAACAGAAAAGCTGCTGACAGCATTAGAAAACCATGGTTTGCAATACAGAACTTCATAAGACATTGCTGGATCCCAATTTGCATGCATAATTAATGACATACGTCTCTCTGGGCAGCTCTTACAGGAGTGTAATTTGATTCAGGTGTCAGGCAAACACACGGGTATTGATCGGTGGCTCTCTGGCCTTTGATCTGAGTACAAGGGCTTTTTCCTCTGATGGGGTCCAACGGTCGGATGGTGCGACTGCTGTGACAATCTCTCCCTGATTAAGGGGCTAATAGGTAGCTGATCAGTTGATTTAAAATTCAGTCGTTTGTCACTGCATGTCTGGACAAGAAGGTTAAATGAATTTTAAAGGCAAGAAGGGGAAGGGTTACAAATACCTCTCGCAAGCAATCAAAATTCAAGCAGAACTAAAGCCTTCCACAGGAAATAGTATCCCACCAAATTTGTTTGATCTCATGTAGGACATCATTCCTTCTCTAGCTTCCTAGAGAACTAGAAAGTTAAAGTCTAGCCTCCTTTGAACTCAAAAGGAAAAAATGAAGGAGAGTAATTCTTCTATGGCTGCACTACCTGGATACTTTTGAACAGCTTTGAAATGGTAGGAAAAACAAAACTTTAAAGGCTTACTGTCTCAAAAGGGAAACAACACCATGACTTTGTGATTTCAAGTAGATGTCTAGTCACTAACTCTTTAGAAATAGATGTACATATTGCAATTTGCCATACAATATTTGGCTGTCAAAAAGTTTTTAAGTCAGTTTGGCTCCAAACTTGAGGTGCTAAACAAACTGAATTTGCTCCACCATCCCGTTACCCAGAAGTTCTGGTACTGGTAGTCTACAGGCAATAGCTTTTACTGTAAAGCCCCTCTACTGAAATAAGTATAGTTTAAGGAACTCCATCTTCCTCCATGTGTGCATCGAAAACAAAGAGCAGCTCAGTAATAAATAAGACCGAAAATAAAATGAGTAATTTCAGAGGATCATTTATATCTCCTGTGCAGTGCCCTGTACTTGTCATCCAGTCTCTGAAAGGCTCAGTAGGAATTATGAGCAAAGACTTTTGGAAAATAAAGCTGGTCATGCAGTGGATGTGTTTAAAAAATATTCTGAATGCTATTTCATTTAAAAGAATGAAGGAAATAGGGCATGATCTGTTCATTCAAATGAGAATCAAGTCCATGTCAAATGCATTTCTCTGGCCTTTTGGATAGCAAAAGCTTCAAACATCCCTTTGTTATTTTCTTGTTGAAGACACTGGATAAAATGTCCAAAATAAGAAACAACATAGCAAAGTTTGTCTGGAAAATTCCATTAAAGCTGTCTCATAAAATAGAAGCAAAGGAAAGTGTCATGAAATTGAAAAGCAAGAAATGGGAGACAATGTAAAGAAGTTATTGACTTGCTTTTTAAATACAATGCTTAATTATCTTGTATAACTCCTTGTCATAAAGTACATGAGAGGGTTACGATTCAGATTTTTAAAAAATGGCTTTTGTAGTTAACTAAGACTTTTAAGTCTCACAAGATAAATCAGAATATTACGCCATATGTAAGAAAAGAGGAAAAACCAGAATAATTACCTAATATGTATAATCAAGTGTGATCTGTATGATTTACTGCTCCAAGCAACTATTCCTTACCCCTCAGTTAGGTCCACGGTCTGTAGCAATTTCTTCTACAAACCTGCATTCAGTGGGTGTTTTTATGTTGTTTAGTATTTCATTTCAGGCCTGGAGAGCACTTCTGCATCAAATGTCCCCATCATCTCCAGAACCCCATTACACACCTTCTGTGACTAATGTCATCAAGATCTTCTCTACTTCTATAGAGTGCACTTGACAGCACTTGACTGTGGCCATGTACCTATCATCCTAAATTCTCCTATCATATGAACAGACTTCATATGATAGGAAAAGATATAATGAAGGAGGATCGTAAGAGCAGTCAGCAATAGGGGCCAGTAAGATGAACTGCTTGGCATGCAAGGGACAGCAGGTTAAACATGGCCATAACGGGCTAAAAAACAACAAAAAAGTGATATTTTGAAGATGTTTTGAGGCAGGAGTTCCAGCTTTTGCATATCCTACATCCATGATCCTGTTTATAAAAGACAACACTGTCATCTTGCTAGCAACTTGGCAGATACCACAAGTCTGGTTATTTGGGGCATTGATCCCTGTCATATACTCTTCTTTCCCCTCTTTCTCCATGCATCTCCTTTCTTCTTGTCCAACTGTACGTGCCTCTGCCAGAAGCCTCTCTGCTTTCCAATTTTCTTGCCTCTTTTCCACATCACAGAGGATGCAGAGATGAAGGAAGTGTGTGATGTGCACAGATCACTACAATGTGACCCCTCAGAAAGAGCGAGAAGGAAGTAGCTGTTCACTTTGAGAGGGGAGCAGTAATCACTGCACTGTGAGTAAATCTAAAGTAAGGGCTTGAATTGCCTTGAAATATTCAAGATAAAAGAATTTATGCACAGCAATTGTTATTTTCCTTGGATAAACTCCTAGATCCTCCATTGACATGTTTTTGCCTTATCTCTTCATCTTTCCACATCCTTCCCATTTGAGTACTTCTGGCTTCAGGTCTGTTGGATAAATAAAGCATCTACATGCAGTACATTATAAAACCAACCAAATATCACCTGGATTACTGAAAGGAGTAAGATGCATGTGTCCATCAGACTAGCAGTTGAAAACATCACTCAGTTAAGAACTGTGTGAATGCTTAGATCCACATTTTGACCTGCACCTCAGCCTGGGGGAGGAATTGCAAAAAGAGTTGAATCAGTATGGGAGCATATTGTGTACATCCTTACATTATTGCAATAAAATATTTCAGATTTGAAATAATCTGTCAGCATCATTTTTAAAAGAAAGCAGAGGAAAATGCAAAGATCAGGCTGCCCTACTTCAGATTTCTTCAGTTCATAGCTTGGCTTTCTAACTAAAACTTTGTGAATATTCAATTTGCTTTCTTTGATTTAAATGACAGTCTTTACGTGTAAGGGATAACTTAGGTAAGTGTTTCAGGAGAAGATTTTTGCTCCCTTTGCATCTACCTTTTCAAAGAGGGATTTCCCTCTGTGTGCTGCCTTAGCTGCAGAGGCTGTGTAACTTGAATTGACCCTAACAGCAACTGAAGGGACAGGTGGCAACAAGGCAAATGATGATGCAAGTGCACTTAAATGTTGAAGAAGGTCAGACAATCTTAATAAGTAAAATGACTGACAGTCTAGAGGACTGGAACAGGAGTGGTAAACCCAAAGAAAAGAATTTACCAACTCTATACAGGCATGTAGTTAGAAAACTACATGTTGCACTTTCCACGTCTGGAGAAGAATGGAAAGTGACAGCGTGAATAACTGGAAGAGGTTTTCATGGCCTGCAGATGCAAAACAAGAATTTCAGAGGAAGCAGACTGTAAAATAGCACAGGTATGATCTAGGAGATGCCCTGAAAAAAAAGGCTCAGCAACTATTCCTGTCAGTGCTACTCATATCTGTAGGCAGATACTTCTGAGGACTGAAAACTCACCTACATTAGAAGGTGATCTCCACCTGTCAACTACTTTTCCTGCAATAATGTTTCCTGAAGAAATACAGCAGTAGATGGCAGTAGTTAGTGGGGTTTAGCCCTTGTACATTTAGTTTAATTGGGTCAATTTGGAAGCATTTGCAATAAATGAGGGAAGTATCTGCATTTGGCATCTAACATAGAATCTAATCATGTAACTACAAACTTCTGCCAGGAGATGAAAACCTGTTGATCAATATATACATATTCAATATACTTCAAGGCATGTTTTAGTAAGCTGCTTTGTCACATTGACATAATTAGAGGAAGCCATGAAAGCCTTGAGATAGGAAATGTTTTCTGTAAATGCTGCAAACCTACGCAAAATTCAAGAAAATCATAGGCTTTCCAGTTAATTATGATGAATTATGAATATTCCACATCTGGAAAATGCCCTTCAAGCTAAACTGATATCTAACAATTTTATCCAAAATGAATCTGTCTTCTTCTGACCAGTGTTAGCATATTGGTAAATTTAATGCCCAAGATTGCAAGAGACCAAGACATATAAACACAGATGTAAACTTGCCTGTGTGTGTGTCCCCAAATACACATACTTTTTTTTCAAACAACAGCATTGTCACATGAAGTGTCACTATAAACAAATATATCCTTTTAATGTGCATTCAACACCAGTAGCCATGGTCAGCCATCATTAACAAATTTTTAAAATTCTGTTAGCGATGAGTACCTAGAAACAACTGCATGTATAGGTGTTGAGAGGCTTATCAAGGGAGAAGGGTCGAATAATGCCCATCCTTGGCCACCCCACTGGCTCAGGTAGTAACTGGTTCAGCTAATAAAACGCTCGTGGCACGAAGCATCCTTCAGTTACATGGCTTTCCTCTGTTTCTTCATCTCTCCTTTACACCTTGCACTTGCAGTGGGCTCCAGCCCACAGTGAGGCCATCCCAGTTTGAAGTTCCTTCTCCCTCATGCAGCTGTCTCGTACGAAACCAGCAACAGAGAAGAGAAATCACTTTATTGGGCTGACAGCAGCTCAGCAAACTAGCAAGCTGGCAAAGTGGGCAGCTCATTAGATCCCCGAGGGTCAATGTCAGGCCATGCTTTCTACACGGTTTGCATTTGCTTACAAAAGCACATTAACAGGAAATATTGGGCAGTGAATTGTATCTGCTCATGCACGCAGTCAGCAGCAGGCAGAGGACAGTAAACTAAACAAAATGTCTAGCCTATGATGTCTACTCCCTGCCTTAGGATAAGGCTTACAGAATATTTTTGTGGGTAGGGTATACTGGGAGAAATTGTCCATTTCGGTAACAGGTTTCCTTTGAGCATCTCAGAAAAGCCTACAGATATTGATTAAGCTTCATAATGTCCCTAAAATATCTCAGTTTTCTGTTCTTGTATAACAGATGAGTAGCCTGAAGGACAGAGAGAAGTTTTGTTCAAGGTCATAAAATGAGATATTGACAGGATCTTGGGAATTACGGTATGAGTCTTGTTTAAATACACTACCCCTCAACAGCAAGATTGCACATGCTGCAATCATGGTTTGCATTTCCCAAGCTTTCCTATATGAAAAATGCTATAAGAACTGAAAGAAAGCAGAAGAAAATATGCAGTATAATGCAGTGGCATTTTTTGAGATTGTGAGAGGATTTCCAGCCCAATCCTTTTTATTTCTTTTAAATAAGAGGGAAAGATCTAGGGGAAAAAAACAAAAACAAAAACAAAGGGAATGAAAAACAATCAAGCAGTTCTGTTCAAGCTAATAAATGACAAGAGGAATTGGGAAAGGTTATGTCACTTTTATCTGCCACAATTTTTCTTTTATTTGCCAAACATCATACCTAGGGAAATACGAATGATATGAAGATATCTATCTTCCTGTTCAAGATAAAATTACCTTAGACAATTTCCAGCTTAACTGTTAGAGCTGGTTGAAATCTTTTCAATAGAAAAATTGAAAATAGTTGTAGAATATTTTTATATCTGTATAAAGAACTAAAGTGAATGTACTGTTTTTACCTTGTCCCTCATACCCTTTCTCCCCTTTCTACTTCCAAGTTGGATGAAAGATAAAAGGGGTAAAGAAAGTAAAGAAATAGGAAAAGAAGAGGATTTGGATAAAACAGAGGCACAGACTTATAACAAGCAGTCAAAAAAACCCCTAACCCTCCAGAAATCAAATATTTCAAAAATTAATGCCTTGAAGTCATGTTTTTCAATTGCATTCACACCTAAATCTGGCAAAAAGTGTCAGGCTATCTTAAACTTAAGCCAAACATGTAAATCAGTAATGTTACAAGTTTTCTTTTTCTTACTATACATTTCCAGAAAATGATTATTTTGATAAAACAGTAGCACAAATTTTGCTGTTATCCCCTTCATTATGATAGTTGTGTGTTATTCCCTTCTTAAATTATAATTGTAGATAATTCTCTTGAAACATACAAAATATATGTTAAAGCTTATGAATTGAGAGAAGTTCTAGCAATGTTTTCAAATTTTTTAAAATTATGAATGTGATCCACTGCTCTATTAAACCTTTATAATACAGTGATGAATCAGGCTCAGTGTTTTAAATAAAGCACTGTTTCTGGAAACTTCAAGAAACTTGTGCAGATCTGACTCTGGGTAAGTCCAGTAAGTGATTTCCAGTTGTTTTAGGACAACCCAGACTGCAACCTCCTGCCTTTATGAGGGACAAAATCCTGCTGGCATCATTTTGCAGTATCTCTCACCAAGCAGTGGCTAGAGTCAATGCTCCACATCCTTCACTGCCCTCTAGATGTGTTTTGGATATTCCAAAAAAAAAGTGGGCTTCAATGACTCTGATATGCAGTACTAGTTCATTGTTTCTCAAGGGTGGTGGAGGGGAGCAAGACTCAAAGGCTGTGGGGTCACAGTGACACTCCTGCTCCATGCTCAATGTCGTTATTTGTGTTATATTCTATTCAAGTTTGCAGAAAAGCAATGCAAAACAATTGCCTCTTTATTTTAATCCAGCTGGAATGAGGAAATTCTTCACATTACCCGCTCCACTTGCAAAAAAATTGTTTTCCTTTACTTATTTGTTGTATCACTTGTGACAAATTTGAGAGGACCACCGAGGGAACTAGAGATTGCAGCAATCTCCAGGTTTGTAGGATGAAAGACTGGGGCATCTTAGTTTGCTTAGCGTGAAGAAGAGAAGGCTAAGGGAGATCTAATTGTTATCCTCAGTTCCCTAAAGGGGAGGATATGGAAAGTCAGACTCTTCCCAGAAGTGCACAATGAAAAGACAAGAGGTGACAGTCAGAAGTCGCAGTGAAATTTGAATTGGATGCAAGGGAAAAATTCACAGTGAAGGTGGTTCAACTAGGGAGCAATTTGCCAAGAGAGTCTGAGTATCTCCATCCTTGGACGTTTTCAAAGCTCGACTGGGAATGGCTCTGTGCAACGTGATCTGACATTGACATTAGCCTTTCTTTGAGCAAAGTCTGGACAAGATGATCTCCAAAGAGCTCCTTCAGTGTAAATTATGCTTTATTCTATAAGAATGCATCTGAGCATCATTCTGACCTGAAAATAAGTGAAGGCAAATATTGTTTTCAAGTCCCCTAAGCTTTCCACTTATGCCATGAAAGTAATTTCTTGCAAAGAGCACAGCAGTATGAGAAGTTGTTTTATCAAATGTCAATAGGAACAGTGAAGGTTTTATAGCTTATGCATTTAATAAGCCCAGATGTTACCTATAGGACTTTCAAAATAGAGATTCCCGAAGCAAAAACATAGACAATCTGGAACTTCCTTTGACTACCACCACCTTTTATTTCTAATCAACATAAGAAGATTATCAAAACTTATCAGTAAAATAAATAATAAATCCTCAAGCAAAATATAATGCAAGCAGAGGTTAATTAGAAAAGGAAAAGGTGAACTTGCAAAGCTGTCCTTATGGAAATTCACATCTCTGACTTTGTAAATGAGGGCTCCAGAAGCATCACCTGCAGTTTTGGCTATCAGCTAAGGTGTACACTGCTTTTCAATTATTGCAAAATCTGTAGTCAGAAAGATTTGAAAAATAGTGCTCAGCAAGACTTTCTGAAGAAAGAGTATTCTGGAACTATGGAGGGTAGGAGGAAAACTGGGATTTAGATAACCGAGCGCCCATCCGTTCCAGACTGTTAAAAAACACAACCCAACGTGCGTGCACCACAGCTTTAATCTGGATGTTACTCTAAGTGATCACAGTGAAGATTTTTTTCTGCTCAAGGATTTTTATTGCCATTGCTAGCATCATTCCTGTAAACAGGAGGTGGCAGGAGATACAGATTTTTGACATGGAATAATTAGAATATGAAGAAACTAGGGAAAATATGACATGAGCTGCAGGTGAGTAATGAGAATGAGATAAGCCAAAATCTTTGGCTGGGATCTCTGGCAGAATTATTCCCTTATATGATTCCTAATCTTAAATAACTTCCAAATGACAACCACTGTAGTACAAGCTATCCTTCCCTCACATGACATGCTCCTAGACTCTAAATGCATCAGAAAATAATATTTGATAAGTTGTTATCTAGCTCTAACTGGAGAATTCAGACATTCCTTTCCTTCATTATACATTAAGCTCCTCTGTTTTACTAGCTGGGACATAAACAGAAATGTGAAGCCTAGCTTAGGGTTTTACATGAAATACAGGCCAGAATTGCTTGGGACTATTATCAGAAGAAATCCCACAGAACTCCTCAGTTCCACAGGAAATAAATACATAAAATTAGGTAGCTGTGAGGGTATACACAACCTTAAGTGACCTAGAGTCTGTGATGCTTCTCACTGACAGTATTCTACATTGATGCAAATCCATAAATGTGGATTTGTGATGTGAATTCATCAGTGACACTACTGCTGATCTTTTGCTGCTTTATAAAAAGAAGATGATCTCCAGATAGATTTAAGTACTCCTCCTTATACCCTCTTCTATAGGGCAAGCAGGGTGAGAGTTCACAGCATCTGTATCACTCTCAGGAGACAGCAAAAGTTGGGGGAATACATGACTTCCCTTTGTTGTCCAAGTGTTTGTTCCTCTGCATCGAGGACAGTAACCTATGGCCAGTAACTCTTTTAATCATCTCTTAGTTTGCTTAGACTCTCCATACCCATTCTAGCTGGGGGTAAGGTTTCAACGTGGGGGTTATTTCAATGGAATGTTTCTTTACTTGCAGCAGCTCATACAAACCAGAATTGAATTGTGAGTTGCCAGCAATTCTGCTTACTCAGGTGTATTAGCAATGTATGTTTGGCCTCATTGCACACATAGCACACCAGTGGGATGGGCTGTTAGCGAAAAAAGTAGAAGCAGAAAAATGGCGGTTTGAGGAAGACCTCTGTCTCAGAGATTCCACAGTCCAAGGAATTATGATTGAAAATGCCTTATAAACTGTTCTATTGCATGCATTTGCATATGAGTACATGAATTAATGTGTAGACGTAATGGGAACTTGTTAAAATGACCCTCACTTAATGTCCTAAATCCTGGTAACGCCCTGTTTCAGTTCTGCTCCTTTTCAGTTCCTCCAGGTGAGAAAATAATTAGAACTTTGCTAGGCTGATATATGTCACTTTTCAATCACCTGCACACAACCAGTTGTCTCCATGTCACAGGAGATAAATAAAGGACTTTGGACTTAAGTCTTAAGTATCCTCAATCACAGCTCTATTTGATTCAGCACTTTACACATGACAGACCTCACTCTTTGAGCCTCAAACTGTAAAGTGTTTCCTTCCTACGGAAAAAACAATGTTGCCTCATAATGGAAAGATTTTGCAGAAAGTTTACAGCTTGCACTTTAGAAAAGTTTTCCCAGAGGTTTTAATCTCTTTTCACTTACTTCAAACTGCCTTTTTCTGCAGTAAACTTCTGCTCAGTTTAACAATTTCCCATTGTCCTGATTTTAAGAGATTTCCAAGTAAAGGTGTCTCAGTAAGCCTGTGCACTCAATACACATAGCTACTACCTATGTTTAAAAAATTACAGCTGTCATTGAAAGCCCACCTCTCAATCAATGTTTTTCAGTGTAAAGTGACAGAACAACTCTGCAGACATTTATCATTCTAATTATTGATCAGTAGTACATCATTTTCTGCTCAGTCCTTTTGTACAAGGAAAAAAAAGTTTTATATAGTGCTTTCCTTGGCAACTCTAACACTATTATTGATAGCATCTTATTAAAACATGTTAATAGATTTTTCTTTTTTTTTCATACAAGTCTTGATTTTGAATACAGATTTCCATAACAAGGAAGAGAGAATGTTAGACAACAAATAAGAGTTATATTTCTGCTACCATTTTCTATCCTATTGTTGTGACAAGACCGTCATGTTCCTTTGACTTTCTGGGTTCCTGAAACTAACTGTCCAGGTTCTGGGCTGATTTTCATCTAACCTTTAGTCATTCAGTTCTGATGTCTGCACTGCATAACTTTATACTGAAGATAGAAGATAAATCTTTAGTGCAAATACAGATTCACATTTTAAAATATGGACATTTTAAACAAGTATTAATAGGAGAAACAAAAAGAAAGAGAGAAATAAAAAAAAAAACAAAACCCACAACAAAACAAAAAAACAATAAAACCTCAAACATATTAAATCATTTTGCCTGGATGGAGATTTTTGCTTGGACTCCCTTCCCCTTCAAGTCCTAGGTATCTTCAGGCTAAAAAACTTCCAGAGCACTCTGTTTCTTTCTGTATTGAGCACACTCAGAGAAGCAGTGAAATCCCTGTAATAAACATAACAAAGGTCTGAACTGGGTTGTGCAGAGTGCATCCAGCAACGTCAAGACAATATGGGTTATAAGGGTTTTGTTTCCTTAAGTCTTCTCCTCCTCCAAGGGCCTTTGTACAGGATTTGCAGCACTTTCTTTTCAATAGTTATGATCAAAATCTATTATGAAGAAAACTCACTTTGTTGTTGTTGTTGTTCCTATTTAGTAGTTTGCATTTTAAATAGGTTTGTCTTTTCAGGAAGATTTTTGGATCTTTATGGATGGAGGGGCTCTTGGCTTATTCTGGGGTGCACAGGATCTCTTTCCTTTATTTGGTATTTGGAGAAGGATCTCATATAATCCCTTTTTAATTTTCCACAAAAGGTTTTGACTGTCTATCAAGGTATTCTCATCAATTGAAAGGTCTTCTTTTTCTCTCCTTTTGAATTAACATAACTAATGACAGGTAGCAGCAAAGCTTTGAAGAGAGAAGTCACTTCAATCCTTTATAGTTAGCAATACCTCTCTCTTTATATTCTCATTCAGGAAGTTCAAAGAAACTCACAGCACAAAAAATGTTGACATTTAGGGAGTGTGATTCACTCCTGGCTCCTGCACTGATCAGCTGTCATACTCAGAAGATGTTTGCAGCTGCGACTTGCAAGACACAAATTGACTGCAAAGTCTTTACCAAAGACTCCTCAGCTAAGAGGCTAGAGAGGCAGAGGGGCTGGGCAGGGAGCATGGCACAGAAGATCTGGAGAAGCAAGAGAAATCCAGGAAGAGACTGGTGGCTTTTAAATACCATAGCTAGTTAGGGAAATATCAAATAACAGTTTTTGTATAATTCCAGTGTTTATTCCAACACGTTATTGCTATAACTTTCTCATTGTTTAAAAGGGATGAAAAAAGTTCTTAAAACTTTTTGTCTGTTAATGAACAATGTATGTGTCCGATGTTTGAAGAGTTGTGCCACATAGTCTCAACAGGATATGTTTCTTAGTACCTGGTCTGCAACAAACGTGAGTTATTGACACAAAATATATCCAGTACAGAAAGAGCTGCATAAATTTTCCCTTACAAAAAAAGAAACACATCTAAGAAATACGATGAAATGATTTGGAGAAGGACTCTGTAAGAGAATGAACACCTACATACTGCCTTCATCTTCCTTTGCCAAGGTCTCCGGTAAGCTGAGGATGCCGAGCAAAACCTCTGTGACTTGCTGCAGAAAAGGGCTTTCTGTTACAACATTCCCTGGGGCCCACCTTGCTATAAGGAATCACCATGCTGCAGCGCAGTGCAGTGCCAGAGTAGGCAAGGCTGATAGCTGCTGTGGCTGAGCAAATGTGTTCTATCACTAATTTCCTTATGATGTGTTTACGACTATTTCTTAATGTTTTCAGACATCCACCCCAAGAACGGCCCTTACGCTTCTTGTCCATGTAGGCTGTTCATCTATAACAAAATGAATGCCTACACAAGCAAAATAAATTATTTAGTCTTTTTTTTCCCCTCATTTGTCTCTCACCAACTCATTTCTCTCCAATTTACCTTCCAATTCTTCCTTTACCTCTCATTATTTCCCCTAAAGTTTCCCATTAAGCAAGTATTCAGCAAGCATCAAGTGCTACCCTGGAAATCTCAAACACCCACACAGCAGCAACCAGGTGAAATTAAATCAGGGTAGGCAAGAGAAATGATAAAAGTTTAAGACACTGAATGCTTATGGGGAAGTTGCAGAGACCTGGATACATCCAGTTTAAAGAAAAGATGAAAGAGTAAACACAGAGTTTACAAACAAATAAAGGAATGTTGTGAAAGGAAAAATAATAAATCTATTAATCTGTCAAATCACCAGAACTGAAGCTCCAAACTACATCATCAGGAAGAAAATGGAAGTCAATATTTCCTCAAAGGGAAAAAAGTATTCAGGAAAATCATATTCAGAGCAGATCACTTGTCAGAAGCTGCCTCATGAACACCTTTTAAGGTAGCAATAGATTAAAATCTTAAATGGACAGATTACATATTTGTATCTCAGATTGGCCTGTACCAGTGACAATGGTAGGAAAGCAGTAGCCTTTTCTGCAGCAGGAGGTGACGTCAATTCTTTAGAATAATTTTGAGCTTCTCTATTTAAAATATTTCCTTTCTAATGAAGGAATCTAGGACATTGCCAACACACTCTTGAGCTATCCTCCTCCTTTCCTATGCGACACAGAAGCTTTTTATGGCTGAATTGAGGTTTACAGTAGAGTGCAAAAGGTACTGTCTGTCTGGATATCTGAGAGTGAATATGGATTCAGTGGACTTGTCTGAACTAAGCAGCTAACTACTCTATGGTCATTAGTTGTGAGGGACAGGACCGGATAATCCTTCCTGTCTGAAGTCATCTTGTATTTGTTTAGGAATGGAATTTTCATCATCCTCTCCAAGGCTCCTAAATATACCATCACAATATGTCAACGTTTTCTCAACTTCTTAAAGAAGGTCACTCACCAGAGAGAAGACAAAGTCAAAGAACTAATGCAATACATAACTCTAAAAGCTGTTGTAATGGTTTTTGTTGAAGGTTAGAGTTGAATTCTATTGCACTCCTGTGGATTAGCTCATAGGCACACTGGGAAGTACAGAACAGGGAGCTGCAACTTTCTGCATCGCTAAATATCTATGTTTGTTGTCCTCACGAGTAGCTTTAAGAAAGCAAGACTTATAAAAGAGTAGCAGAAAACATGCACTACAATTCCAATCTCTGATAAACAGCTCACAGAAGCTTCTATTAAGAGTAGCATGCCAGTTAGACAGATACAGCAGTTTTGATGATTTCAGGATCTGGAAGTCACCACCAGATTACTTGGTTCTCTACATTTTTTAGTTTATAAAAAGGGTTATAATCCCCAAGACTGACTGATAATCAAACATTTTGTGCTTGCTATACTATTGCTAAGAAGGAGAGTCCCATGTCTACATCCCAACACATTAAGGACAGAACACTAACATCTTTTTATTTTAACACTATAGATACGAATAATCTGTACGAGAATTCTTACACAGAGAAGGAAAACTTGAAGGATTCAATATTCACTATAGTTTAGGTTTTATTCTATGCATGTCCAAAATCTGAAGTAGACCACTAAAGGAAGATGTGGTTTCATTGATAGATGGGTAAACAACACAGGGACTTCCTGAACTTTAATATCAACACATATGAAACTTCAGTTACTTGTTATTTTTTTGATATTTTCTACTTTTTTCACAAGCTGTATGAGAACTCATTTGACATCTCTTTCACTGTTCTGATGAAGATGCTTAGGCTTCTGAAAATCAGTTAATGGCGTAAAGCACTTTCTTTTAAATTCTACGAATTCAAATCACCATGAATGTGTGCAAAGGATGAGAGGCACAGAAAAGCTAGTTTGTTGTACATAGTGAAACTTATTCTCAGGCAGTATCAACACATGGAAAGTGCCATTTTGTTCCACACAGATACTAAAAAATTAATTTAATCCTCTCTCTCCCTCTCTTCTTTTAATAGGCTTCATTTCCTGTTTACAACCCTAACGTGGTGGTTTTCTGCATAAAACATTTTCCATTGGAATTGCCCATCCTCTTTCTTATCTGTCAGCTTTCATTGTAACAGGTTACTGAAATATTTAGTCTGCTAAAAATTGGGTGTATAGCCAGAGCTAATTTGTGCTGCTCTTTTTAGTGCAACAACTGTTTGGTCCTGGATGAAAGGAAAGTTATCATGGATTGGTAAATTTTTCCCAATGTAATCCTGGAAGCCTGTAATGAGTTAGCATCCTAGGTATCACACTACTAAATTTCTCAAAGCCCTCTCTCTGCACTATTATCATGTGGTATGGCAGTTGCCAAAGCATTTTAGAGGAGTTGTAGTTGTGTCTTAGTTTGCTGTTTCTCTTTTCTGAAATAAAGGAGTATAAGCTGACATTATGTTGTTGGTCTCCCTTCAAGAGAAGAAACTGCAAGGAAGAGAGATGTTGTATAACATACAAATTCACAGTGGAACTGCTGGAAACAGAAGAGGGCAAGAGGTTTTAGGGAAGAAAAAAAAAAAGAGAAAAAAATGTTTTGTTGGATCTCTAAGTAAAACAAGCAGCAACTAGCCCTGGCTGAGACTACATTGGGAAAAATGAGTCAGGAAAGACCTCAAACACCTCCCATCCCAAGATATAGCAACAAAACTCGTGCATAGGTATCCAAACAGTGCTTTCTCCTTCCCTGTCACATGGCATTGTGCAAACAATTTATCCATGAATATTAAATAGATAAACGAGCCACTGAATTCTGACATGGAACTTCGAGGTGTGTGTAGGATGTGTAAGTGAACCTGCGATGCACCCTTCTGGCCAAATTTCTTGAAGAGCAGGAAAAAATTAGAAATATCTACACATGCACTTTTGTGTTAGGAGAAAAGGGTTGGGTTATGTTCTGCTTTTTTTTCCACTCCAGTTTATAAATCATGATAAATAAAGACTGAGAAACTCAGATTCAGCCTGAAAAGTAAAGAATCTGTAGTAAAGAATCAACCAGTTGATCAGAAGGGTTGAGAAGTAACAATTGTCAAACTAAAGGACTGAGGAACCCAGCAGTATATCACACTGAAGGCAGCAGCTCCACTGGAGGAAAAGACTGGCCAGAGATAGAATAGAAAGTGGGTAAGAGTTGATAGAAAATGTTTAAAGGCTTTTACAAATCACTTCACTCAGGGAAAAAAAAAAACACATACAAAAAAAAAACCAACCAAAAAACAACTTAGAGACTTTCTGAAAGCTCCTGAATATAAGACACTGCCTCAAGTGTTTAACCTTTAATGGTGTAAGGCACAGGCACTCATTTTAATCACTTCAGAAAAAGCAGCTCTCAGGGATCCAGTCAAGAATTTGTCTATGTATCTCAATGAGAGGGAGAGAAAGCGGATTTTAAAACCCTTTGAAGATCTACAAAGTAACTTTGGTTTTATCAAGAGGAATTTCTCCCAATGGGCCTGACATTTCAGCTTGCAGGTCTGACATCTACTGACAAAAGGTAGACCTGGGAACAGAGTTAAGGATGACTGGAGGGCAGAAGAAGTACCCAGCACACAGAACTTCTAAAGATGAATACCAGCTAAGCACAATGTTGGAGGAGAAAAATTAATGTCAGGGGATGCAAAAGTGTGTTTGTGTAAGAAAGCACCAGTAAGTTTCCTAATAGAAGTTTCTCTATAGTTTTCATGCTACAGGGATTGCTGGTATTTTGCTCCACCTGTATTAGTTCTTGGCACCAGGCTTGGTCAAAACTCTCCTGCGAATTCAATGGCTAATTCAATCTACATAACAATTGTTCAGTTATGATGCTGCTCTTGGGACCCACTGTGGCCCTGGTCTGACTGACAAGGGGAAGAGGAAGGAGAGACTACACAGCTGTATGGGCATGCATGGTTGCTTTGCATTACAAGGATCCCATGCACAGCAGCAAGCAACCCTGGAGGTGACTGCAGCATTCTGGGACACACTTATACATACAGTGATTGATGGTTTCACGGTTTCCTCTCAAAAGTGTTGTCGGAATGGCAGTTGCACCAGCACCTGAAGCAGCCCCAGGGCCTTGACACAGATGTGGCAGGCAGTGGCCATGTCAGTGACCCACAGCATGGTCCCTCTGCTCTTTGGTAGCTCTTTTAGTGGGTTCCCACATAAAGAGCATGTGATACAGGACAAAGATTTCCTTCAACATCAAGACTCTAATGTTTAAGTACGCTAGCTCGGAGGTCTCAGCTGAGATGTCCTCTGAGGTAGTATGTCTTGAAAAAAATCTCCCACTCAAGACTGATTGACTTTAAGTCTATATAACAATCACAACTATTTAGTGTGCAAGGATGCACGCAGGGGTGTGAGAGAGATCCCAGTGGTGTCCAGTCTTGGGTGTATCCAGGTCTCTGCTGTTCCTAGGGATGCAGCTAGCAATCACGGGCAAGCTGTCTTCCTTTCTACAACACCACTGGGGGGAAGGGGTAAAAAGACTTGTGGTACTAGCAGAAGGGCAGGAGCCAGCATCTGAATTTTCCTGTGCTGTCTTCAGAAAGTCACTCTGTTCCTCAGTATCCTGACCTGCAGATCTGTAATGATGCCACTTACCTTCCTCACTAGAGTGCTACGAAGCTCGATTCATTAGCATTTGTAGCCTATTTTAAAACCCTTAACTGAAATGTACTAAAGAAGTGAAACACATTAGGTACAAAGGATGATGATAATATTGATGCTCATACAAAATATGCTTCAATAAAAGCTTAATAATTTACCAAGAGGCAATAAACCTGGGTGTTACCTCAAATGCACTACACATGGCTAATTTACAATTCCTGGCATGTTTCTACCTTGCAGAGACAATCAGCACATGCTATCTCAGAAATGGGCTTTACAGATAAGCAAAATGAATGTAATACTCTCCTTAGCTGGCATAGATCAGCTTCACTCCTGTGACCTCTGAGCCAGTTTACACTAGCTGCATAGCTGGACCAGTTTTGCTTGGTGTAACCAAAACGAACAATTTTGCTCGCCTGCTGGAACACTTTGGCATTGGGCTCAGAGAGGGATATGCTGGAGGACTACAGTTCCTCAGACAAATTTACATAATCAGTTTCAGTCAGAATGATTATGCCACATTTGTAATCTTTCTTCTGAATTAAAAGAAATTGTTTGAGAGAGCCCTTGGAATTGAGGGCACAATGGTGTTGTGATCGTTTGGAAAACTGGCATAATTACTTTTTCTATAAAAAGAATCTCTATATCATAAATTGTGGGGCAAAGAATTTTTAAAGAGATGCGAAAAACTGGTCTAAGTGGATTAAACCTGAGAGGTAGATTTTTAACTGACTGAGGTAGAACTGGATAAAGTGGGTTTACTGAAATATTCATTGTAGGCAGCGCTTTATCATGCAATGAGTTGAAAACTCTGAGTCCTGCTTATAGATATAGTTCCCTGGTCTTTAACTGCTTCTTAATGGTCATAAATGATGGAAATACTTTTTGGAATGCTTTTACGTGGTGATAGGTCATAAATAATTGCAAGCATATTTTGTGAAGTATGTTCAACTAATCAGCAGGAAGACATTCTGATGGCTTTTAGCCTTTTTTAACCCGAAAAAAACCCAAACAAAGAGAATTGTGTCAACTGCCTCTAAAGATTTTTTGTATTCTCTGAAGAAATATGAAAATTCTTATTTTCTAGGGCTTTTTTAGTATCTTACGTTTTTCTTCACTTTATTATTTTTATTATCATTTTTAAACTACAGTTGAAATAGAGCTAAGCAGAAACTGTTCAGAACATTGTTCATCTGTCCTACACAGACTTTCACGTATGTTCTTAACTTTCTGTGTTCTGAGCAAGCCTTATGACCTGGGTGAAAGTTAGGAACATAGACATGCAAAGCCTAAGAACTTCCATGTCCCTTGTCTTTCTCTCCCTTCAGCAAGAACTCCTTTCTATAACTTTACAGGACCTCTTTTGGATAGCTCCCCTTCTATACTTGAAATTTCCCCAAATTCCTCTTGTCACATGAACTTGCTTTTTTGGAAGTGGTTCAATGAGTGCAACCTGGGGTCTTTCATCCTGACATCCTCACTTCCCACTCTCAGCAGCTCATTTTCATGCCCAGGCTACACGCTCCTTGCAGCACTTTTCAGTGACACTGTGAAGTGGCTTAGAACACAAACTGAGCTGGGAGCAAGCCGTTTCTCAAGTTAGTTTTCAGCCAGTTCAGTTCCATAGCTAATTCACTGAATGATAGCACAAATGATTTGCCAACCCCAAAGGAAAGATGATTGAGAAGGGACCAAGTGATACACTCTCTATGGTAGCAGCACTGAGTTATGCCACCCTAAAGTGGTTTTCCAGCTACCCATGATACAACTAGTGAGATATCAGTATCAAGTTATTTTCATTCTGTCAGAGTGCCAGATTCTCAACAAGGAAGATGAGGTCTTACCGAAGTGTATTTCTCGTGTTCCCTCAATACTGAACGCCTAGGTCCTGGCACATGCAGCAGGCTGCAGGGGAAAGAGGCCAATATCATATCCCCATTCCCAGATTTCTATCAGCTCTACCAAACTGACATGCCAGCTGATACAAGAGAGACCTAATTTTCAATCAAATCAGCAAACTATTTATACTGTGTGTTTTAATTGAGAAAAGCTTGGCAATGGAAGATCAGGGCTCATGCTAAACAAGAAAGTCCATGTCAGTCACTTTGGTACCAACCCAGTGTTTAAGCGGAACGGCGTCAGTGCTATAAGCCAAGAATATCCAAATGACACATACCCTTCACCAAATGTTTTATAATGTCAGCTGAACATTATGTGCTATTTTCCGGAAAAACATATTTTAATCACCATAATTGATAAAACGCAGGAACACACCACAAAAAGGAAAAATACCGTTCCCTGAATGTCATGGCCTAGCAGGCAAATGAGCAGGATGATATTTAAGTAATGTGCACACCTACAGTGCAAAAGTCCTTTATCAAACATGACATCATGATAAGTTGATGGCAGGCAAAATATGTTGCATAGCATCTTGCAAGAAGCAAGACACGAATACCAACATAAGGAAGCAAAAAGATAAGAACTGTTTATTTTCCCTCAAGACTGATTTTCTGCTCTTTCCCAAATGGAAGAGGGGACAGGAATGAAAAGTGCATTCAAAAGGGAAAGGAAAATTTTTGGAAAGTCAGAATAAGGACCACCAAATTAAACAAACAATTAAACTCAGTGTCCTAACAAATGAATAAATAACAGATACCAGCAGCAGATGCTGGAAAGCAGTAGCAAACAGTTATGTGCCAACTTGAGTCCATTACAAAACAGACAAGGGAAAATAATGAGGTTATCTTTACTTTTCACATCGCTGTATTTTGTTCAAGGAATTTATGTCAATTCTTAGAAAAGAAGGACCATAGGTCATATGATTGGATGACATGATTCAGCATCTTCTAGGTAAGGGGAATTTTATTACTATTCTTATTGCTGTTACTATTTATTACTGGCCACAGATATGCCAGAAGAACAAGGGCAATAACTGCGTGTGTGTCCTCCTAAAAATTAACTCTTACTGCATTTTGTGTCATTTAGTAACACCAATAACTTCATATATACTAACTAAGCAGGTAAGAAAGATTTTAAAAGGAAGAATAAAAAAATCAATTTTACATGTTTTGTTACAGATCACAAACCCAGTTATAAAAGTGACCCAAAAAGTCAGTAAGTCAAAACAAAATCATCATGCAAGTATATCACACTATGAAGCTCCTCATGCCATTGGTAAGAAAGCTCAATAACTTCTTTAATGAACTCAATCACAGATGAAGACTTCACTGGAGGCTTTCCAGAAGTAATTCTAAGTCCTTTACAAAAAGTAACTCTGTCAGTTTTTGGGGGAACTAAAATTCACATAAGAACCCATCTTGAGAGGACACAGAATTTATTGCATGTACCTGTGTCTCATACAGTTGTTTGTCAAAGCAGAGGGACCAGGGAGGGAAAATGATGATCTGCATCTGAAAGGGCACTATTTGTTAATTCTAATTCCTGTTGATTTCATTCTGGGGAAATGCCCTCTCAGGCAGTATTCTAAACAGTGAGACAAAACCAGCAGTAACTAGACCAGGCTACAGTCCTTTTTTTCTTCATAATCTAAGAGTTTTCCTCTATAAACCTCTCTCAAAATGAGCTTGCAGGAAGACACTCATGCTGAGACCCCATCCCTCTGCTAGGCAATCGGCACAGGAGAGTCTGCTTCCCATTGTACAGACATCATGCTGCTTTGCAGTGGAGTGCAAGTTTTCTGGATTCTTGGTTCTAATTCAGGTTTAAAATCTTCTGCAGTCTTCAAGTACCCATCGCTGGCTGGAAACGATGTCCTGGAAGGAGCAGGCATTGTTTGCTGAATGCTCCCATCACTGTCAAGGCTGCCTGATGGGCAGGGTTGGAAACAAGCCGAGCCACCAGCTGTGCTTCCAGCAGGCACTGATCCCATTCAGGGACACATTTTCAACCACTCCATGAGCTGCACCCTCAGGGGACTCCCATTCCCCATGATCCCAGTCCAGCTCCCACAGAGGTTTTGGCAGAAGCTAGACCAGCATCCAAGTCCCTGCTGCAGAGCTGCTGCCATGCTGGGAACAGTTTTAGGCAAGCTTGCTCACAAATTTAGATCTAAATTCCCAAGGTGTACCGACATCTCATTTCAGGCTCCCCTGCCTGATATACTATTCTGAGCATAGATTTTCCAACTCCTAGTTCAGCCGTCCTTTCTAATAAGTTTTAAAACAGCATTTTATTGTTGTTGTCATTATTTAGAAGGTTTCATTTGATCCTCACGGTTCTCCCTGAAACTTTCACATCACTCAATATTTGAACACTTTTTTGGCAGGGAAATAGCAGTTGATGCCTTGTTTTGTTTTTCTTCTTGAGCGAATGAGCTCTGGTCTTTCTTTTATTGTTAAGGACATTCCACATATCATTGGTGATATAGGACTGAAGTCCAGATCCAGCACAGAGAAATGGCTCCAATCCTTCATACAAGATGAATCTTTGGGTTAAGGAAAACTCCACCAAATCCAGTAAAATTCCTTTTTCTGTGATTTTGCTGCAGTGAAAAAAAATTGTCGCATTAAGAAAATATATGATGAATGATCAGGTTATTTTTATTCTGAATATGAGGCAGTCACCAGCAAAATGAGGATCCAAGAGTTTCAGTTTTTAAAGCCAGAAGGAATCATTACATCATCCAGTCAGGCTTCAGAAATATCATAGGCCATTAAGTTTCTTGCTGGTATCTTACATTAAATCCAAAGGCTTTAGAAACACTAAAGAATTTCAGGCACTTGAATCTTGTGAGGAGATTAAACTATATGTTACAGGCAGAATACCAGAGTGATCAAGTTAGTGCCAAAGGAGTCATGAATGGCAGAGAATTGATTAGGAACAGGATGTTCCCAGAAAGCCAATAGTGCCTTCATCACTGAGGAAAGTAAAAAAATCTGTCAATCTTCCCTGGGTGTTAAGCTGCATTTCTGAACCCCTAGACTAAGCATGTTTTGGACAAAGTAAGAAATCTGAATCAACAAAGCAAGGGTTAACAGGGCAACTCAATCCCATTGATCTGAGAAATAAGTGAGACCCCCATCACAATCAGCCTAACTGTCCCACAGCAATTGCAGCATTTTGTTAAGACACAGAATTAAAGCCTTTCTTTCAAGAGAGGGTCTTAGATGATCCTTTTTCTGACAGGAAATCACGTCTGCATGAAGAAAGTCGATTGAAAGACTTGACTGCACTTCCTCTGTGGCACCGGCTGGAGGGGTGGGCTAGCTCCAGAGCTGACTGAGGCAACTGGATAAGCTCACAGTCCTCATCCAGAACACGACAGCCACATTGACTGGGTCCTCCTGCAGCTGCAATTCTCCAAAAATAGTGAACTTGAAGTTCAGATCACACTTTAAAGAAAATCCTTTTCATATTCACAGCCTTTATCATCTCTGAACTTTTTAAAGTTTAAGAAATCTGAATATATTTGACAGTCAGCAACTATGGAATAGCATAAAGTGAGTGGGAAAATGTACAGAAAAATTATTCCCTAGGGAAGACAGCAGAGGAATGAGCATCCTGAAGTGCCCAAAACAGCTACCAATTCAGGTACGCATTTATCAAATATTCATTGACTCCATCCTGCTACAGGTTTCAAATATTTAGCATGAAACTGTGCCCTGCCTTTTAGTGATTTTGAAGGGGCTGAAAGACCCTCAAAATCCAGACAACAGATAAGACATCAGAAAGGCAAATGCTAGCCAGATGGATAGGGACAATCCTTCATTATACTGTCTCACAGTGAGGCACCTGCATTCAAAAGAATTGCTCAAAGGAAGAGCTGTGAAGAGCTACTTTGTCATCTCAGTACATCAAGACCCATTTTCTTTGATTACAGCTAAAATCTATATGCCCTGCTGATTCAGGAACTCAATGTATTTCTTAAGTGCTACTTTTTGATTATTGAAGAAGGATAAAGTAAACAGTGGATGTTCTTGGAGTACCCAAGACATACTTCTGGATTATAAGTGAACAGGAGTCACCAAGGTCTGGCAGGCACCCATGGGGTGCATAAAATGGAATATTTGACATTCTATTGAATATTTCCTTGTCTTCAAGGGATCCTCCTGCACATTTGCAATGGGTCATCAGCCACTTTGCTTGCTGTCTTGTAGTAGAGTAAATCACAAGGTCAACCTTTTGCATGTTAGAGGAAACGACTCTGGGGAGCTACACCAGTGGGCTGCGGTATCATGTGAATTCAGTCTCCAAGCCCCCCGGGCAACACAATGCACTGAAATAAAGATGTGACTGGTATTTGGTTCAGCCTATAAATGAATAAAATCAAAATGTCATGCAGTGCTTGAGAATAAAGGAAAATAATTCCTTTGGATGGACTGGTCTATTCTTATCAGCATTGACTTAAGTGGCAGGCCAGGGTGGAATTCTTTTGAGATTTCAGTGTTTGACCAGGAGAGCTTTGCCAGTCAGTACAGAAATAAACTCTCACCAAGATTTATCTTCTCTGACAGATTATTAGGCAGTGGAATCCACAGGTGAGATTTCATGGTGTATGGTATCCTGGAGGTTAGACAAGATGATGATAATGGTCTGATCTGAATCAAAAAAATATCCATGGCTATTATCACAGAGAATATGGTATTTCAAAACTGATTTAAAAACTGGTAAATTGAGTGAATGAAATAATATTGCAGTGAGTGGAACAAATAATTCAATCTTAGTATTTCTCTATTCTTGCCAGATTTTGTCTCTGCTTTGCAAGAGAAGAAAACAGCACAATCCTTTCCTTTCTGTCACACATGTCCTGTTTCAACACGACGCAAAAAAAAGTGGCCTCATCTTAGCACAGAGGGAGCCAAGGTCTGGGACTGAATGTTGAAAACTCATAAACTAGTAAAGCTATTTTAGTTGTAACATACACACATAAAAAAAAAAGGAACAGATTTGAATGGCTGTTTGCACTGTAGACCATTTTAGAATCTTGTTCTGGTTTTGTTGTTTTTTTCCCAGAGTTTTGGTTAGATAGGTAACAGGGGAAGGATTTTTACAAGCGCTTGTAGTGATTGGACGAAGGGTAATGGCTTCAAACTGCAAAAGGATAGATTTAGATTAGAAATTCTGAAGAAGTTCTTCGTTATGAGGGTGGTGAAACACTGGAACAAGTGTCTCAGGAAAGCTGTGGATTCTCCATTACTGAATGTGTTCAAGGTCAGGTTAGATGCGGCTTTGTGCAACTAGATCTAGAGGGAGGTGTCCCTGCCCATGGCAGAGGCGTTTGAACTAGATGATCTTTAAGGTCCCTTCCAACCCACACCATTCTATGACTCTATGTTAATGCATTTGATACATTTCCATGAATCCTATTCATATTTTTTCTGCAGACAATGCAATCAAACATTCTGTTTCATTTATTACTTGATATTGTTTTGAAATATCTGTAATAAGTCATTCTTGACATTTATGTGCATACAATTCATTGCAGGCCACACTTAGTAATATATATAAATTCTGAGGATTATTTCCTTTTCATAAGAGGTCATGGAATGCCTTGAATTCTTCATACTCTGCTAATGTGAAACCAAGCAAGAACTTGCCTCTTGCACAGGTGGTGAAGAATCCCAGTGGAAAAGTGCAGCATCATTTCAGAACTGTTATTCCTTATCCTTCTCACACCCATGAAAAACTAGCCCCATGCTGCAGATCTGACTTGCTGTGAATGAAACCCTCCATCCTCACTTACCGACTCCAGCCACTCTCCCAGCTGGGAATCCCCTTAGCCTGGAGCATTGACTAAGAAAACTACTACCTTAGTAACAGAGATGGTGTAAATTATACTTTTCTGCAAATAAACTATTTTCATCCTAACTTTTTCAGAATTTCTCTGTTGTTAGCAAGCTACATAAAACTTGAAAATCAGCATTTTTTGTTGTGTCAAGGATTAAAAAAAAATGTTTTCAGAGATGTTTCTGGGTAGCAGTAAGAGCCAGGGCTATAACAGTATAACTTGAACTCACAGACTACCTCCTATTCTATGGATGATGAGTGAAAAAAAAAAAAAAAAAAAGGTTATTAAAATAGCTAATGTAAAGCAAAAGCATACTTTCATCCTGTTCAAAGACAGATAATAATAAAAACCTAAGACCAATTCTTTGTCATTCCAGGCAACTGCACAAGAGAGCTCCAGCTTACAATGATCCAAAGCATCCCTGTCCCACATTTATCACCTTAGGCACTGAGAGAAACCTCACCAAACTTTAGATCCTTAAGAACAGAACAGAAGTTAACTAGGAGAGTGGATCATAGGAAATCAAACCACCTCTCACACTTTCATCTGCAAAAACAAGCTCTCCATCAAAGCACTCCTCCTCACTCCCTCCAGGTGACCAGTAGAAGCCTTGAAGCAATGGGAAAGAAATGGTGGCTGTAAACAGGACAGGTACTTCCAGAGTAGTATTTGATCCAGCTAGTGACTGAGGAGCTCAAACCTAATTCTGTGAGCACACCTCAGAAATGTTTGTGGTGAACTTAATGAGAGGCTTTTCTTGGTGAAAATTGGCAGCTGGTGACAAGTTCAGTGATTTTGAAGGAATGTATTGTGAGGGAATACGCAAACAGCCTTAGTCAGCGTCTACTCTGTTTTTGTATGTCTCTCTGTACACAAGAATCCTGATTAGGTAAAGATAATAATAGCTGTTTATCTTTGAAGGTACACATCTCATCTGGGAGCTTTACATCTTTTCAATAGTACAGAATAATTTCTTTTAAGAGAGGTAAGTGTCACTGCTTCCAAAACAGGAAGTGACAGATATCTATTTACTCTCAGGCCACGAAAATCCTTGTGAAAAATTGATGATGGGTTCTTTTTTTTTGAAAAATGCAGTAAGATATAGCACCGATATCACAACCTTGGGCTCTCACTCATTTCAAAGGATCCACAGACTTCATAAATTCTTATAGAGATAAAAATATCTTAACACAATTCATTTTAGATAAAGTGGAAAAGCAGCTAAGAAAATGACAAATATTATGTTCCTAAAATTGGAAATTGAGTCATTTGGACAAACTGTGGCACTCTTGTCTCTCTGCCTGGCAATCAGAAGATAGAATGTCGGCTATTTTCTCTTTAAAAAAAAGAACAGGGTAAATGTTAATTCTTAATCCCTATGGCTCACCAGGGATTGTCTTACTGCTGATCACTCGTATGACAGACAAATTTATCAACGCAGACTCTAAGTCATCTTTTAACAGCATGTTGTCAAGGACCGTGATCAAAATCACATCCTTACTTCTTTTTATTCCCAAAGTAATTAAGCATTTGCAGTGTCTTTGGAATAGACTGAACATGCTCCAGAGCAAGGCTTCATACTACCCAAGCAGAGCTCCCAAGCAGTCCATTTCTCTTTGACTGAACACAAGGCAAGCTGAACTTCTTGCTCTCCTCTTTCTGTGCAAAATGGACAATAAAGATTAGATAGATTTGATCATGCTGTGCCATTTTTTCCTAATGACCAGAACTCTCTCTGGTTTCCCATCTTTGCATCTAGAGAAATAAGATATCTGTAACTGCATTTGAAAAGAAAGTTATGTGCTGCATTATTATTTTTATTCTTCTTTTCTATTACTAATTTTACACTAATATTGTGTTTTCTAAAGGGTATTATAGCAAGATGTTGTGTGTTCTTGGAAGAAAAAACCTCTATACAAAAATTATAACCCACAGGATGTGTATGCTAAGCCATAATTAGAGTGTTTTACTTTTTTCGTTCTAGGTCTCTGTCTCATAAAAATCTTTATTTGTAGACAGTTTGAAAACAACCAGATTTAAACACTGAAGAACAGAGTGTCAAAAATCGAGGATAGCTCACCCCAAGTTGGGCCACGTCCTTACCAGTTCCTTTCACAAGACAAAAATTTGAGCTAAGAAGTTTTAATCAGCACAAATAGGGATGTTGTAAGCCAAGAGTAAAAGCAGAATCTCATACAGGATTGCTATTATTACAGACCCCAGTGACTTCGTCAATACTCATGTATAGCTGAAGTCAGAAAGGGTTCTTGGGTTGTTTAAAGGGCTCTTTTCAATATTTTCTTCATTTGGATGCTTTCCAGTGTCGAGGTTTCTCCTCTGGCACCGAGGTCTGCTCATCAAAAGCCTAGGGAAGAACATCTGATGTCCAACACCCAAGCTTTTTATGCTTGTAACATTTTAAAGCTAAGGTTATAGCAACATGTACAATGTTGTCTTGGAGGCTTTAATTATTTACTTCTTCCTTCAGATAAATTTAGGTGATTTCTGTTGTAAGGCATGCACTTTCATGGCTCTTTCATTAATTTCCCTTTGAACATGAATGCCTTCATGCATTTTCTGCTTGTGAACCACAAACATTCCAACTTGCAAATCGTTAAGTGTCCTGGTTAAGAATGAAAACTTGATGATGAACTTGTTCTTGCACCTGATGACCCAGCTGATGTTACCTGATTCTTCAGTAGGTGTGAATCTCATTCATCAAGTTTATCAAAACTAAGATGTTTTATCAATTAATCCTCTCTGAGCGTTACCTAAGATTGGAAAGTCTATAGAAACTTGGCAGAGACTAACAGGAAAAAAGGAAAGCCTCTGAAACAGGCTAAATATGTCACTGAAAAGCTGATCGTTTCATTGACACACAGAGAAACTGAACAGACCAGTCTGCCTCTTTCTGTGAACATTAGCTGAACTGATGTTAAAGCATAAAAAATGTTGCCCACATTGGCTTTTTAACTGTTTTTAAACATTTGCCTTGAGCAGCAGTCACTTGATACTGGGCAGTCACTGCTTGTGAAGGCAGACATCAAGATCCTCAGTGCCTCAGTGTCGCACTTACGAAATGGGTAACATAGGTACCAGTGAATGAGGCCACCCCATGGATGTTACAGATCATCCCCCTTCTCTGTGTAGATTGTCTCTATATTACCTTCCTTTTGATACCTCTCTCTTTTCCAGGGGAGTGCAAACAGTAGCATACCTGGAGCTGGACATGCAGATGAATGGAAGGAGACTCTGGTATGCTCTGGAATATTTGGGTGAAAGGCACCGTATGAGTACAAGCAATTACTTTTAGTGTATATTTTGGTTTTTGATTCCAGCTCCTGAAGTGTTTAGATGAAGTGTGTTCTCTGTTACTTGCTAGCTTGCTTTTCTAAATGAATCAACTGCTACAAGGGCCTCCAGGTCCAGGCACATTTCCTTTCTTGTGTGGATAGTGAGTCAATGCTTAGTTTTGCACTCGGTAGCTGTTTAACTCCTGTATCTTCCTCACTCAGCAGAGTACCTGTGCTAATTATGTATCAGATGGTGATTTGGTTATAAAATACTTACTGTTTCTTCCATGAATGTACGTTGATTGTGTTCCAATGGGATTATATTCAGGGGCTTTGGCATTTCTGCACCTATACCCTAATGACACATTTTAAACGAGACTTTTTCCTTCCATTTTCTTTCATCAGTCATTTTACAACGCTTTGAAAAGGCAGGCTCTCAGTGCACTCCCACGGGCACAGGAGGGTGACAGGCACTAGATAATGGCTTTGACAGCTTTCAAACAGGAGTCACTCAGCAGCAACCAGTAAACCCAAATGTCTGTGGTATGCCCCTTACTGCAACTCTCACATGCTAAGCAGCTTAATTTGATAATTCTCTTACACATTCACATTTTTCATTTTTCTACTACTGAGTCATTATTTGGGATACTACTTTTCTCTTGTGTTGCAATAAAAATATGAGGTAAAGCTTACTTTGGGGTGTAAAATTACCACCCCCCCCCAAAAAAAAATAAAAAATCAGAAGAAAGTTTGAAAATGAACAGGCATGTCAGCATAGTAGATCCATAGACACCTAAGTCACAGGAACATTTCCCCGGAGCTTCTTACATTGATGCAAAGTTCCCCTGCAATTTTCTTCTCCAGCAGACATAAATGCTCATGCAGAAAGGAAACCAGGCAGGGCATTAGTTTGGACACAAGCATCTTGACCACATCTCAACTCATTGCTACTCTCGTTAGTGGTACTGTACTGATTCTGACTGTGATGGGAAAGGGGATGAAAGATGCAGGTGCAGGCTCAGGCAGAGCTTGGTAATTATCTATGTATTAGACTTAGAGTGTTTACAGCAGGCTATCAAAGCTGAAGCCAGGACACCGACAAAATTAGGTGCCCACTATGAAAACAGTAAGTGACACGTTAAACTGTCGTAAAACTAGGGTCTGATTTTTTTGTTATAAGCCAACTGAAAAATGATGATGAGAGAGGAGTCCTTTCTCTGCTAATGAAGCTAATTACAGTGTGTGTCTTAATTAACCTCTTCCCTCCATTACCCCTGCCTTTTACTGCAGAAATGACTTATTTTCTCATTTGATAAAATCCAGCCCTCAAGCAGCTCACTGGACCCTGGAAAAGGGTTAATCCATTTGAAGTCAGCACTAGGAGTTCAAGCAGGTGTCCAGAAGCAGGTATGAACTGCTCTCAGTAATTAGTTTCAACTCTCAAATTGTCCTTCAATGCCTATTTGAAATTTAACCTTGGAAGAATCAAATGGCACGTACCCTGTATCATTTTCAGAGCATACCAAACTCAAAGCAAGAAAGGATAGAACACAGTAACTCCACCAGCTTTTCTTGTCACTGAAGGCCCTTGCAGATATCCCTGAGATGCAGGAGATTAGGGGAGCTGGAGGTTTTACTTGAGGTGCCAAAATGCTCTTGAGAGAGGCTATGACAGCATGGGTCTCTCTCAGTGTCTTGGAGTGATTTTTTGTCTTGGAGTTTATCCTATGTCATCTGCCCATGCCCAGAAAAATGAATTTTATGCCTTTCTATGTCTTTAAACTGAGTCTGAGAAGGGAGAGGAGAAGTTCTGTTTTTTTCTTTTCCCTCAAGGTTACGGTTTTTTTTCTGTTGTTTTGGAAAGTGATAAGGAGGAATACAGAGAGAGGGAGGAGGCACCTTTTTTCCCCTTCGCTTCTCGCGGCTCGGCTCGGTCCCCTTCGAGAGACGAGAGACGTAGTTTTTTTTTCCCTCCTTCTGGGATTTTGGTTTCTTCTTTTTTCCCCTCTTCTGGACTTGGAGCATCAGAACATCGGACTTCGCTGGGAAGTTTTTCACCGGTCTGTAGGGGGGTTTCCCCGGACGGACGCCTTTCCAACTCCGGGAGGAGAGAGGCCTCACTCAGAAGGACTTTGTTTCAGGTTTTTTTTTCTCCCTTTCTCTCACAGATAGCGATTTATTTGTCTAGCATTATTGTCCTTTTCTTGTGTGGTTTTGTTGCCTTGTTAAATAAATAGTTTTTTTCCCCTTTTTTTTTGTTTTTTTCCCCCTTCACTTTCCTCCGGGGACATTTTCTTTCCCGAACTTGGTGGGGGGAGGGGCCTGCTTCCCATCAGGGGATATTTCCTCCTCTGAATTGGTCTCAAACCGGGACACTCAGGAACACAGCTGAGGAGACTGTGCTTGGCCAGAATCTGTGAACAGGGCAGCCAGTATCACCTGGCTACAGGAAGATCCAGAGGAAAAAGACGTATTACATGTGATAATGAACCCATATTTGATTTCTATCTCTGCTGGGAATATACCTCAAGTTACTGTATTTTAACAGTAATACTGTTACTTGACAGTTACTTCACAACAGACTGTAGTCTCAGACACATTTTCTTACTTTGGCAGATACATTCTCATAGTGAAAAATACAAGGGAAAAAACAGAAATGGAGCTCTAAGCAAAGTGATTACAGCAAAGATAGATGGGAATTAGACCATACAAGATTGTAATTTTAAGCTTTTATGATCACAGTCTAGATGTTGCAAAATGCCTATGACAAATTATGTTAACCACATCTTGGCTGCACATGAGGAACAGTGCTGTCTCAACCTTCTGGCCAAAGTGAGATTCTAATCTTTTTACCACATTAAGGTGGCACATTTTTTATAACACCTTGGTAACTGTAAAATGGTGTCTTTGTTTTGGATTTGCTTATTTTATACTTTTGTTGCAGCATTTTTATTGAAGGAACTGACAAAGTTCTCCCTGGGGCCACAATGATAGTGTTTTACTGGGTTTCTACCAACCTGCTCTGAAGTTTTGCAGCTTATTTGGCTTCTCCTACCTTAAAATGCATGAACTCTGTTTAAAAATCTATCTTTTGCATAAGTAAATGAGACTGTCTTCATTAGCCTAAAAGCACTTGATCAGGCTTTCTAATGAAGGGATCCTAATTTGTCACCTTAAAAAAACCAACAGAAACTCTGAATATTATGCTAAAAGTGTTTCCTCAAAATTTTTTTAAGTTCCTTTAGAACTGTTTACAATCCTAAAAATTGTCCAGTCTTAAATCCAGATGCATTAACCTTTCCAGTAATGTCTTTTTGTGCCCTTTTTTTACAGTTATGCTTTCGAAACACTGATCCAATTAATTGAAAAGTATTTGCTACAAAATTCATCATTTGCTGTTCTGTCTTAAGTTGCTTATACAATCTCCAGTTTCACAATTAAGTACCCATAGGGAAGTCAAACCAAGCAAGGCACGAATATTGTATCTGATTTGAATGTGCAGCCACAGCAATCAGCCACCACTGATGACCAAGGTCATGGTTCAACCTAAGTCTGGGCTCTGCCTGAACTTCTCCTCCCAAACAACCCTCTGTAAAGTTTTAATTTCTCTCCTTGACAGTGAGAAGCTTTCTTTTTTTTACATGTAGGAAAAATCAGCAAGAGAAGCAACAGAAACCCTTGAAACATAGTGGATAGCCAGCCAGTTTTCAAAGGATGGCACACTCCGCTCTGGAGCACAGAGACAGATCTGCCAGGATTTGTCCATTTAAAAGGTCATTAACCAGTCCGGCCTGTATATTTAAGCCTATGGTGGATAGCAGCCCTGCCAGACTGACAAAGTAAATTATGATCATAGCTGCTGAACAGTGTGCATTTTCACAGTGTCTAAAGCACAGTACAATTCAGAATACGTGTTTCTCTAATTGCGATGTGTTGCAAAAATTCACCACATTCAATTGTCCACAGAAACCTATTGCAACTAGTGCAGCAAGGTAAAAAGGAGGAATGGGGCACCAGGTAGACCAGTGAGACCTAGTAGAGACACGTGAATAACGAAGAATGCCAGACCCTGATATCGCTGATGGTAGCTCCCTCCTCCCAGGCACTGCTTTGTCTTTTTTCATCAGCTGGAAACTTTCCTTCTGCTACAGGTTAAATCTCTTCTCAGAAGCAAATCTTCTGCAAGTTTCTGAGGGAGAAATGTTTTATAGTTTTAATAAAGGGAGCAGTCAGGTTGTACAACATTTGGTACTGTGGGATGATGTGTAGGTAAAGTCGCTGGAGGTGGAACAAGTATTTCTGGGGATATGGTGCCTCAGCAGTCAAGGCCAGATGCTTGCTGAATTTTGGCTGCATGTAGGTGGAGAGGCTGCACTTTTAAACTGGTCTGACTGGTGGTGACAGAGAGCTCTCATTCCATTTCAGAGAGAAATACTGTAGACACTTGTAGGGTTATGGAAATGCTGAATTTCTGAAATACTGGCTGAAGAACAAATGCTAGCAATACCAATAATAACAATGTATTCATGGGTATATTACCCAACACATTTCTTCATCACAGTAACAGAAAGTCCATGTTACTCTGTGGGATTTCAGCAAGTGAGAAGGACATTAAAAGAGAAGTGGATTATGAAACAGAATAATAGAAAACAACAATACACTTCTCACAAATGAATTCCGCTTATATTTAATATCAACTTGATGATCTCCCGAGGTCCCTTCCAACTCCTAAAATTCTGTGATTCTGTGTGATGTTGTGAAATAAGGGTAGGTCTTTAGCTAGAGATTTAGATTTCAGAAAAGCAAATTTAGACAAGCTAAGGAGGCTGATTAGTAAAATCAGTTGTACTGAGATGATACAGCAGTTTGTGGAAGGTGAAAGAAATTTTCTACTGTCTGAAGAGCTAAAAGTAACAGAAATCTTTATGTTCAACCAGAAAAAAAAACTTAACAGAAATGGATTCCACACTGACATGAATAAATAAATATTCACTTTTAAAAGGATATTGAAAAAGAAATACTATACTCTTAGAAAGGATATAAGCAAAAAGATTTCAAGAGGTAGAAGGGCAAAAGGACAGATCAGTAGGTAAAGCCAGATTTCACAGGTTAAGATATACAAGCGTAAAAACCAGGAACTGTCAAAAATCGATCTGAACTAGATCCTGCAAGGGATACAAACTCAAACCATAAAATGCTCTTTGGAAATATACAGCAGAAGGAAACAAGGAAAAAACTTTGCCTGCTGGTCCGTATGATTGGGTAACGTGTAGATTAAAGATTGTCTAGGTATGAGCTCAAAACTAAAGGAACGATTTACTGAGATTTTCAATAAGGATGAATGCACTGACAGCAAGGGCAATGTATAGAATGGGAATGAGGATACAGAAATTAAACCTAGTCCCCTGGAGAACAGAGCAAAATTTGTGGAGGGTTGCAAATGAGCATGGGAACTGAGGGAGCGGGAGTAATCTTCATGCTAGAAATAAGGTCTGGTACAACATGTAGGTGTATTTGTGAGCTATTTTTGGGAAATCCTCCAAATCAAATTTACTTTCTAAATTGAAATTACTTACAAGGAGAAGGGAAGGGGGACACAAAATAAGAAAACTTCTCAAAAAATAATCCAAAGGCGTGTCATTCAACTTCGGTACTATGGTTTTACAAGAGTTTTGGAAGGAAAGGGGAATGAAAGACATGGAGATAAATACAAAGTGGCTTGCTAATATCCTAATCTCAAAAGGAACTACTTACTAACTATGAATGTGTCTCACTAGTTTCTTGGCGGTCCTGGCTCTATTCAAGTCCAGGCAGTTCCACAAAATGTCCAGCAACAAGGAGGGCACAGGAAGTAAAAGTATGCAACCATGTAAAGTCTGTATTGTCTGGTTGCATTTACACAGTAAAAGCATACTCTACAACCGCTTAGCCTTTCTCCATTTCTTGCACCATTTTCTAGTGTCCTACAGACTGTCTCATTTTGTGACCAGCTGGACAGATTTTTTTAACTTTTTCTGGTTTCAGTTCTTTTTTCTTGAAAGCAGATGACAAAATTCCTGCCTGCTGCATTTCAGGGGAGGGCTAATTAGGACATTGCCCAGTAGTATTTAAAATTTCCCAACCAGGAAATATCTTTTCCAAATACTCCTAGGGGTATGTTTTCTTATCTCTGTCTCTTATGTGTATTTGGCTGCTTGTTATTGACAAACATATTCAAATCTACCTCACTCACTTCTGTTTGATCATCTTATAGTGGAATTTTATATCAGAGACTTTGTTGTCCTAAAAGGTTTTTTTTAATGTCCTGTAGTCAAATACTTTTCAGCCACATCTAGCATTCTTCTTCCATCCTTTCCTGCCAATATTCTCATACTCTTCTGTATGATGAAAGTTCCTTAGTCTGTCAGTGCTGCACTTGTCCTGTTTGTGTAAATGTCATTAATGGAAACTAACAGGATCAAATCAGCAAGGAACTTTCTGCTACTTCATCTTTGAAACTAGTTGTTTCCCCTTCAGCCAGCTTCTGGCTGTGCTGTAGCTTCCTATGGTAATTTCCATATCTCCAGCCTGACTGTGGTACTGAAATCTGAAGTAAATGACAATCAAAAGCGGTAAGGAGCACCTAAACTCTTACAGAAACTGTCAGATGGTTTCCAGGCTTTATCAAGATTTCTCTCCCTATCTGTTTCCAGCCCATATGAAACATCTGCCAGGCAAACTAATAAATGCTTTTGTAGTCAGAGGGAGACTGTAGAAGACGTCTAAAATATAGACACTTGGCTGTTCTGTGAAGAAAGAAACAGTATTCTACCTGAAGAGCAGTACCCTATGGTAAAAGTTGCAGAGATACAGCGGAGTATTTACAGGCTAACACTTAAAAGAACAGAAAAAAATGTCAGGGCTTCTTACTGAAGCATTTTTCTGTTGCTTTTTATGTCACAGTTTTCTGAGTATATTACTGATTTCAGAAAAGAAAACAGAAGTGTCTGAAGAAGACTTTCTTGTTTGTCACACATGACAAGAGTCTCTCTGGCGATACGTCTGGATAGAGGGCTGAGCATCCTGGTCTGACCTCAGTTGATGTTACTTTGACACATTGGTTGGTCTAGAGCCCTCCTGATGCCCCTTCCAATCCGAATTATCCAATGGTCTTGTGAGGTTAAGGTGCCTCCATGATGGCGTGTAGCACAAGAAGAAAGCCTTAACTTACACAGCAGAGATATGCTGGCTACCCAAGTGCACAAGCTGAGTCCAGTCTCAGGCATTCCTATCTCATTTCTACCGCACATCTCCAGGGAAGCATGCCTACCAGGTTTTTAAAGGGCTCTGTCACAGCCCTATAGCGCTCTGGAGAGGCTTTAAGTTACACAAAGTGAGCAGCAAGAACCATGGCACCAAGTAAAGCTGACCTCTATAGGACTCTCTGAGCACAGCATAGTATCCAAGGAAAAGCAACCTTCAGGCTATTCTGACTACCATGCAGTCCGCTGGCAGGACACAAAATAGAGACATGTATAAATAACTTGTTCTCCTTCTTATCACTGCAGACATACACTCCCACCTTGAGCATAGAAAGGAGGCATGAGGAACAGTACATTGTCTCCTTCCCGAAACTGCCCTATATAAATATAGGGAAATACCTATAGCAATACCTACTTTTGAAAGCAAGAAAAGCAAATTAAGAAATCAAATAAGCTCCAGACCACAACCCTACTGACCCCCAGGGATAATGTGCTACAACAGAATACACCTGAAAGGATTGTTACCAAAGTGGAGTCCCCTGCCTGGTACTTCTTCAGGTCTTGCAGTGAGAGACCTGACAAGATGGTGAAAGGAGAAAATGCCATTTAGGTCTATGCAGCTCAACTCCAGTGAGTAGCCCTATGCCTGAGGCATCCCCTAATGATCTGCTGGTGTACACTGTCTACACAGATGCTGAAAGAAAGCTGAAGAAACACTGAAATACACATAAAAAGTTTAAAAAATCATATTCTGAAAAACCCAGTAAATTCTGCCTCCTGCCTTAGAGAAAACTTCAGTGCATGCACTTAACAAAAGCTTCCTTGGCTCATTTGCAAGAGTTGTTTGGTCTCCAAGATTGATAAAGTACCTTTCTGACCCTTCACAAACCAATGCCCTCTCCCCAGCGAAGGAAGTGCCCTGGTCTTGGGGTTGGTGTTGGAGGGCACAGCATTGCAGTGGGCAGTCTCAGTATATCCAGAGCCACAGGGCTACGGGAAAGCGGCTGAAACTGTACATCAGGCTAGATTAGCTGAGGTGGAGCCTGGCCAGAACACAAAGGCTAAAACTTAGCTTGTAGGAAATGTCATCAGATCTTTAATAATTAAAGGTAGGCAGCATCTTGATCTCTTGTTGTTAGGAAAGGCAGATTATACACATACGAGTGGAGATAGCAGTTATACCTCTGTGCAAAGTTCAGTTGCAGTCACAATAAATTTTAAAACATTGTCAGCTACTTGCTATCATTCCCCTCCTAGAGCCCCTGAATATGTCAACTTATTAGATTTAGAGAGGACATTTGGTAATTATATTCCAAATTCAATCCTTATTTCTTTTCAAAATTTACAAGCTTACCTTAACATAAAAATATTCCCTTTAGGTTTTTCTTTTTTTCAGAATTAGAAACATAAAAAAATGATTTTATAGCTGCAGGAAGGCATGCTTTCTGAGATGACACTGGTTTATGAAAAGATATTATTCAAATACAGTGGCAATCTCTTTCAAATAACTGGAAGGTTATATTCAGGAAAAAGGATCCTAAAATTGCTTAATCTCTTGAGAGTAAAGAGAGACCACCACCTTCCTGAAACTGACTTCTGCCCCTCAGCCTTTTCAACAGTGTGCAGCTGAGGGGTAGAGGAAGGTGTTAGCAAAAAGAGCAGGTAGCAAGAGAAGGAGTAGTCTTTCATTTTTACACTGAACCTTGTCCCCCAAAACATGGCATAGCAGGGGATCATATGGGTCAGTAAAGGTACACAACATACAAGTGGGAGGAAAGTGGATATAATTAGCCATGACCTGCAGTCTGTAAGAGATGTGTTTTTCCAAGTGATTTCTATTTCTGTACAATGAGGGCAGAAGACACAGTGCCCGTGTGATTATGTGTTAACCTCATCACTTTGGGGTGTATATGACTGCACAGACCACAGGGGAACTCCGTGCATTGGTAGAGAAGCTCATGTGCTCTAATCTGGTCCCTCGGATTTGTACTCAAAAGAACGTATTCACACTTATCTGTTCCCTGAAGTTTTCTCTAAGAAAGCCAACGTTACCGTTGCCAAATGAAGTACATTGAGGTAACTGGACTGGACCTTCCAAGCAAAAAGAAGTAATTCATCTACAGGGAGCTTTTGACCCATTCCAACTGTTTGCTGAAACATTTCACATTAGCACAGCTATTTGCTGTTTCAGGCTTTGGTTTCATTATCCAAGGTGGGAAAACAACACCAAAAAAACCCCAACAGTAAATGTATTTTCCCCCTTAGCTATTGTATTTCAAAGTGGTGCTGAAAAATCCTGTGGCAGGAGCTTTAGGTGAGGAGAAGTTACGTGGACTGGAGGGAGGTATGAAAAGGAAAGTACGATAGACAAGACTGGGAAGGAAAAGAGGAAGGATATCAAGAACCATGGATAAGATCATGAAACACCAAAAAACGTTAGAAAAATTTTAATGTCCAACTGGTAAAGTGTGAGGAAGTTAAGCCACTGTTGGACATAGGCACACAGTCAAGAATGTGGAACACAAGGAATTCCTCTTCCACACATACTGCTGCCCTGCTGCAAGGCTGAGTGATACTGCTGCTTTTGTGACATCCAGCACATCTGTTAAATATAAAAGATGAATTTGATATGTTTGCAATCTGCATCATGCCTGTATACCCCTGTTCCTCACAGAGAAAACGTGAGTTCTTCAAGACTACATTTAAGTTTACAACCCTTACAGGATCTAGTTTAATTCATGTTTCCATAGAGCTCTGCATTTTTTCTGATGTTTTTGCATTCCTCTGTTTTAGATATTCGTCAGTCCCACTGCCAACAAAGGGTTCTTCCACTTTATAGAGCAAGCACATCAGTGAACACCGAGAGACCAGTTAAACCTTGAGACAAAACCAGAGTCCAGAAATGACCAGTGGAGGTGAAGAAAATCCCAGTAGGCACCAACAACAGAACCTAGCGAGGAGGAAATTCCTCAGCTGGACATGAACAACAAGAGTCAGCTTTTGCACAGCAGATCTGTATGATGCACATAGGCTCTTACAAACTGAGTCTCTGAGTGCCCATAGGCAGTATTATTCACATTTTTGCGAAGCATGGCTGTCTCTAAAATTGGCCCATGCCACAGGAGCAATGCACCTTCCCACCTCCCTGCAGCTCTACATCTTGGTGTTGCTCCCTCCATATCCCAGATGCCCACTCCAGGAGAAAGGATGTATGGCCGTAGCAGGTTGCAAATGAGAGCCTGTTCTGGCTGTGCTGGCTGCACTGTGATCTGGAGTGGGAGCAAGGGGTTGGGGAAAGAGACTAGCAAGAGTCAGAGTTGTGCTGGCTCCTGGGATTAGACCTCTGGAAAGGTTTTCAAATGCCCTGGTCACAGAAGCAGCACCGTGAATTTTGGCAGAGGCATCCAGTAAAGGCTCTGGTAAGTGGTGACACTAATCAGAAAGTAATTTATCTTACAGTATAAAACTGGATGCAAGATACTCTCAAAAAAATCTCCGGATGATGCGTTGTGAGGAACAAAAGCCTGAGGTGACCTTAGTGGAGCTGGGGTTAACTCAGAAGGCTATGTGACACTAGTGCCAAACTGGTACAGGACTCCATGAGCAGGATTAAACAGAGACTCAGTTTTCAAAGCTCTTCACAGGGTCACTCTCCTCTGCTCCATATTAGCAGAGCAGATGCCTGAGGCTGCACACCAGTCAGGCTGGACATTTTTCAGACTCTTCTGTGAACGAAAGAATAATGGGCTGATTTTCTTTCAATGCTTGTTCTGTTGTTTGAAAACAACATCATTAAAAGCAATGGCATGAAGTCTTATTTAGCAGCAAAACGGAAAAGGTAGAAATTTCTCTCCATCATGTTCCGAAAAGCTACCTTTAGTTTAAACAGAGCGAACAGTGCACCAAGGGATGAAAGCTCAGTAAATGATTCGTGTGCTCTTCCCACCCCTGCCAATGGATTTCTGTGTGACATCTTATAACTGGTCCTGGAACACATTTGAGCAGATTGATCTCATGACATCCGTTTTTGGTGAATGTTATTCTTAAAGTAAAGGATGCCTCAGTTTGCACATCATGTATCATTTTGCAGATGGTTGTGAATTAAATGCTAAACAAGATGCATGAAATAGTAGAAAGCATCACTTTACACCCATCTTGGAGAAAATCATAATGGAAGGCACTGAATTACAGCACATCAGGAGCACCAGCATCATATTCCTTCTACAGGACCACAATTTGCCAACGTCTTTGCATGAGCAAGCGCTGTCTGTGTAGAGCACATACATAGAAATAATGTTTTCTGCATTCCTATTTTAAAGAAACTCTTACCCTTCCACAGCCACCAGGTTGCTGTCCTGATGCTTACAGAAAAAAAAATGCTCTTTCCAAGCTTTTTGAAATGACTTTATGGCATCGTGAAGAGCAGACAAGTATAATGCTGTTGATACAGGCGCAAAACAGAGTGTAACAGCAAATGGACCCATTATCACCCTTCAGCCCTTTACTTCCTTTTACTTAAGTGATGCTTTGTACATGTTAACTATAAAAATTCTGTTTCAATTTTATTTAGTATTAAGTATGTATTTAAAGCAAGCTCTTGGGCTGTTAAGACATCTTCAGACAGAGATTCTTTAGTAACTGAGGACAGATATAACAAGCCACTAAGTGTCTGAACTGAAAAACAAATGATTAGAGGGAAAAATGTGTAGACCTGTTTCTAATTTTAATAAAATCATAGTGCTTCTCATGGCTGCCTTTAAGTCTGAAAAGGCAAGCTTTTTCTTCCCAATCATCTTGGTTTTACCACCAAAATGTGACCTCTACTTCACATGTTTGCACTGTTCACACATGAGTTTCTTCAGCAGCCGTAATGGTATTCACTTTATTCCACGGTGTGTCTTTATTCCACACTGAGTTTGTGCCATTCAGGATATAAAGCATTTCTGTGGTGTAACAGGACTTTTCAATAAGTGATGGACATGCTTAACCATACTGTCCAAAATATTTATTACATGTTTAATTTGGCATTATTTTTAACAGATTTTGAAGTGATTTAGCATGATCAGGGTGCTTTAGAATGATGAGAATAGCACATTTAAATGGTAAATAGTTGTGTCAGTTTATCTAGTAGCTACATTTGCAGTCTAAGCTTTTTTCCCTGGGGTAATGAGAGGATTACAAATATTTTTTTAGCATGAGTTTCCTTTATCATTTTTCTTTTACTACTAGACTTTCCTGTTGCTATAATCACCTTCCAAATATAAATACATGCAGTAGTTAACATTACTGACTATATATTATATCTGGAAATAAGGAAATAACTAAGATGTTTTTTCTTAGTTAGAGATGTAAAAATGATATGTTTTAAAGTGTGATGTTAGTCATCTATGTGGCCTTAGAAAAGCAAGATAGAAGTCTAATTCTGCACTCCTGTGAAGACTCCCAGCAAAATGCTGGAGTGCTATGATCAAAGCTTATCTGAAAGTATCTAAGATTACAAATATGCCAAGTTCAACCGTATTTCCCTTAAAGCAGTTTCCACCAAAAAGCTGGCCTAGCATCCTGCATTTTTCATAGCGAAGTACGGTCGGATGGTTTATTCCTTGAGTGAAAAATATTTCTTTAAACAATATGTCTTTTTTTTCTTTAAACAATGTCAGGAGATAGGATTATCTTGCTGCCAGGTCTGCGGACAGTTTAACAAGCCTGGTAATGATGCATTACTGCATGCTGGAGGCTGGTGTTGATTTCGGATGGCTAATCTTGGTCTGCAAAGGGTCATGCAGACTATCCTGGTTGGCATCCAGCAGAAAGATGCTGAACTCAGAGACAGGGTACCAAGGCTTCAGCCTGGGCATTGAATACAACCTGAGGTAGCGAAGGGAGGTAAGTGGCCTGGAAAAACTCAAGGATGAACACTTAGGCTCTGACCAGTTTCATGCTAAACTGCTGAATGCTATAAAGCTCTACAGCAACCCTGCTTTGCATTCTCCTCAGGTAGCCAACCTCTCATACGACAACCTTTCTTCTCCTTCTCCTGCCCCTCTTCTCATTTCCTCTGGCCAATCGCTTTCTTCTTTGTGGAAGCAGCAGATTCTTTTGAACTGTTTACCTGCTTACAGCTATTTTTTTCTAAAAAAAGGAGAATCGCTATATTTGAACTGAGCGTAAATTCCCAGGCTTTGATTACATACAGCACTCTGAATTTTACATAGGCTGTAAAAATGAAAACAGTAGGTCTTTTTGGCTTTTCCAGTGTGGAAAGAAAAGGTTAGGATACCTACCTGATGACAGTTCTTAAAATGCAACCTAAGTTTCTTATTGGGCTACCTAACTGGAGAGCAACAACAAACGGTTTTCATTTGGTATTGAGGTATCCAAGACACTGGTATGTTACTGTAAAGATTAGAAGGAGAAGTTTTCCCCTTCCTGCACTGGAGAACATCAGAATAGATGTATATTCAATAAGGAAGTTTGTCTTGATCATTGTGGTCATTAACCGTAGTTGTTCATGAAAAATCTGTGTCCTGAAGCATGAGACAGATATTCCTATTTAATTTTAATTTAATCATATAAGTTTGAGGGCAAGTAAAACCCCTTTCATTAATTAAGGACATTGTGGTACATTGTTCTTCCATTACCTTGGCAGTGTTTTTTCACACTTTTTGTTAGAAATAGAGAATCTAACACCAGAATTGAATAGTTCTGATGAATTATGTAAAACTTTGGCTATAAACGAAGGGGTAAGGAAACTGCAACTTTCGCTTTTATATGTTTAGTGTAGCTATAAATGAAGTGGCTTTTCAATTTAGATTGAACTAAAAAGTAGGCATTGACCCTCCCTCCCTGTAAACACAATATAAGACACAGAGTCCACTTGGTGCACTATCCCAAATGCAGCAGTGAAAAGTGGAAAATGCTTAGGGAGAATCTATGAGAAATAGGTTAACTAAGACATGGACCTCCTCCTTGCAGCTCTTCCAAGCCTCAATTGCAGTGTTTGTATCCAGTCCTTCATTTAGGATATAGTTGGTCAAGTAAGACACTAAAGTTTTGCTGCCTTTAAGATATCCTATCCAGACAGTAGCACAACCCAGCTTTGGAAGGCTCCTTTTTGCATCTCAGTGATGTTCATCCTTCCCTTGTTGTCTGCCCAGCTCAGCATACACAAACTGCAAATAAATAATGGGACAAAAAGATGAATTCTGGGACAAAAAAATGACTTATTTTTCCAGAACTTGTGGTTTCAATCCAATAGCAAGCTCTGAGGCTGCATGATCATTATGTTTTCTTGAAACAGTAACACATAGCTCTTCACTCCCTGCATGATTTACTGCCTGCGTATATGAGCCTGTGTGCTGGTCTTGTCATTTGATACATTTGTTTTAGGAGTCGGTATAATATGAAGTGACTACTAGAAGATGCGTATTTGTTTCACAGCCAAGCTGCAATGCAAAATATATTTCAAATGCCTTTATTTATTATTTTTTCCTTTTTATTAAAATATGAAATCAAATTACTCTTACTGAAGTCAGTAGGATCACCTGGGCTAAGGAGCACTTTAATTTGCGTGAGATTATAAAACTGCAGCCTCTGTGACCAGCCTAAATTTAGGCGGGAGATTCTTGCAGCAGCCAGAAAGCGAAGCAAGATGTGAAAGATGACAGCAAGAGGGGCAGCAAGAAGAGGGTGCTAAAAACTCTTGAAAACTAGCCCCCAGGTGTCTCCCAAGGGCGCCTTATCACTCAGACGTTACATAATTACTAACAAGTCTGTTCACTTTGAATTTAACTGTATTGTGTTGTATTGTATTGTATTGTATTGTATTGTATTGTATTGTATTGTATTGTATTGTATTGTATTGTAAATCAAGGGTGACAACAGCAGTCAATTCTACCTGGTTGTTATGACATTAAGTATAGGATGCATTCAAAGACTAAGGTGAGCAAAACAAAAAGTCCATAAGGAAAATGATAAATCTGTACTTAGTCCAGTGCTTAAGCAGGATGCAGAAAATGAAAGAAGGAAGACACTGACTAAGAGCTTTCCTTTGGAAAACAGAGTTGGAGATTACAAAGTGAATCAGTCACAAACAGAGATAGGGAGGCAGCTTTACAGATATTTATTGCCTTACAGTGTCTTAATTATGATGACATTGTTCTCTAATGTCATGTCTTTTTCTGGGCAAAATATGTATCTCTGTTTCCATGGCTTCACAGAGATTCAGGAGTTAATTGTGCATGTCTCAGGAAAACTGATCTTTAGAGGAAACATCACACCATGGTTTTCAGAAGGGATCTTAAGCGTCAGCCTAGGGCCATTCAGAGCTTGGGAACAAACTGTCACCTTTTGCAGGTACTGGTGCCCAGGATGGCAGCACAGTCCAGCTAATCAAGCAGGGTCAAGTGCACATTTAAATCATGCAGAAATTAGAGATATGATGATGGCAATAGGAGTTTTCTAATAGCATGATCGCTTTAGCACAGGGAACTGACGCTGTTGATGTCGTGTGATGCTTGGACTGGCAACAAGTTTTTGATGTGGAGGTGAATCAGCAAATGGTGAGAAACAAACTGGCTGCCAGTTTGTGGACAGCAGAGCCATCTAATTGCTGAGTGTATTAATGCCAAAGAGATCTTTTTTTCAAAAACTTTGACATGTACAAAAGGAGGAGGAAAAGACTACCAAATCACCTGCTGCTCAGTTCCTCTGAAGTTAGAAGCTAATAGCAAACTACAGATTTTTAAATCTATTGCACTGTCACATCATCAAATGTCTCTGAGATATTGTTATGAATAACACTTCTAACTTCAAATATTAAACTACCTTTCTATTGTTTTCTGGGTGAAAGAGAGCTCCAGGCAATACAGATTAGTGAAGGTGTCACTACAGCTCTGAGATCTCAAGGCTGAGATTTAAGGAAGAAATACTTAAGATACTTTATCTCCAGTAAGAGGACCAAGCTCAAAACCTACAGGAAATTTATTTTGTGTAGAACTTACATGCTGTTAAATGTAACGTAAGAGTAGAAGAACAGTCAAATTTCACAGGTGGAGTCCTAGATAGGAGTTTTATCATTTTTTTACACTATAAAGCCCTACATAAGTCTTTACATAAGTTGGGGCATGCAATTGCTATCAAAACTTGCTAGTTTTAAATGTTTTGCTGAATAAAAATGAGAAAAGCAACAATCAAGCTCAATCTACAAATATGTCCTGTAAAATTGTTGATAAAAGCCATTTGCTGGCAAAGCAGAAAAACCCCACATATTTTCCCTGTTTTAGGCAATCCAGGAAGAATTCAATGGTGAAACTGAACTCCAGGGATTTACCTGGGGTCCTGAGTTCTCACAGCAGTAGGAAGAGAAAATATTCGAATTGTAAATTGTGTTTGAAGCACCCAAAGCATTGTCTTGATACATGGATGACTGACATAGCTGCCACTGTGGTCAGCTGGGAGAAGGAGGGACCATGTCCGTCTCTGACATTGTTATGGCAAGGGTCAGGGTAATCATTCACAGGGCAAGTACCGAGAGCCAGGGAGCTCAGGCAATTAGTTTTTCTTTTCAGAGGTGCTGGCATCATTCCTCAATGCACCCACCGAGCAAAGTGACAGCAAGGATGCTCAAGTAGTTTTTCAAATCTCAGGTTTATCGTCATCCCCTATCTTACATTTTATTTCTGTTCCATACAGTTTTTTCCCTCTTTCTTAGTCTTCCATTTGTCATTTCCTTTTCCAATTTCAAACTTAACAAAGACAGGCCAGTTACCCATGATAGCCGATAATGCAAGTGCTTACTGGGAAAGACACCGCTGCAGCCTAACAGAAAAGGTGTCATGAATTAACAGCCTATCTTTTGAAAACCTTAATTGACTTCAAAATAAAAGGAAGGTAAGAACTTTCCCAAAGAAATTTCACTTTTTCAATTTCTCTGTTTAACTTTCACCATCATTTAAAAAGGACTCTGACAGGAGAGGTGGGTGAGAGCTTGTTGGTGTCCCTGTGGCAGAAAGCCCAGCTAACAGGGCCTGCTCTGCAACGATTCCAGCAGGGCTCCATGAACACCTTTGGGTCTGATCTTGCATTGATCAAGTTGATCTCCTCTTGAGATAAGAGGACAGGAATTTATTTTGTGTTCTATCTTCCTTTTTATCCTTTCCTTATTTCCTACTGTAAAGAAATCATATGATCTTTTCCCACTACTTCTGAGAAGTTTCATTCTTTCTAAGTGTTTCCACCCACTCCAGTGTTGTGTACTTACTGATGGCAATTTGTAATACCATTTTATATTGTGGGGTTTTGGTTCAATGAAATGCTTAAGCATTTAACTGCTTTCCCATACAGCAATACCTTAATAAGCTAATAGTCAGCACTTGTGTTAGAACTTCCTTCAGTGAACACAATAAGCCAAAACAACCAATCCAGAAAAGAAATTTTTGCACAGTTAGGCAATAAAGTACTTTTCATCATGCTGTTAAAATGCGACTAAAAAGCAGTAGCAGAGAATCATAATCAAGTTATGTTTTCTATAGTAATTCACTACAATGCTACAACTTGAGAAAAATATTACATGTCAGGAAAGACAGTTTTGTAGAACAGAAAAGTCATTTTATGTTAGTTTCTTTTAGAAATAACATACATTCATTCAACCAGAAACTGCATGATAGGTCTACATAAAGAAAATATACTTTTTTCACCAGATTCTCCTGTAAATAAATCTCTGTGCCAAGTACAGTTCAGACAAGTAGCACCAATTTCATCTGGTCTACTCATATAAATGAAAATTACTTACTTACATAGCAACTACTGCATTGGGTCTCCAGGCATCAGGCTGTGAGAACTACATAGAAAACAGAAAATTTCACTGTCTTTCTTGCACCGCCGAGAATTTCCACAGACATAATTTGGAAAAATATATGTATATATAAAACCACATATATAATTTGAAATTTATAAGCCAGTTTCATACCTGTATGGAAATATCATGCATACCGGAGATGGAATTCTCAAGATACACAGATATTCCTCTCACACTAGGACTGACAGAGCTTCAAAAGCCGTATGTCAGCAAACTCTGTGGAAGCTTCTTATCACATCTATTTAGCCAAGAAGACTATGTTCAGTCCTGTTTAGAAATGAAGCGGCTATGATGATCACCTCTTTCCTGACAGGTAATAACTTCTTGTTAGCAAAGCCATCAGGAGGGCCAGGTAAAGATGTAGTTCAGTACATAAAGTAATTTCAGGCATGCATATTACTTACTCAATTGTCTGTAACAAGTCTAGTTTGTTTTAGCCTATTCTACCAAGCAGTACTTTATAAATACCGATTACTTTTTTTTCTGAAAAATAGAGATCTCATCTCTGTCACACTGACACGTTTTTGTACACTTTTTTTCAGGTTACTGTAAAATGCCCTGAAGTCTCTAGATCCTGTGAAGGTGATTACATAAAAAGCCAGTTCATACAATCAAGTGTTATATTTCTCTTCATTTACATAAACTATTTTGTTGTCTTCCTGGGGAGTGTAGCTCTGTGAGTAAAGGTTCTACATCAGTAAAATATTACTATGCAAATAATAACTGAAAAACATCTCGTCAAGCTATTATTTTATGGAAGTCTTGAAACTAAACCTTCCGCACTGCACAACGGCCTGAATTCCAAAAGAATGAATTTATCTGTAATAAGATAACCCTTTAGCAGTAGACAATATAACTTTACTTTTTTTTTTTTACTGAAACTGAGATGAAAAATAACATTATTTCTGAACTGAAATGCTGTATGTTATGTTTCAGGGTAGAACAAATGGTTTATACCTCTGTGTACAATAACATTTTTTCCTTTGTTTAAGAGAGATTAGCATGCAGATTACAATAAGCAAGAAAGGTCAAAATACATTTGAAATTAAAAAGAATCTCCTTTTGCATTGTAATTTATGGAATAGTCTGACTTTGGAGACCCCACTAACTTGCTCTTCCCTGTCATTTTTCCTTTGAGAAAGTGATTCCCTGCAGGAGTTTTTTTACTCTGAAATTTCAAACCGCCTTCTAGTTTTCATTAAACCTTAGAAATCATCATTTCAGTTTGGAATGACCAAAATCAGAAACTCTTTCTGAAGGGTATTATGCGATTTATTATCTTTTATTCTTTATTTTCTTCTATACTCCAGGTATTCTCATTTCTATGGAGAGGACTTCAATTAAAAGGTCTGTCTTCTTTCCTAAGTATAAAAACAAAACATTTAAGAGCATAGAGGAAATGCAGTCCTGAGCTCTCTTGCTCTGTGAGGAGGTACATGGTTTGTATTTTTTCTAATATTCTCAGCATGACATAGCTTGAGTCAATTAGAGATGGTGATCAGTGAAATACTGCTATTCACTTGATGTTGGAGGGATTTAGGATGTAGAAATTAGAATTTGGCAGAAATTTAGAACAACAACAAAAAGGAAAACAGAAAAATTCCATATCTCTGATTCTCAGGCTCAAATTCACACAGAAAGAGAATCATCCCCAGGGAAACCATCTTGCAGTGTCATGTTATCTTGGTTTTATTCTGTGACACAGAGCAGATCAACTGTTTTCTGTCTCCACCACACTTCCTCTCTTTCTAAATTGTCCCTTCTTTAGTCAGTAAGTCTTACTGTATCCCCCCCAAATAATATCTGTAATCTTCTCTGGCAGCTTCTTTCACAAAACAAAATTAAATCATAGTGAAGTATTAAATTGAACAGTGCTTAAAACATTTTGGGCCACTCAGGACACGACATGGCTCCTCTCACCGGTATGAGTGATACGTAAGAAGTCTACAGCACTCCACTAGAGCAAAATAAATACTATTGAAGAAGACACAGACTTACAGTGCTCCCCCTTATCCTGCTCTTGCTGTTCATCAGCCAGTGATACACCCTCTCCCATTTCTCCTATTTCTCTGCACCCGTCTCAAGAGGGACATAAGTCTAAAGGCTCTTTTGAGAGGTCCTACTAACTCTAATTCAAAACAGTGGCAGAAAATTTGGATATTTGGGCTACCCCTTGCTTGATTTCTCTCATTTGCCCTCTTTTCCAAACAAAGCAGCTGAATTCACTGATGGTGCACTCATTTGAAGGAAAAAGACAGGTTCTTTTTATAGTTCTTTATCTTGTTTTAAAGCCAATTGTTTTCTTCTGCCAACTTGTAATTGCACAGAAAGGTTGACGTCTGCGAGTGTGAAAGGGGGTTTTCTATCATTATGTCTAATGGCTGTTCTGCTCTGTTGGTGATTATTCATTTACCTCTGATGTTTGCAGCTCTTGGCAGTTGTTGCCAGAAGACTTGCAGCAGTTCAGTGTTGTTTCCTATATGTCTTTCACAGAATCATTTGTTTTCTGTTCCAGGAAAACATCAGCATCGTAATGCGATTTATTCCTCTGATTAACGAGAGAAGTAAAGCCACCTATTTTTCTAGCTTACACTCATTTTAGTCAATAAGCTACAGTTGTAGGTATTCAAGAATATTTTAATTGATAACACACCTTGAAATTTCAATCCTCGTATGGAAAGAAAGTATTTTTACCTGATTAGTCTCACTTCTTCCTACCAGCTGCTACAGGAAACAGAGAAATTAGGGAGAGTTTTGCAACAAACAAGTATGTTTGGCAAAGTAATATTTTGTCTCTGTGTACTCTGTGTGACCCATGTGGAGGCAGCTGGCTTTTGTCTGCCGTAAGCAGTAAGTCTATCATTGGGGAATATAAATTATGACATCCTTTTTGTCAATCCCAAGACTGTGCCCAAAATGCCACCACCCACTTCAAAGATTAAAATCCACATTCTCTAATTGGTCTATTTTGAAAGTCCATTTAGTCAAATACTTTTTTTTCTATAAAGGCTGGAGAATTAAATGATTACCTAGTAAATGTGAAACAGGCCAAAACGAGTCCTAGTATGTATGAAGGCAGCGTCATGGACATCAGTGGAGAGAGATGTATTTACAGAATATACATTTGATCCAATCAGTACTGGTGAAAAATATGAGACTCCATTTTAACTGACATCTTGACACCCTAGATTCTTTGATGACAATCTGTAGTTGTAAAAGGCACCCATCCCCCCACCTTTGCTTTTAGTAGACCATTTTACACCTAAAAGGAAGTTAATTTCTTTAAGCCTTAAAGATAAAGCTTTTTGCTTGATTTTTTTAGCAGGAAGAACTTAACTGTCTCTTTCTGAATAAGTAATGACTCAATATATCTTAATCAGAGTACATGTCCTTCAGAGAATGAATCTCTTGTGAAATTTCACCTGCAGCCCATTTGTAATGTCAGTTTCACGAAGTTCAGCACTTGTTTGGTACCATCAAAAATGTAGATTCATTTTGTCATCATCTCCCTTACGCTTTCTGTGAAGGTCTTAAAGTCACCAGCCCAGATCTCTTGTCTGGTTTAAATAGATATCGAATGTACAACTTCTCACAGCAGTTATACCTTCTTTCTTACATGGTTTGATACAGTACCCAGTGGTTGTTGATTAATAAGAATGTTTTTATACTGTCTTCCTGTACAATTTACATGGTACTTGACATTCCACTTTTCCATGACAGTGGAAATACCTGTCCAAGTGCAAACCCTACTGCAAAGTTTTTTAAAAGACAGTGTTGTTAAAAGATAATTCAATTTTCAATTTTTGGTTTGTTCTGGCTAAGGAACTTCAGGTTTTTTCCTCAAGGAATTCATCTCTTAATTAATTCAGCCACCCATTCTTAGTCAATGAAAAATAATTAATCCTCCAAAAGCATTTCTTCACAACATTGAAGGATTTTATCAGATCCTCTCCATTATTATGGACTGTTTTGCTGGGAGTTTGGTGACTTACAGAAGATGTCAGCATACCGTAGATATAGCATCAGCAACTTCTGAATCCAAAGTCCTGCAACAGAAGCTGAGAACTTGGCAGCCCAAAACTCACTGAAAAATAGCCAATTCTGTACAGCAATTGAAAAGCCAGGAGCTTCAGCAGGGGAGAGGAACAGACTTGTTTCTGGATGAACATTATCATCCTGTAAGATGTCCCTCAAGACTGATTCCATGAATATGAACAAGAGGTTCAAAAAGACAAATTTTGTCATGCAAGTGACTAATCTATCACTTGCCTTCCCTCAGTTTTACTGCTGCTACTTGGTCTCATATGGGTTTTGCTGGCATGTGATGTAAGATTCTGGTAACTTTGAGTAGATCTTTTAAAAAGACTGGATAATTTCATGCAATCATTAACCACCTCTTGCTGCTTGGTATGCTGAAATAATAAGGGTAATTGAATATCATGCTTCTGGGTATAAGCTAATTGCCTGCAGGGCTCTGGGAGGATGTTTCTTCCCTGTACACCACAGAGCATAATTGGATAGGTAATAGGCATTATGGGAGCCCTCTACCTTCCTCAAAAATACCAGTGCGGAAGGCAAAATGTCAAGTTAGATGAACAAATGATTTAATCTGGTACGGCGTGCCCTCTGCTCCTATGGTGCCATGGTGAGCAATTGGTTGGATTGCAGAATTTGCACCTGCCATTGTGTAATGAGGTCCTGAGTAATCTGGGTAATTATTTTTAAACTGAAATGCCAGCAGAAGCCCCAAACTTCTCAAAATGCTCATCTCTATGGCAACCTCCATATAAAGTATTGTTTGGTTGCAAATTAATGTGTATTTATGCTTTAATGAGAACCAGGAGCGACTATTTCTGGTTTTACAAGCACACCATCTCCTGAATCCCTTTAATCTTCTCTGTATGCTGCTGAATGTCAGGTAATGGAGAGACACAGTGTGAGCTCAATTACTTTAAAATCTTATCAGTGTAATTGAGCAGGATGAGCTGTATTAGCTTGCCAAATAGGACTCAACACTTTGAAGTTATTTACTCAATTTTATATTCTTCCAAATGCAATTAATTGCATGACCATTAGCAACTAATATTAATTAATTAATGGGGTTCCAACATAACTGTATGTGATACACATCACCAAATGAGTCCTTTGAGATGACTGGAAGGTAGGGAAGGAGATTGCTGCCATGAATATCAAATCTCTTCAGCAGACTTAACTCACGGACAAAACATGTTCAGGAACGGTTAAGAAAATGGCCAATGCTAAAGATGACTCCAGAGCACACCCTGCCCCACACATGGCCTCAATATGGAGATGTGGAGTGTTATTAAATTGGAATAACCCTGGTGAGAACATGACTCTCAAAAAGCTTTCTATGATAATGACCTTAAACATCCTTTCATCTGCCTTAAACAAACAGCATTTCACTGACTTCAACAGATTTCTGTCCTTCAAACTCTTTTTTACTAGATGAACAGTCTTCCCTACAATTTCAGCTAATTGAGACTGAAGTCTTTCCATGTAACAAACAGGCCATTTACTCTGGAGGATGTTTGACAAGAAGCCCTGCCAGTGCTTCTCAGCATATCACAGCTCTGTTTTCTTCCCTTCACCACTAGAATAGCCCCCATCTGAGAAAAGCACGCACATTGAAGGTACGTTCTGGACTGTTTTCTTGCAGACAGCAGTGCAGAAGCTACACTAAATTCTATCACTGACTATTCTGTTGCTGAATTAAAGTCCTAAAATACTGTTGCTATTGTGCCATTAGAAGTGCCATCTTTTGTAGCCTGAATGCCTGTGGTTATCAGGTCCTAACAACCATATTAGCTAGAACAGGCTGCTATGACCCTGTCCTGTTTTCTGACATGTCCATCATGCATTAGCAGGGTCCTACTGTTATGATCAAAGTTTTCAGGAGTAAGCATTCACTTGACATTCCTGACTTGGGTTGTCTAGAGAGCCCGTGTTTTGATGAGATGATTATGTGAGCTGGGCTTGATCAGTACCCACTGATTTTCTTCAAGGATACGAGCATCTCTGAGACTCAGAAAATATATCTTACCCAAGTAAACTCTGAAGCAAAAAGAAATTAGTGGGTTTTGACGAAAATACTAACTATAGGTTGTGACAGATGGAGCAGTTATCTTCTACTTGATACCTGTAATACAAATAAACTTAGCAACAGGTAACGGATGAGATGAAGTGAGATTTATTTTCAGAAAATTATGTCAGTTGAATATTTATTTTTAGCTAGACTTTTATCTGAAGGTCCTCTGCTCTTTCTGCTGGGTTCTGCTTTGCATCTGTCCTTCACTGTGGGACAGTGTTGTTATACACAATTAAACACACTTCCAATTTGGGCTCCTGAGATTGTGGCAGCTGTACTTCAATAAAGGGTGAAGACAGACCAGATGGATAGAAGGTGAAGTGTTGTCAGCTCTTTGGGACTGAAGATGCCACAGAAATGCAAACAGAACCTATAGTTTATAAGGGAAAATACTGTCCTGACAGTCTGATTAAATCTGTGCTCCTGAGACTGTGGCAGCTGTACTTCAATACAGGGTGAAGACAGACCAGATGGATACAAGGTGAAGCGTTGTCAGCTCTTTGGGATTGAAGATGCCACAGAATGCAAACAGAACCTATAGTTTATAAGAGAAAATAATGTCCTGACAGTCTGTTGAAAGACTAACTGAGAAGCCCCTGTTCTTCACAAAAATTAAGATCTGGGAAGATTGATATGGGTGCACTGTTAAGTATTTTATCTTTTTTTTTTTTTTTTTTTTTAATGAGAAACTGTACCAATCTAATCTGAATGAGGAAAGTCACCTTCCTTGGTGCTCAATTTCATTTTCCTCAAGCAATAGAAATGAAAATGAAAATTCCATTTTAAAAACATGAAAAGAGGAATATTCTCATGAAAGTAGGAAACGTCTTCAACAGTTCAACAAGTAAAACTCTTTAAAACTCTCATTTACATACTTAGAAAAGGAAGCCCTACAAGTCAGGCTGTTCAAACCTGTATGTGGATGCTGCATTTGCTTTTTTTTTGCAAAGACCAATAGAAACTGCAGTGACTTAAAAATTCAATATATGCATAGCAAGGGAACACTTGAGAAGGGAAGGGAAGAAGAGAGGGAAGACAGAGATGAAGTCAAGTTAATTTGGAGGACAATTTAAGAAGAGAATATGAATGCTGTTACAATAGTTCTTCTGGCACTCGGTTCCATGTATCAGTCATTAATGAAATAAAGTGCTGATGTGTAGATCAACATTTAAACTCATAATACTTTTGGCAAACTGTTGCTATTAGCTTTATCCTTTACTTCTTGCTTTTTATGCTGTATCTATTTTACATGCATATGTTCCTATTTCTTATAGGCCAGATGTTGCACACTCAAAGCAGCACTAAGCCCTGTAAGATCAACAAAACTTTTAACCTGAAATACAAAGCAGGATATCATCGGTTTCCATATGTTAATCTTTACCATCCTGAATAAAGCAATCACCTGTAGCAGGGTATGAATTCCCTAATCCTGGCCAGCAGTAACCAACTCTTCACCTTGCTACCTGTAGCCAAGCCAGAAGTAATGAATTGTGTGAGTGTCTGCTCCCCTAACAGATTTACATATCTGCCCTTTGTGTATATATTACAGCAAAGATTTCCAGTCAGACAGTTTGACATTCTTCTACGGACTGACTATGAAATGATACAGATAAAGGGCAGTAGGCCCAGGAATGACCAATTCAGGTGTAGCGAATACTGACTCAAATAGAGTATTTCAGGGTATGTGGGGCTTGCTTGGAGCTTTCCATAAGCACATGAGACATACTTATTATTTGCATTCCCAACATCCCCATCTGTTTTACAGACATTTCACCCAGCCTCAGCAGCAAGAGGAGCTCATTGCACTGGCTGCTCTGTAGACAGAGAGCTGAAAAAATTGCCCTTGTCCAAAACTGTACAAAGAAATCTGGATTTCTACAGGTACATTGTTTTATTTACCCAGTTTCAAAGAGGTAAAAGGAACAAAGGGAATAAATCCTGTGTTGCTGAGGTCAGTGACCTGAAATCTCCAGGGAGAGAGGATGAGTGAGGATGGAAACCTGCTCTCAGACCACATGGTACCCTGGGGATATGTAGCTCTGGCAGTCTGCTCTGTCAAGTGAGATAAAAACAAGTGGTCTTTTAGGTGGATCTCTCAGGAACTTGCCTTTTCCACAGTGAAGTGTTTCCCCTGCAAAATGTTATTGGAGATCACTAGACTCTCATCTCAAAGTCTCCCTATTGGAGAGTTGATCATAGAAATTATGTGAGATATGAGGTAAATTGTAGGGAAGGTTCATCCTTCCTCCCTTCTGTAGTAACTTACAGATGTTATAATGTGGAATTTTACATTATGAGAATGTTATTCCCTCAGGAATATCCTAGATGGAAATAGAAGACAATATAGATATATTGAAGGAAATTTGTCCATTACAATATGGCTACTTGCAGGGTAAATGGCTGCCTTTTGCCAAGTGCAAAGACATATATAAAACAGAACAAGCCCATGCCAAAGGTAAACTGTAATCACTGCAGAAAGCAGTATTAAAAAACCGAACTTCTATATTTCTCCTATATCATGTATATTTTTCAGTTGTCAAGACATAGAACAAAAACAAATAAAAACCCCCAGCATTTGTGTTTGGGCCCATATGTGACAGCAAAATTCAATGAGTATTTGAGTGACAAACTTTTTTATTAGGATCCCACAAATACCAGGATCTGTAAAACCAAAGCCTTTTTTCCCCTGGTTTCTTGGAGATGCTGGAAATACTCTTACAGAGTTGCTGAACCACACACGCACAGTTGCTTACACAGTTTCTCCTCCTGGTATTCTTTGCCTCAATTTCATGGTCTCATTGGTTTTTCAAGCTGGTTTCTCCAGCTACCCCATTTTTATAAAACTAAATAGCAATTTTTCTTTGCATTTCACTTTGCCTCTTTTGCTGATGGGGGTCAGCTTGGCAGGCAGGCAGGAGGCCGAGGCTCTCCGCTGACCTCTGAAACATGTTGGGAGGAGGCTGAGAAAGATTTCATCGTGATATCCTAAACATATTTTGTGATGAGTTTCAAAACCTTCCTTTTATAAGAAGGCTTGTGTGTTTTCTTGAAGCATTAGTCTGTCTCTGGTTTTGTGACAGGATGCAACAGTTGACATTTGTATAAACTCTGCCTAACTTTAATCCCCACAGACAGATGCAGGGGCATGCTGCGGTGAGCAAGGGGCTCCCTACACTGACTTTGCTCTAGTTTTCCCTCTTCCATTTTTCCTGAGGGGAAGAGGTGCCCCAAGTAAGGAGTCTGGATCACCAGCACCCACAACATCACTGCAGTGAGCACTCATCAGCTTGGTCCCAGGGTACTTAAAGATTGTTTATAGGTCTGATATGAGGGTCTGGTCTCTGCTGTGAGGCTGTCCTCAAATCTGCTCCTCTGGCACACAGGCACTTCCCACCAGGAGGGCATGGCCCATCTGTGCGCAGTTAAGCTCTCCCAGATTGCAATGAACTCCCACAGCAACTGAAAAACCATTCTCACCTTGATAACCTCTTTCAGGTCATGATTTCGTATGTCCTGTTTTTCATGAATACATTTCCTGAGGGACTTCAGCCTAGTTCAGAGTCCCCCCGCTGTGACACAAGCTGTTTGAGGGTGGAAGATGAAGAGTGTGGGAATAGCTGCAAAGGTACATATCCTTTCCTTTTCTTCTTTCCCTCATAGCTACCTTGTTTTTTTAGAAAACCACCAGTGAATGTGTTTTCTATAACTACTCTGCAACTAAAGATACAGTCTTGTCCTTTAAATTTCTATTTCAATGGTTTGGTCATTTTGGGAAAAGAAGAAAAAGACAACAGGACAATCAAATTCTTTACATTATAAATATACAATGTTTCTCTACTCAGAACTGTAGCTTTTGCTGGCAGTATTTGAGTATCTTATATGGGCTAAGACAAGGAAGAAAGGAAACATTTCCCATTTGGTGAGGCAGCATCCAACCTTCTCTCTTTTTTTTTTTTTTCTCTTTCTAGCACGTTTGCAAGCTATTGAATAAAACAGGAATTGCACATAAACGTGTGGCTTTTTTCTCTTTCACGACAGAGGACAGCCTCAGAAGGAGCTGAGATTCAAAAATCCGCTTAGGTTCTGGGGCACCAGCAGTGCCAGCAAGGAGCACTTCCACATCTTGTCTACATGAGCTACCAGGGATGGGATTTACAACACTATAACTTTATAGAGTTTAGGCTTCGGAGCACATATATCACTCACTGGCTGTGGGTATCTCAGATGATAATGTGAACATATGCCATCACTTCTCTCATTTCTTCTGAAATATCAGATATTATTGTGGTAACTTTGGCATAATAGCCTACTTGTAAGAGTGCTTGCTTTGGAAATGAGCATGAAATCTGAAAGTTGCTTTACCAATAAGCTCTAGGTTAGGCTGCAGTATGGTGGGATCAAGTCATCTACTCACCCCAGCCTCAGCATCATGCAAGAGTTGTGCCAGTGTGCAGAACAGATTTGAAGTTTCATTGGGCTACAGAAAGGGAAAGCATAACAGAGATGTTGACGGTGGGATCTGGAGACAAGTATGCTCATGATTGACAAAGAACCTGATGGTGTCTAGGGCCACATCCTGGGAGACATGGTCTTGAAAGGTTTGGGGCAGAAGAGTGAATTAAGCCTATAGTTCCATTTTCTAGGCTGATATTTTAAGCCCTGGATAATCACAATTACCACTACAGCCATCCCCTACACCCCTCCATCCTGAAAGACAAGAGTAAGTCACCAATTTCATTACAAAGGAGAGGTATCTCCTCTTGGGATGTTGCTAAGCCTCCTGTCACAGGAAGACAGAGGTCTTACCTGATGTTTTCCCAAGCTAGGGCCAGATATCAGAGGCCTCTGTCCTCTGATTTTCTATCAGGTATCTCCAGCTGACTCATCAGGCAGTAAGCACATGGCACCATCATGGAGGCACCCACAAAACAAACAGCAGCAGCTATCCAAAACAGGGATTTATTGCAAACAGGTTTGCCAGCACTCCTTTTATACAAACCTTAAATAAAGGTTTGGATGTCTGCCGGATGTTAACTACTACACAACAAATTCCTGACTTTTAAGGAATAACAAACCAAAATGGGCAAACCCTCACTCATAAAAGGGGAAACCACCCACATCAGGATGCCCAAGGTACCACTCACCCAAAGAGGAGGGCGAGGCTCATTCAATCCACAGAGACTCCCTCACGGCGCATCCCAGGGAAGAGTCCGACTGCCAGGCCTGTTGCTCTGCCAAGAACCAACTCCTCTGACTCTCGGGCAGCACCCTGTTTTCTACCCTAGTCGAGGGTGCACTGTGGTCATTCTTATTGGCTGAGGGACAAGCCTGGACAAAATACGAAATAGCCTGGACAAGACCACACCCCGAGCCTGTTTGCTAAGGGGTCCAAACCCTGAGGCGCCAGTTAAGCACCGTGAGATGCAGCTGAATGGCGGAGGCCTCAAACCGCTCAGCACTTCCTGTGTGCTCTGTCTGTTTGTTTGTGGTGGAGGCCGCACCTGCCACAGGCACATAGGGGCTGGGACGTGCAAATATATCTCTTCATCTGGTACCTAATATCATACATAGTTTGATTCTGTTTTAAGCTGGTGATAAAATAGCTAATTAAGAAACTTTTTGCTGCCTTCTTTGCAGCTTGGGTACTACCAATGCTGCAGATCACATACCCACAGATAAAGCTCTAGGGAAAGAGATGGAGACTGGGACAAGGACTTTAGGAAGCATTATTCAGAAACATTCTTAGGCACATACATGAGGACTCTCATTCCTTTAAGCTATCCTCCATTACTTCTAGGCCTTTTATCTACTCATATATGCATCAGGATTTTTATAAATAAAATAATTCTGCAGAATTATGGTAGTGCAAGTACCAGAGGAGCCACACAGCAACACTAATGGAACAATTGTTTTCACTTTGTTGTTTAATCATTCGGAAGCACCATTTGGTGCCTGCAGGACTTTTGCCTCTTCAGGCCTTTGTGAGATGGCCAGAAGAGGTGATCACTTCCCTCTTCATGTTGGTGATCAAGGGCAGTGAACAAAGGGAAATCAGAGGTGAGAGTAGAAAGAATGAAAAATATGTGGAAATGGCATGCACACTTCATTTAATACCTTAATAAACCAGAAGGTTTTTGAGGCAGCACATAATCAACAGGGATAGAGGGAAAGAGTTTGTCTCAAGGAAAGCAGGGGTTTAGAAGTGACCTTTTAAATATTTACACCAAAACTTGCTCCAACCAGGGAGTTTCACATTAAAACAGAACAAAATGTGTTTAACACCTCAGCAATGCTGTTAGAGCTCTCACATGCAGCAAAGCATTTGCAGATGAGCTTGTGTTTAGGTTTGGGCTAAGGTTTTGTTTATTCCCATTGGATTTCATCCAGAGCTTAATATTCTGTTATGTGTGTGCTTAAGAAAGCACATGCTTCTCTGACAGAGAAGGTGGAGGAGACATTAATTATACTCTGAGTCTTCCAGTAAAAAAAACTAGGGGATATGAAATGCACTGCAAAACAAACAAAATAATATGGTTATTCCTCCAGTGTGTAGTAGATATGTGGAGTTTCTTGCCAGAGGCCACTGTGAATGCTTGAAGCTTATGCCCACAGGAGACAACACAAGCACTTGAATAGAAATATATTATAGCTTACTAAACAGAGAAATTGCACCAGCTCTGGAATTCCTTTGAGTTACAAATGGTCAGAGCCTGGAGGCAGCATAGCATCCTCTATATTTGCCCTGGTCTAACTCTGCCCTTGGCTTCTGCTTGCAGCCACCGTTGAAGTCAGGGTGTTGTTCTGGGTGAATCCTGAGCGTGACTTAGTGCAGTCACTCTTTAAATAAATCACTCTGTACAGCTATGGCCTGCTGGAGAACAATATTATTAGCCTCACTTTAGAAATACAGAAGCCAAGATTAAGTTTCAGACTCTTTTTCCAGGATATCCCCAAGATGCAACTCATGGTTTTGAGCTGAGCAAACAAGGTGGTTCTAGGAATCAAACCAGTTATCAGAAATCTTATTCTTACAGGCCCTTGGGAGACACTGAGCATAAATCAAAGCACTCTCAAGCTGTTGGTGATCAGTTCTCACTGACTGTCCTCATTTAGCCACTCACTGCCCTGCTGAATCTCCATGGCCAAACAGGTCCATAGACTTCTGCTACTTCCCCTCCAGGATGGATAATTGAAGGGGAGAGCAAACTCAACTCAGGCCACTTATAGTGCATCACTTCAAAATTCCTCTCAAAAGTTACTAGGTTATAAAATGCCCACACACCTCTAGTAAAGAGGACTGCTTGTTTTAGCATTCGTATTTGGTTAACTGTTAAAAATCTGAGTCAATATCTTATAAATCATACAGCAGAATAGCCTTGAGCTCAATTCTGTCAGGGTCAGGTACCCACTTACACTCCTACTTGTCAGCAGTTGAGGGAATATGCCCCGTGCAGCTGAGGCACTCTGCCCATCGCAGAACTGCTGTTGGCAACAGCTGTGAACGCTGGCTGAAGGAACTGTATTACAGGCTACAAGAAGAGGAGAATAATAACTGATGGTAATCAGTGAACAGCTTCAACATGTCCATGCCAAAACATAGGCAATGAAAGAACTCAATAAATACAAAAATAAACAGAGATCCATTCATAGGAAACTGCTGTCATTCTGGCATCTAGCATGCAGCTCCAAAGTGCTTGTTTGAGACACACATCAGAATTTGGTAGTATTTGTGTGCTGACCAGACCAAAAGATAATTCACAACCATTGAAAGTTGCCAAGTGTTCTTCAAGTCTAGCTCTCTTCACTGAAGGACAAGGAAATACATAAGGATTTCCTGAATAGCAACTGGTATGGGGAAAAAACAACACATTAGTTCAAATTATATCTAGAAGGACTGATAGAAAAATCATGCTCAACTTAGTTTTCAGATGATTCAGCAGGGAGATTCCTATGTGTTTGCTATGATTTCTGCACATCTGTTGGAGGTGAACCAGAGTCGTACAGAATCATTACATAGTTTTGTGCTTCTCCCCGCTGAACAAGAACAGGTGAAAACAAGGAGTTGTGGCACTGAAGTAGGTACAGTATTGCTCTGGTATTTGGCAAGTGTGAAATGAGCAATTATCAAGATAGGATAAGGAAGCCCATGGAGAATAAAAATTCCACAAGTAAAATAATTTTCTTCAAAATTTCTGTGATATTTGAGTCTGTTTCCAATGGGAGGAAGCAGAGAAGTATGAGAGTAAATGTCTGCAAGCTAGGAAACATCATACTCGTGCATAACACAACAGAAATATTGCTAAAAGTTCCAGGCCCTTCCCTAGACACTGCAGAGATCGTTTGCCTTTTCAGACATTACATATCTGACATGTACGTATTTATTCTTTTAATTTCTTGAAAACTCATCTTTAGCAGGCTTGCTCTTCATTTTATTTGTTCTCCAGGCAGTCATGTGGCACACGAACACAGATGCTCAGACAACTCCGATGGTGTGCACAACACTTGTGAGATACTGTGTTTGTAATGAAGTTCCAACACCTATTACCACCCATTCCCTTGAAAAAAGAAGTGGTTTCACTTTACCACCTTACACAGCTTGTTTGAGTCACAGAGTCATGTAACAAGAAAGTTATCCTTATCCTTTTCTAAGGGCTCACAACTCATGGCTTTTGCTGGGGGCACTTTGGCTGCAGCAATGCACCAATTTAGAACTTGTCTCTTCAAAAATCAAAGTGGAGAATGCAACAAAGCACTTAGGCACCAAGAGTGAAGTTTTCTACTTAAAATCCCCAGGACTATTGTATTTCACCAGTGGTAAGTGCTTTGTAGGATCAGTTTCCATCCAAAGGAGGTGTCCCCTGAGCAGAGCCTTTCAGAGAACTGGAGGAGAATCAGATCATCTGCCCGAAATCACTGGAGAAAAGGTATGCTGATGTGCAGAAGCATGTCTTCTGTTTAGTAACTTTTTCCAAATCATTTGCTCTCCTGCCTTGTCAAATGCAAAGCAGGTAACAGGAGGATAAACATTCTGGTAACTATAGACTGCACTTCTCACCAGTGTTTGTTTCACACAAATATTAACAGGGTGAACCCTGTATTTTCACAGTAGCACAAAACCAGAATAGTTTCAAACCTAATTGGTTCTTATATTTCCTTTGCTACCCAAGCATATGTTTTGGTCTGGAATATAAGACAGTAGTTGAATAAAAAGAATATAACCACATAGTCTAAGCTCAGTAATACCACAATAAACCAGGATGATCATCATTAAAAGCACAGAAACTACCCTCTCTCTCTCTCTCTCTATATATATATAATTCACATTAATTTCTGATATGATTCTTTGGGGGGTTGTTTGGTTTATTTTTTAATCAGAGTGCCACTGAAAGACACCTTGAAATTACTGCTATTCAGGAAAGCAAAATAAAACCATGCTTACAGCTAAAATTAAGTTATTGATTTCAATTCCATAAGCAGAAATACACAAATGTCAGAACTCAGCATTTTCGAAAGTGTACTCAAGTTATGTTCTCAGCAATCAAGAGAGAACCTAATCAAATTTTTCCTCTCAGAAATAATGATCTTGGCAGATTTTGTTAAATAGCTTGCCAGGATTTGCTGTTCCTGTGCATATTATATGCTTTTGGTGATTGCTAGGTTCTGAGATGTGTTTGTTTCTCACTGCTACATTTCTTCAGTCCCTGTGCTTGTGTCTGCTATCTGCTGAATGAGATACTTCCAAGTACACTGAAATAAGAGTGACAGTGTGACTGATGGTCACACAGCTGCCCCCAGAAAGAAAGCCCTGCTCACATGTCATCTCTGAGCCTTTGCACCATTTCCTGGAAATTTCCCAGCTGCTCCTGGTTCACACAGCTCTGCCTGGACTGCCTCCCCAATCTGTTCTCAGCCTATGTCAAAAGCCCCCACTTTCTTCTCTGCTTCTTTACAAGTGATGTGCGTCCACTGGAAGGCAGGTCATCTAGCCACTTGCTCTGCCTCATCTCAGCAGACCACTCCTTTCTGCAGTTCATGTATTTTCCTACTCCTGCTTCTAAATCTTTACCCAGTGGTCTAGTATATATAGCTATTGCCTTATGAAATGTTTTGTAGTCATTTACATGAAAATTATTGTAGAATAATGCATTTAAGTAGAGTAGAAGATGTCAAAAATTCAGAGCAGCATTTTCTGTTTTAGTTGTCTGTAGTTGGGTATTTAAATTAAATTAAAAAACCCCAAAACTAAACCCACACCACAAATTAGGTTTTCAGGAGTGCTGTAAAGACTTTATCATGATTGCTTTTGTTATTCTCTGAAGAGTGCACTTGGACAGAAAGTGCCATATAAAACAACAAGAAAACTATAAGGCTTAGTGAAGATGACAGCATCTGTTCATGCATCCTTATTTACTGGTGAAAAGGTGGACAGATCAGAGTCCTTGTTCTTATTCTTAGATTGTGTGCTACCTGTAAGTGCCATCAAACTGCAATATACACGTCCCAGGAAAGTGTGTTGTGAACATGGATGAGCAACTCCCAGTGAAATTTAAGCCAATAATTCAGATCATATTAATATAGAGTTGCAAAATACTTGAAATAGTGTCTGATCAAGTACTCATCGCCAACCACACAGCCACTGTGAGTGAAAGCACTGTAAACAGCAATTGCCCCATCTAATTACTGGTAGCGGACGAAGGTTAAGTGTCCTTTGTGTCATGTTAAGAAACATAATTATCTCCAGTATAAAGATTATATAATCCATTTCATCTGCAAAGTCTAGTTGGTGTCAGGGCCACTGCTACTCACTGTTACAATTTCCCGTTATGGTGCTCTGGCTAGAAGCACAGGTGTTGAGGGGCAAAATACCTCAACTCACTTTAATGTTTCAGCAAGATACACGTGAAGAGAAAGGCTCCACCAACGCATATGTTTGTCCAGACTTCCATCTGGAGCTATCATCTAAGCATATTTTAAGAGGTGCCCTTCCCATTAGTTCTTCTAAAGCATAGCCTTATCAATCTGTCTCAGAACAACACATCTCTATGCAAGGGATCTATGTGACTACCAAACCGCAGTCCACAAGCAACAGCTTTTGTTCTCATTAAATTTCATCAACTTGAGTATGTTCCGCAGGTTAGTCGCTCAAGAGAGGGTATCCAACTCTTCCACGTTTATGCTCACCCTCCTGCATCTCTTTATTCCGCTAAATATTGTATCCGCATTTTAAGCCTAAATAATTTGGTGGTACCTTTTTAACTGGCTAGTGAATTTTAAATACCAGTTATACTTCTATCTAACATATTGATTATGTTTTCAAGTGAATTGTGGTGTTTGCTATCCTACTACAAAACATTTATCCCTCTGACATTAGCTAGGATTATACTTTATATATTTTTGTCTTTCTCCAAATACAGCCTTTATATTCATTTCTTAACCTTTATGTTTATGCATTTTATTGAATTCTTGAAGATTGGATTCGTTTTCAGCATTTGATTTGTTGCAGTGACTTTGGGCTGGCTGCCCAACTTAACCATGGCTGCTACCCTTGGATGATGGCCTGACTGTTAATTATTTCCCTGCTGAAACTGCATTACCACAAACCAAATTTTGTTAAAACAACATTAAGTAAAGATCATAGAAACGTGCCCAGCATTAGAAATTTTTTCTTGGCAGTGGTCTTATGCTTTTCCTCACATCACCTAGATCAAGAATGAGATATCATTTCATATTTTACCAGGTCATGAATAAACAGGCCTTCTATTTTTCTTGATGTAAATATAACAACATCAGCATTGAAGTAATTATCAAATCACAGACATCATCCTGCAATTTCTGTAATTCAGTCTGTAAGACAACATGTGTAAGCACATAAAGGTTTAGTTATGTAGGCCTAAGGTTCACAGTGTCACCATCCTTGGTTTAGAGGGTATAACAGTTCTTACTTCCTTATCCCCAGACAAGCCTTGCTATGTAAATAAAACAAGGTTTAATAAAACAGTTACTACTCATTTTTAGGAATACAGCAACTTTCAGCCACAAAACTATTTCTAAACCAATCAATGGAATGAAAGATCTTGAGGCAAAGGGGAAGAACAAGAGGAAAATATGTCTAATTTAAAGAACACCCTATAGGTTCACTGTTAGCATAACTGAAGGGCCAACAATATGTTTTTTGGTTGCTTATATCAGAACTGTGCAATTATGTTAATATATGGTAATGTCATTGTCCTTGAAAAAAGTGCTTTACTCTGTTAATTTAGGAAGATCAGTTATGAAGTCATATGGTTTGGTCTTGCTGTTGGTGGTGGTGGTGTGTTGCTGAGGAACAGAAAAAAAGGATTAATTCTTTTATACTTCCACTGTTCCAAACTCTGCTCCTTCAGAGCAGACTCTTTCCCTTTAGGTAACACACATTTGAAAAATACATCACATTTTTTTCCAGCAGAATATTTTTAAAGAAGTAACTGCAGAGGTGTTGATTTATCACTGAAAATGCAAACAATTAGAGTTGGAGACAGTCGTCTATCCTGTCCCCGGTTACATTAATCCAATTTCATTTTAGCTAAGGGCAGCCTGATGCTCATTATCCTTCAAGAAGGTAGGGCTTGCTTGCCAAATACATGCTTTTGCGGTCACTATTATGCTTCTAAATATTTATTCAGAGTTTCCTGATGCAGTCCCACTATATTTTATTTTTTTTTAAGAATCATATTATTTATTCTTTTAATTTGTCTTGTTTGAAACCTCTCACTGCAATTTAATGATGAAGAATAAAAGAAGCAACAGGGTAATACAGTTATGGCAAATGCCTTCGACTACTTCAAATCATTTATTTTTTCTCAATTATAGACCAGCAAAGTCAGTGAGTTTTAGAAATTAGAACTCAAAAAGGCCATCATAGTAGGTAATGGACTAAGTCTGATTTTTTGCATCCTTGTTTTAAATTGAGATTTTATTACCTGCTCCTGCACAAGCTACAGCCTATCTTTTTCCTTTTATCTTTGCTCAATAGGGTTTGGCTGTCAGTCTCAAATTTTAATTCCACCCCAGAGCAGATACACTGTTTTGCCTGTGTTTTTGTGCAGCGCACACAAGTCAGTTGCCAGGTGTGAGATTTTCCAACTATTCTGGAGTACAGCCTCGTATAAAATCTGAAGTCCCAGCCACATCCAGAGCTTCACTGTGCTTGGTGCTACACAAACAGAGAGGGAAGGCCATAAACTTACAACCTAAGCAACTAGAGCAGACAAATGCCAATGGGACTGAAGTTCACAGTATGAAAAAACAATCAAGGAGTAAGGGAGAAAGGAAGGTATTCAACAGTCGTGCCAGCCAGTCCAGTCTCCTTTCACCAGGCTGCATTGCCTACCTAAAAATGTCATGCAGAAGATTCTCGTTAGTACTTTTCTGATGTCAAAAGGAAAATTATTCACGGAACTATACCACTCACTCAAAGCTCAACCCACCCCTCAAGGAGCTATGTTTGTTACAAAATCATTCATAAGAGCTAGGATTCCTTAGCTCCTTTGTGTACACAGCCCTGGGAAAGAATAAATACTATTATTTGGCCTAATAAAGACAACAAAATACTCTAAGTATTTGGAGTTCTAAATGTTTCCACTTCATGCAGCAAATTCTACTTTCTTTTTACAGAGGTAAAAACCTGTCTGCTACCAGGCAGAGAATACCAATGCTCATACCAGCAGCAAACCCTTTTCCTCAAACGATGCTTTTCAGTGATTAGCTATCAAAATATTTCTGCCTGGTTCCCATTATTGTGTGTGTATTAGCTGGGCCTTTTGTGCCCACTCTAAGATAACTGTTACTGTTTATCTGTTTCTAACTCTTTCTATAGGAGTTGTTCTCTAAAATTTGCAGCACATTTATGACTAAAGTAGCGAGGAAATATACAGGCATATAAACAGTAAACTGTCTTTGTCCTTTCATCCAAATTGCATCTAGAGGCTGGGCTGTGGAAAGAGCTAATGATCCCATCAGCACAAGAACATATTACGAATTGGAATTCCAATAGATATTCTCTAGAGGCAGATTTATCTTGTAATTATACAGTTGGAGAAATAGGATATTTTTATGTGATTCCTTTTTTGTTGCTGTAGCCTCTTGCAATGATCTCTTTAGCATTTAATTTCCTAGTTGCGTTCAGCAGACAAGGCTTTGAATGAATGTTATTAGACAGGGTGGCCTTCAATGAAGAAGGCAGGAAGGTGACAATGAGAAAATAAGTATGCTACAAATAGGTACAAATGGACTGTAAGCCATGGGATCTCTTGCCATTCTTTATTAACATGACGTTGCCAAGTTGTTTCCAGGCAGTTCATCGGCTAATGTAACCTGTATATGATACCGGCCCTCAGCAGTTCAGCACACAAGTAAACTGGTATGACAAGAAGCAATGAATCAACAACTCCTTGCTGAAATGACAATAAACAATGAGTTAAGAACTCATTGCTAGGGCTTCCTTGAGTCTGTGGCTTCTGTAGCATTTGAACTCCTGCCCTACACATGAGGCACCAGTCTGCTTCCATTACTGACAAAATCGGAATTAGGAAATAGCTGACACAGCACAGCTACCTGCTGTTTGTGCTAATGCACTACTCAGTCCCAAGAGCCCTTAAAGAGAAATACAGTTAGCTGTGAAGCAGGAACCAAACCCACAAGTACTTGTCCCAACATGTATTACAATTTGCATCTGATGGAAAGGACTGTCTATTGGGGATGCTTGGAGACACTTTTTAAGCTTGGAGTTCCTACCAGATCATTACAGAAATGTAAAACTTCGGTGAGTTCTACTCTCTACTTCTTGTACCATCCTCCTCCTCTCAGCACTTGATTTTGAGAGGCACGTAGTAGCAAAAGCTACCAGGTAAACAGGTCAAAACCAGGTAACTCTTGAGTAGAAATATCTCTGTACATTTGCACAAGAGTCCAGCAGCCAGACAGCAGAACTGACACATGCCCTATACATCAGGCTAGGAGAAGAAATCCCCTTTTCTGTCTTTGGAGGTACCGGAGGTGCCATAACATCCACACGCCTTTACTGTGCTGGGTTTTGATATTTCCTCCTCAATAGCCCATCAAAACTGACACACTGTAGCAGACAAATAATGGGCTGTCACCATTAAAGTGGGGGGTCCCACCTCTATATAGAAATATCAGTCATGACCCTTTATGCTACTCATGAAATTGGGAGGCAAAGATATATGACAAAACAGGCTGCTGGAATTGTCATTATGTTTTCGTTTAATACAGAACATTTCTCATCCCTTTTTTTAACAGGCAGTGTTATATCGAAAAAACAGAAACAACGTTATGATCAAAACCACACATATAGAATAACTTAAATAGCCATTTTTCCCTATGAAGATGATTGAAGCATAGGATAAATAAAATATATTATATTATTCTGGACATTTGCCATAAACAGTTCATATCTAATAGTTTCTCCATTAAGTATTCAGACAATCAATACATACCAGTTAAACTACTCAGGCACTGACTGCATCTTTAGAGGAACAAGTTGGCTGGAAAAAATGAGATTTCACTGAAGAATAAACCTATAGAAATTAGATTTCTTAATGATTCTGCATCCTTAATCTTCTGTTCCTTAGGAAATGCTTTCTCTTCCTTTACTCTTGGACTTGGTCTACAGCAGATTGGTTTTACCTGATCAGAGCTGGAAGCCGTTGGTACCACTGCTTAGTTTAGCTAAGGGACTAAGCAGCACTGGAAAACATTAGGAATCATTCACAAAGCCAACATTAGCCTTCTGAGGCTAAGCTCCTGAGAAGCACTCCTCAGAGCTGCTCTTTGTTCCTATAGAGTAATATATTCACTTCATTCACCCCAGAGATAGCTCAGCATTAGCTTCAATCTGCTAAATCTAGCATCTGTGAACAACCACACACTGCTTGCACAATGAGTGACTTTTGCTATAAGTGAGGAAATTAAGCTGGGTCAACAACACAGCGGCTGTCGTGTCTATCATGTGCAGATGCTTATCACTCAGTTCCTATAGGTCCTGTTTTAGCCCAGTGGTTACTGCTCGGATTGACTTGACACGTAGGGACCTCACTGTACAGCACTGCACAGACCAGAAGTGCAAAATATATCTTTGACTTAGAGATCTCACAGTCTAGGATAATGTAATAAATAGTAGTTCTTCCCCATAACAGAGTAAGACTGCAAGTAAGTGAAATAGTTTCCTCTCTTCACGCCACATCTCAGCATAACCTCAATGTCACAAAAGAATATAGCTGCAACCCAGTTACCACTGTTTCGATCATCTTTCTCATTAATATCACTTGTCTAAAAAATTACTAGAAACCACTTCGATAATGTACACTCCACCTAAAATAGCTGAAAAGCTTTGACAGTCTTCAGCTCCATCCTAACCTGAACCTTAATCCAGTCAATCTTTGTATCTGTTTTTCTGAGAATGTCTTCTCTTTCTTGTCACTGAAAAATTGCCAACTCTAACTATTTCACCTCACATCTTATTTAGCATCCACCCTAAAAACTCAGTTCCTGCAGGTTAAGTAGTTAAAAGAAAATCTTAGTTTCCCTTTACAGAGTTTCTAGGTCTCACATTTGCAGCAAAAGGCTTGAAACAGTGAATCACATCAACTTCAATAAAGCAAATAAAAAACCCCAAAACTTCAAAGGCACTTTTAAATAAAATTGTCACAACTTTTATGACAAGTTTATAATCTGAAGAGGAGAGGCAGGTGTCTGAATCATGATTTCTAAGTCTTTGGGGTTTGAATGTAAGGATTCCTCTTCACCTTCCTTTTCCTCTTCCTCTTCTGCTTTTCTACTCTTGTATTTTGCAGGAGGAGTGAAGATGTCCAAATTTCTGGTAGAAGTCATCTTCAGCACGATTCAGAGCTTCCTCATCTATGTAGACAGCTGGTCTCCGGGAAGCCAAAAAGTACTGCACTTTCCGCAGGCTCCATCCCATCACATACTTCAGCCAGCCACTGACAGCAGCTGTAGACCTGCCAACGCCAGCGTTGCAATGAACGTAGACAGTGTGTCCATTCTCCAGTAGCCCGTGCAAGAGGCAAACAGCTTGTGGCAACATCTGTATTCTTCCTACAGTTAAAAATGAGGCACGTTCATTTGCATTTGAGAAGGCTAGGTTCACGGTTGAGATTATGTCTGTACAGCCTGATGAACTGTGAATTCTGACATATTTGGGGCTTTTTTTTTTTTCCAAATTACTTTCTATCCTAACTTCATTTTTTTTCTTGTGATATAGATTCAGATCACACAAAATCTGTAAAATTCCCCAGGCTTTCTCTAAATACATATTCTGATTAACATTGGATCGGTGTGGCATGTTTGTTTATATAGGGACTGAGACAAGGCAGCAAATTACATCAAACAGCTCATCTTACGCAGCATTAAAGTTAGAAAGCCAAAAATTAAATGGTTTTTAGTACCAGAGGTTTGCGAAGCTACCTGCATACTGCTGCTTTCCAGAACATTGTAATGAAGGCCATTATGTCAATAAAAAGTGAGGGAGGGAAAGCAGAAAAGTATTTTCCTATACAACTTAATACTGTTAGAATTTAATTGTATACTATTTTTACATACTAATTGCTAAACAACATAGAATAGTCTTTCTCACTCCCGAAGGGATGACTATATGATATTTCCCGATGCCTTTCTCCCCGTTACCCTGAGATCTGAAGCTGCACGCATCAGAGCCCAACTTTTCCTCATGGCATAGATGAGCACTGACATTAAGCCCTTTCAAATCCCAGTTTTAAGGTCTCCTGTCTTCCCTGATGTCCTATTACTGATATGACTGTTCTCTATTTGTGGCAGCAGTATTTCCCTCAATTGAAAGCACTCTTCTCTGTTGATGGGCTACTCACTTGAAAACACACACACTTTCAAACCTCCAGGTTGAAAATAAGATTTTGACCTGAGCATTCCAACAGACGAATTAAAAAGAATAATAATTTACATTACAACATCAGGTGCTACCAGTACTCTAAATTAATTAAAGATAATTAAGTAAATGACTCCATGGAGATTCATCAGATTGGGATATTAGAGTGAAAGAAGAACTTTTTGGTGGTGGAAGGGAATAGCAGAGGCAGACATACAGCTCTGTCTCTCCATTTTTAACCAGCGAGGATGGCAAGATATCCTGCTGTGCAAGCTTGCAGTCTTCCACCTACACAGCATATTTTCATTGTACAGGCTGAAACCAAGCTGAAAGCAAAAACAGTCAGTTACCAACATCAGATGGCTTTAAACTCAATTACACGTATACTGCCAGACACAAAGTACTTTAGATGGCCTCTTTGTCTAGAAGAAAGTATGAATAATTTGTTAGACACAACACACATAGAAATTATACCTTGTGTGTTAGTTATATTTTTAAGCAAAATTTACACAGGAAAAAAAAACGAGCAAGCAGTCGTGAAAGTGACAGATTAGTAATTCAGAGTTTGTTACTATTAATTTACTGCAAGACTGGACTGAGCATTACCTTCAGTGCTCATGTCTGGGGTTGGCATCCAGACATAGGCAAGACCTTCCTCTTTATACAGTTTCATGAGGATTTCGGGGCTCATGGGTTCTGGGTAGCGGTTACAGCCCCAGGAATTCTGAACAATGTCCCATTCAGTCTGGAAGTTCATCACAGCCGTAACACCCAGCTCATGCTTCAGCTTGACGGTCACATGTTCCAGCTGCCGAGGGCAACTTCCCAGCCAGAGGTTTGGTAGAATTCTAGCATTGTGAAAACATAGCAGTGGGATTGATTAAAACATCTTAACAAGGAAACTCTCAAGTTCAGTGGCGTTCCACCTCCAAATCTGCTTAGCATTATCACATGAACATGGCTAAGCATAGCCTTTTCATGTCACACAGTAAGCAGCTTCTTATTTAATTACAGTTGAGTTGGTAATGTTTGATGCTGGGGATCAAGTTCCTAACCTGTCACAAAGAGCTAGACAGTCTCAGAAAAATTTTAGAGTATAATTAGTAGCACAGGTCTCCAAGGTATCCCTCATTAAGCCTGTAGTAGAAGCTTACTAACATCACAGATTAGAATAAGAAAACTCTGAAGATTTATGCAATTTGAACAAAAGAAGAGACCTAAAAGATACACACGATCCAGATCTGAATTACTTTAGTAATAAATCAAACACATAGAGCTCTTCCAGCTTTGTAGCTATTGCTACAATGAGGAAAGTAGACAGAAAAAAAAAATACAAAAAACCTGATTTAAACTACCCTTCTGTGAGAAAGCCCCAACATGAGTAATTTTCATCTTTTTCTCTGCTCTTGTGGAGTCTAGTGGGAACCAAGTGCAGAATTACAATACATATCTAGCTTCCCTCAAGGCCTGAAGAACCAGAAATTTTGGAAGGATACCCAGGAGATACATGTAGCATGGATAAACATCCATATTTCTGGTACTTATCTAAATCAAACTTCAAGACTTCTATGGTTTTCCCATTGTTAATTATCATAACACTATTGTATGTCTCAACAGATTATTACATAAATATAAACTGAATATTCAAGATGCTTGTTTTCAAATGAGGATTTTTAATCTGCACATGCAATTAAGAAGACATAGTCAATTCAGTCAGACACAGTTTATCAATGAAGAAATCACGCAGAGTAACATAAAAAATAATCAGCTAACTTCTGAGATGAAGAACTTCAGATTGCTTAAAAGCCCTATCTTTAAAGTTATTTTCTGTAAAGTTACTTTCAGCCTGTCCTGTGCTTCAGTTCTCTATCACCAATATGGAGATAATATTTACCTACCTTAAGGGGACTTTCAGGGATTAAATGAATGAAAGAATGCAAAAAGCTTGAATCTGTGGTAACAAGAACTAAGTATTAGGCAGGTGTCTGCTCATTTTACTTTATTTACAGAGTCCAGGCTGATGTGTTAAAACACTTGCCTTTTGACTTGTAAACTGAGAAAACCAGCAACAATTTATCATTACCAGGGAATAAATATGGAACATCCTGAAATCACTTGTACGGTTATTTTCCAGCCGTCATCACACTTAAATTATTTTTAATGATGTAGATATATATTGCACTTGGTTGCTTCCCTCCAGGATCCTGCATAACCTAAATTGAGATACAACAATTCGCTACGAATGAATCTGAAACAATAAATGCATTCTGTTTAATCAATGCATATGCAAATAGTCTTCCCATCCTTAAGGAGAAAATGAGTCTGAGGCGACGAGAGATTAGCATTTTGATACTTTTTTTTTTTTTTTACCAGTGCAGACTGTAATTTTCAGGCTAGAGGAAATGATTCCAAAGTGTGATGTACTGTACCCTTCAGTTTTAGACCTCCACAGATAGTACAAAACCCAGTAACCGTAGCTGTAGAGATCTGATTCACATGGAGGGTGAGCTGTCCTAGGGCAAGATACCAGGTTACTGCATCCTGCGGTCAGCTCCTCCTCCACAACACAGACATCTATGCTGCTTATTAAGAAGCTCCCGTGTAACTTTTGTTGATAATGCTTTAAGGTAAATGAGCACCAAATTCAAATTTCCTTAAAATCCTGAGCTGTAAGCTGGCATGACTCAGGTCCGGTTTCCAGATCTGTTCAGTCATCAGTGTATGAGGAGCAGGCATCTTACAATCTGTCCTAAAATCAGCCAACTCTTCTCAGGAGTCACAGTTTTTATGCAAAAAAAAAGACAGGATTCAAGCCTTTGGGAAACACATTTCATCAGAACATCTATCAACTACATTATTTCAGATGTCTATTTATCCCTATAGTTGCCAGCTTTAATCAAGACAGAGGACTTTGCCAAACTAAGGAAAAATACCTTAGTATTTTTTTCTTGGTTTTTCCTTGGTTATAGGCAACAGAGTGATCCATCAACCACGCCACTAGTTTTTATCAGCAATATTTTTGACCAAGGTCCTGTGTATTATTTTAAATGCAAAGTGATGGATTGACTTATCCTTTAGTGCCAGGTTAAGATGTAGCTTGATGTTAAAGCTTGCAATTCACTTCAGTTGTCTGCACTAGTCTTCCTTAGATCCCACTAAGCATCTCATGACAGCAAGATGAGTGCTAATATATACATATAACAAGACAGAGCAATTTAGCTGAAACAACAAACAAAATAATGATTAAATCGCTGCATCCTCTCTTAAGATTTTTATTTCCTAAAGGTATACCATGCAACTACAGCTACATGTAACTTGCAGCAAAACTTATTCTGCATTCCCAGATGAGCAATATATATAATTCAGTTTACCCCCAGCATTTTCTGATGCTGGTATGCATACAGAGTGTTTTTTTTACTGATGTAGTGATATTACCCTGACATCATTACAAGGAAGAAGCCCAAGAGGAATCTAGGCCTGAAGTACAACGCAGTTAGAGACGTCTTTTTGCAGCACTGTAACTATTGGAGACTGCTTCCAACTACAGTGCATTCTTATTTCCTCCCCTGTTGGCACTGGAGTAGGAACTGGTTCAGAATTTTTTTATAAGGTGGATTTTTAACGAAAATTATGATCTATCTGAACCAAAAGCTTGCACTGAAATTTTCTACTTTTAACCAAATTTAAACTAGTTAAAAGACCAAATGTCTGATGAGAAATAAAGGGAGGCAGAGGGACGGCAACAAAACACTCCTGCCTCTCTTTCCCTTTCTCTCATTTGACACAAAAGAGATTTCCAAAAGTACTGCTTTGGGCATATTCGAAAACGGGAATAGAGGAAATCCTACCAGCTGTAGCTGAGATGCTCTTTCATCTTTTCTCTACCCTCTGCCTTGTGACAAAGCGTGTCATTTTAAATGGTGATACCAGTGGATTATGACAAACCAGAACTACCATCCCGTACGTGCTCCGTCTTTTGCCATTGGCATCCTTCTAACAACGTACAGCAGCTTACTCTTATGTACATGCATGTCTTCCCTGAAGTACCAAATTAGATATCTCTCTTCTGGGCTTCCCTTGTTCTTTTCTGAACCTATAGCAGTGAAAGTACTAAGTACACTTGCTAGAAATCAGATGAGGCTCCTGCACCTTTGTCAGAACAATCTAGAAACATTACTTAGATTGTTATCTAATGTACTGAAATTCATTTACAAAGAGGGAAAGATTTTCAAATGACCAAATTCTGCTCTCCAGTGGAAGATGTGAACACTTTCAAATATTGTTTGATATGTAGAAAGTACACTGATTGATGACTATCCTCACATTCAGAAATATTTTCCTAATGTCCAATATGAATAGTGCAGTCACAGGTCACAGTGACATCTTCTTGTCTCCATAACGGACACAAAGAACAGATAATTCCCTTCCACTCTGCAAAATCCTTTTACCTACCTGAAAATTACTAACACAGACCTACACAGCCTTGTATTTTTCACACACACACTTCTTTGTCCTACATTCAAACCACGTGAGGATGACTTTTATTTGCCTTTGGACTCTCCAGCTGGTCAGTATTTTTCTTAAGATGTTATGCCCAGTACTTGAAAGAGGTTTCACCATTTCAGAGTGTAACTGAAGACTAGTTACCTATTGAGCCTCAAAGGCTATATGCCCCTTTACAGTTCTGCAACTCTCCTTTTTGTAGCATGACACTGTTGACTAATATTGAACAAGGAATAATATTTGCACATTAAGACCTCTCATAAGAGACAAGCCTACTCAAGGGGAGAGTAAAATCTGCCCCAGACAGAATTATTTAAGATTTTATTAATTACAACTGCCAGTAGTATCAAATAAAATTAAATGAATATGCAACAAAGGAACTGATGAAATTCACAGTTGATGAATGCATCTCAGTAATATGTCTTGGAATAAATAATCTCAGCTACTCACACAGATCACTCGGTTTTAAGTTAACAATAACCAATTGAAAAGGGAAACAGCACATGTTTGCAGTGGTACTTGGTGAAAGTGTTGCTTTATAGAGAGGTCAAAGTGGCAATATTAGCCTATACTTGGAAGTGAACTGAAAGTAACAGAAAATTTATAGTAACCTTCTAAAAAGCAATGATTCCATTCTGTGCACTCCAGCTTTGAACTTTCTATTAACTCTCTTATTGTATAAAAAAAAGGACACAGAAAAATTAAAACATTCAAAATATAGGAGATTTCAGCTATTACTTGTGAAAATACTTTCGAACATGAGGGCAGACTAACAATGTTGCATATTTAAGAGGGAACTGGATGACTGCTTTAAGATAAGATACGTGGGAGGGGCAAATCAACTGGCCCTATTTACATAAGAGAGTCTCAACTGCCATATAGTTTTACTTAAAAATCAATTACTAAGAAATGAGAAAAATGGCAGGATTTTTTAAATCACATATTTTTATTCTTGCGTCTTCCTTCAAAATACTGACAACATAGGCATATATCAAAACTAAGGACTCCCTGGCTTGGTCTTGTACAAGAATTCTCACTTCATTACATTCTCTCTAAATAAAGGACAGAGAAACCTCTCAGCAAAATGCCTCCTTACCAATAATAACGTAGAACTGAGGGGTTACGACACTGACGTTTTATTGCATATAGTACAGGGCATGTGGGTAAATGGCTGTGGTCTTAATTCTTTCTCCTGCTGACTTACCGATAAAGTCTCCTTGCAGAAGACAAGCTGACGGAGGCTTTGTGATGAGAGGCTTGACTTAAGAAGGATTGACTGAACACAGTCTGATGCGCTCAATTGGCCAGCACGCAGACAAGCACTACTGGTCAGAGCAGGAGAATAAAGTTTGATAATACTATGGTCTAACTCACAGAATACCAAGATCTAACAGCCAGGCTTAATAAGATCATGTTTATCAATAAAAATGGATTAAATAGTCATAAACGTAGCAGAAGTCATGAGTGAAAAGCACTGATCAATGATAAAACCATATCCCATTAAAATAACACAGCTACAGAACTTGTAAAAACTACTTACAGTTTTGAACAACAACAACAAAAAAATTCTTTAACCTAAATGCCAAATGTAGGAGCACAAGTTATCTCTTAAAAACTTGTTCTGCTTTACCAGTGAAAGCGTGGTGTTTATTGTGAATTTAAGAATGGTACCTCAGGGCTTTAAATGAGGAGAATTAAATAGATTGCAATGTAGTTCCAAGGTGTTTTTTTTTTTTCTTATCATTATTATTTGTCACTATGATGAAAAGTAATTAAGGTCTGGCAAATTTTCTTCTTAGATGTAATTTGGACTACTTATCTAGCCTCTCACATGGGAGCAGACTTGGCAACTAAAAAGAAACACCTGCTTTTATCACTTTAGAACACTTTGTTAGCTTAGGAATATGCAAAGTTTCTCAAGCATTTGAATTTTGAGTGTTAGGCTTAATAGTATCTTATTTATTCCATGTTCATAAATTTATGCATGAATGTAGCATCAAACCACCTCATTTGCTGATATGCAGAACAAATACACCATTAAAATTTGACCTCAAACTGACTAAAATGAAAACAGGTAAGAATAATATAAGATCAATAACTGAAATACCAAGTCACCCAAACACTCAGCTACAAAGCAGTTCCAGTGATACAGTGCCCTCAGGTTCTGCTGTCTTAAGAGATTGCCATAGCATTATCTTGACGGCACAAAAGGGCCTCATTGTCTCCTCTTCACCCAACTTGCATTTACAGCAGGTCGTAGAGCAGCACTCTTCAGGCTATGAGACAAGGAGCAACCAAGCTAATGCCTAAAACACTGCACAGCTCTCCTCCTCAGTCATAACCCTCTGGTAGATTCTGACTCTGGGGAGGCCTGTAGGCTGTGTCTGCTTTATGGATTGTCTCAGCTTTGAATGTACACAGGACACAGGATAAGAAGGATTAAAATCAATCATGTAAGAGAAGTTTAGCCTAGTTGGATCCACAAGGCTTTCTGTTTATGGCCCATTTTCCCTTCCACAGCAACCCCAAACATTCCTTTAGAAGGAACATATGAGCTTTATTAGAAGAAACTCACAAAAGCATCTCATAAGGACAGCTGAAGAAATCAAGGGTATTTCTAACATCCTGCCACAGCAGGAAACATATTTTGATGAAAACACCTAGACAACTGGAAAGTAAATCACAACCCACATTGCAAAAATGACAATAATACCTGGATAAATAAGCAGTAGCTCTATGCCTGAGAATCACAAAGAAATCCTTCTACTGTATTCAGTACTGTCATTAGGAGGAATGCGAAAAAGGAAGAGAAACACCCGGAGAACCCAGCAGAGAGCACAAGAACAAGCAGACAAGTTTTCAGAAAAAAACCTGAAAGAACTGAAGGTTAGTATCAGAATGAAAATATTGCGATGTTCTAACCTCAACTACTCTGTGACTCTGGGAAAAAGGACAAGAGTTTCCAGGCATGTAAGAGATGGCTATAAAGGGGCAGGACATTAATTTGTTTTCCAAGTGTGCTGCATATTTAAGATCAGGCTGAATAAACCTGGAATGATTTAAATGTAATTGAGACTAAGTTAGAGCAAGGAAAAGGACTGGATGCTTTTTGACATCTCTTTGAGTCTATGATCTATGATACTATAATCATAAACCTTAATTTCTATCTCTGGGATCACTACCTATATTAATTTATCAAGCTCCATCTTGAAATAATTTAGGTTCCTTGTCCTCTCTGCCCTATTTGAAAGGTCATGCCAAAATTCAGACATCATTCCTTTGATGTCAGAAATCTTGTTCTAATTTACACTCTAAATTCATTCAGAAGCAATTAATATCCATTTGATCTTAAAGCAGGTTCAACTTCAATAATTTTTCATCCTCCTTTGCATTAATTCCTGAATGTCTTTTACAAACAGTAATATATCCTCTTTCTCAGTCTTCATTTAACTATCTGAGAAACTAGAAGTAGTCAATTATGGTATCACAGAGTTCCTTGCAAGTAAGTGTATTTTGTTCCAACTCCAGTGTCATAAAAGCTACACAGCCTGTGGAAAATGCCCTCATTTGTTCCAGGTTATCTCAGGTATCTCTGCTTTTCACTGCGGTTTGTGATGGAGGCACATCTTATGCAGGGAACCCCTTACACAGAGACAAAAAGTACTGCTACATCATTTTGTATTTTAAATGGGCTTGCAAAACCAAATTTGCTACTACAATTCTTCTTGTGATGCAAAGAGGATGTAGAGTTCTGATTACAAGAAACCTTGAGGATTCTTTTTGGGTGATATCTCCTAATCACAAAGCTCCTGTGAAGAAGGCAATACAAAAGACATAGTGTTTCCCCATTAACAGGGACTGCACCGTTACCCCAAAGGTCAATTACTGATCGATGAGATAAACCAGTTTGGTACAGCGGATCTCTTTAATGCCAGGACTAGAACATGTTCCAGACTTGTCCCCCGTTGGGAAATGAAAGTGCAAAAGGGATTGTAAACCATCTTTGTTCTTCTGACACAATAACAGATCAAATTTATCTATTTTTGTCTCTGGGGTAAGTGTGCATGCTTCAACAAATTCAGTGGAGTTGCTCTTGTTGAGCTCACAGTACATTTGAATCTATACAGCGGAAAAAAAAAATCACACTATAAACCGTTCTCCCCTCTCAATCTCCTCACTCCATTAAAAAGCTTAATGCCAGTGAATGTATAGCTTGTACATATTTCATAAGCTACTTTATCTCTACTCTAGATATGATCTAAAATAACTTGGTCACACAAGATTTTATGTACATGGCCAAAATTAAATCGTGGAAGATAAAATTTTATCCTCCCTGTATTCAAAGTGAAATATCTTACATATATCTACTGTGAAGATAAGAAAATAATCATTCATAAGCATACCAGTGCCTTGTAGCACAGGGTGTCCAGATCTAGTCTTACAGGATTTAGTCAGGCTTTATTTTCAAACATTTATTTTGCAAGGTTTCTACTGATGCCTAAGGAGCACAGATGCATCAGAAAGCAGGAGCTGCCTCTGTAGGGAATGAGTCTTCTTGTGCTTTCATTTGGATAAATACTATCTGAAGCAAACAATGTGCCAATTACAAAAATACAGTCTGAGAAGAGAACCAACAAGCGAACAATCTGGAAAGGACTCCTCCATTGGCTTGTGAGGATTATTGCTTAAAGGCTCCAATTATAGAATCGTGTCTCATGCAATCATGGTTGCCAATAGTTACTTCCTACATATGTCTCTGTAAGTTGCCAACATTCCCATTTGTTTTGAATTAGAACAAATACTCGGAAACACAAGAACAACAGGCTGCTAAACTAAGCCAGATCGTAATAAGCCATGAATCTCTTGGCATTAGGAATGAGGATTTCTAGAGTTAATGCTCAGCAATGGGAATGATGCCACTGCTGGCAACTCAAAGTTAAAGCCTGTTAAGAAAATTGACTTAAACCACTACAGATGAACTTTTAAGTTAGTGCTTGAGAAGCTTCAGGAATCATTGGTAAAAATATCTTTTGTCTTCTTTCAGAGTTTACTTACTAGCAGCTGCTTGGAAATCTAGACTGTGAAAATAAAAAATGATGAATCCACTTTTCAAAATGCAACTTTCCAGATCCAATGGAAATTATTTCCAAGGCTTCAGAATTGCAGAATTGCCAAGTACAGTTTATTGAAAGGTGGTCTTCTGATTCACATGGCAGCACATGCACACTTGCAAAATGCTGGAATCCCCTCAGAACTGCAACAGTCAGAGGAAGAAGCACATCCAACCCTTGTGGTACCATTCAAACACAACAGTCCTGTTCGGTTGTCTATCTGTCTGTGCTCATTCCAGTTAAGATATTTATCCAGAATTTCTAAACCTGCATCAGTTCATTTATATTAAGGAGGGACAGATACATTCTAGAGTACCACAGGCTGGGAAACATCTTAAAAATGCTGAGAAAAACTGAATCAATGCACCACCACGGTCAGGTATATAAATATCTAAAAGAGTGTGTTCCCACAACCCAAGGGACAACAGCTGTGTGGTGCTACCATAATAAAATTATGAGAAAACTTTATTTTAGCTAACATATCTGGTAAATAGACTATAAATACAAAATTAATAACCCTAGTAGATGAGCTGCCAACCTCAAAGTTGAGGCTGAGACTGTAACGGAGATACTAAGAGGCCCCAGGACCTATGTAAGTCCTCTTAACACAGAACTGCGAAATACAATGGGATCTTTTGAAGAAGTCTGGGATATTAAAAGGGAAAAAAAATCATTTGATAAATTTTATGAACAAGCAACCTTGCAAGCTTTCATTTGAGCCCAAAGATTGACAAGAATTACCAAGGGTCGTCTATTTTTTTAAACTGCCATTTTTTTTTTCCAGATTTCGTTTTTTTCCTATCAATATCATTTCAACTGCTTGAAAATTGAAATTGCAGGCATTTGAACAAGTGTATTAAAGTGATGTACTGTTACTAGCGTTTATGTAAATGTGTTTACACGCTCAGCTGAAGCTTGATTTTGTAAATTTGTAAAACATTACTCATACCGGATAGCTGCCTTATCTAGACCACAAATATATTTCAGTTTTTTCCTCCTTTCAAATCACCCAATCGAAATAACTCAGTATTACAGGAAGCCAAGCAATGCAGTGAAAGTAGTAGTTAATGCTGTCATTTGGAATGGTCTTCACATGGCCAGCCCTTCAAGTTGGCAGCTGGACTGCAGTAAAGAAATTATTTCATTAGAAAAGCTGCTAATTCTCCTTATCTGATCCTCACTTTGGGAAAGTGAAAGCACTGTACATAACTGCCCTGAAGAGTTTTGAAAAGACAGTCCTGGAGATGCCAGATTAACGAAACAAAAATAATTGAAAACAAAGGCTCTAGAAGCCTGGCAACATTCACACATACACACTAGTGCCTACCATCCAGCCCCAGCACTGAAAGACAGAGCCATGGAGTGTCTTGCTGCTGGCCCACAGCGGATGAATTGGACTTTTCCATTATTAAGTTTTTCACATCAAGTAAAAAAGACATTTCATTTAAACTTACAAACCGTGGTGTCTATTGAATCAATAAAGATGAAATCCATATTTCTCATAACTTGGCAATGTCTATGACGTTTGACTCAATTTTTATCATAGTTCACAAGAGGATATATATTAAACTTCTGAACAATAGCATGGATTATGTACCTGACTCCCTGAAATTAAATTTCCCAAAGTACAAGCATTGATGGAGGGAACAAGAGATTTTCAGTTCAGGCTCTTAACAGGTTTCCTGGAAATAAAAACATAGTTAATTTCTTTTTTTCTTTTTTTTTTTTTTTTTTTTTTTTTTTTTTTTTTTTCTTGCAGAGAGAAAATTATATATGGGAAAATACATCAGTTATTTGATAATCTCCACTTACTCTTGGGAAATAAAATACTTAACATTTTTGACACAAACTTCAAAGAAACTAGAGCTACATTCAAGTTTCCTCTCTAAAAAAACATTTTTATCCTTTAAACAGGATTCTCCATATTTTTATATGGAGGAGCTTTTTAAAAATTATCTTGTGAATATCTAGAGCATTTAAGCATGAAAATTTGTATTTATGTCTCAGCATTTATAAAAATTATTGAAGTTACAGGTAGAATTCATAACTAAGTAGCTTCAGCTTGCCACTGTTTTAAATGAAGTATCTTCTATACTTCTCTCATTTCATTTGAGTTGAAACAACTATGCAGTTGTTTATTTCAAATTTTTCTGACTTACAGTTTACCCATTTCGAAATACAATGCACACTGAGCAAGAAAACACCAAAACAGCTGGTGGTAACAAACTATCTGATGGTGTTACCTTTCACATTTGGGGACTGAAAACTCTCATTTAGAAGCTTTTCCCCCCGCTAAGAGTCAGCTGCAGGCTAGCTGGGCTAACCTGCCCTAGGAGTTGTGCCTGCAGAACACCAAGGGAAGGGGAGCAGAGTGGGTCTACACAGCAAACTAAGTCACCGGTTCAACAGTTGTACCAGTGGTAAATGATGGAGTTCTCTTAGCAAACTTCTTCCAATAACAACCAAATACCTGAATTTCCTCCCTGCTGATAAAGTAAATAGCAATAAGGTTGAATACACAATCCCTGCTCTCGAAAAAGAGCTTCCGCTAGCTTTACATAAATTATATTAAGAAATGCCGGTGATTACGGGGCACCTTATAAATGCATGTAAAAGCTAAGAGGAAATAAATATCCGTGAGACAACTGGAACATCATCTTTGGTGAAAGAGTGACACTGCCCCTTCCCCAGCATCCCGGCTGTGAGCTAAATTGCCCAGGATTTCACAATCTCAGTCAATTTCTTTCGCAGCCGGCAACACCAGCAAATTGCTTTCCAATGGAGACAGAACCTTGCTCCCTCGCTTACAGATAGAATGTTAAAGAGTAAAGAGGCAGGAAAAAAGGCTGAAGACCTCAAGAAGAAATAAAGAAAAGGGACAGGGAAGGCACAGTAAAACAAAAAGAGAAATGAGAAGCAACAATAGTTTTTCCTCCATAACAGTGCTACCCCCACATAACATTCATATTTACTAGACTATCGACATTTGTCTGTTATATCCCACAGAGAAAAACAGATCAAATAAGTATGTTTACTCCTCAAGGTTTTTTCACAGAGAGTTCCCACTCTTCAATCTGTTTTTTTCTCCCAGAATGACACAGAACTGTAAGGTTTTTCTTTAAAAAAGTGAGGAAATAATTTTGTGCAGCAACACACCTAAGAAAAGATCCATTTTAAAGAGTAATAGTGTGTTTAAGCAAATATCACCCATTACCAGTCAGCTGATGAAAGGTGTTCATCTGGCCATCAACAGCCACTCACTCTCTACTTGCTGCCGTTTTATTAACAAAATGCCCATTCCTGAACTGTCACCCCTCTAAATAAATAGTTCTCAATCAAATGTCTATTCCAAATGCCAGATATCAACGGTAGAATGGTAAAGAAAAACTCAGAAAAAAGTTCAGATAAAACTCACAAGACTATCCAGACAGCATGCTAAGCTCCCATTTAGCTTGCTGTGTCTTGTTGGCTGCTTCCTGTTTAGAAATTACTTGATTAAATTACCAGCTCTTTTGGGTTAACTCTCATTTCAGGTTTTCTTCTGAAATACCTTGCAAGCCACAAGCTCCCAGTATGAGAATGAAAGCCAGTTGCTTCCACAAAGCAGCAGCAGGTCTTTGCAGCTTTCTCTCCCTCTGCCATCTCACAACACTTGGTACAACTCAGCTACGCGTGTCCTACTAGGTTTTTTAAATAATTTTCAATTTTTTTTTAAATTTGCCAAATTCATCAACCTGACTAGAACCACACTGAGCCATGATCAATATACTTCATATGTATCATTCACACACACAAACTATTGGGTTTCCAGAGGAATGACACATCTAATAATTGCCACCCAGAAGAGCTTTGTGCTGATGTGGTGTGACAAGCTCCAGGACCCTTGCTGAGGTCCCATTCCTCCTCCTGCTGCCACACATACGCTGGCAGCTCTGTTTTCCTTTATGAGGAGTATAATAAAGGCAAATAAGACATAATGAAGGTGCCATGGAAGCCCTTTCTTTCTGGTACAGATGAGCACTAGGCATTACTCTGGGGGATTCGGTAATTTCCAAACTGAGAAAATATTTGGTGTTTCATTAGAAATATATTGGTTTTCATCAAAAGTGAAATCCACGTATCAGTGTGATCTGCCCTTATGGTTATCAAGAATTATCCTAATCACTCTGTAATCTAAACCAATGCAAAATTCCACTTTAAATCACTTTAAAAATGTTATGCTGTTTAGACTATATGTGCTGTTAAAAATTATTAATTTGTCAATAATGCTGACAGTATACATCCTGGCTTTATAGAAAGAGGTGAAAACAGGAAAGTTGCTGAATATTAATGATGCCTGCCATTTGAAAAATTGCTGACGTACAAAAATTAATAATTCACAAGTTTGCTAGTTTTCAGTCCTGTTTGCTGCCAAAAATCATTCCCTCCCCCAGTTTTATCATATTTACAGAGATAATTTACTATTCATCAGTCATTACTTCACAGAACCATCCCAACGTAGACACTATTTTGTGTCCTTCAGCCACACACCTGGCAGCATGCTGGCTGGTAGCTGTTCCTCAGGTTTAACAGACCAGTCACCGTAGGTAGAAGTAATACTGGGAATTCAAACACTGAAGACAGTCAGGCAAAAATCTTTAAAAGCTCCATGATTTTTTCCTCTGGCAAAATTTACATTACTCATTTAAACGTCAGATTTTGCTTGTTACTATGGCACTCATAAATGTGATCAGAAATGGGCAGCTGAGATCCAGGAGTTCCCATTTCAAGTTCTTTTCGAAGGCTCAGGGATTAGGTCACAGCAAGGCAACCAGGGTTGTGCCGACAACAGCTATTTTTTACTACTCAGAAAAACAAAATGTGAAAAGTGAGTTTCCTCAATCCAGTTCATCCACAGTATTGTACAGGTACCAACATCTGTGACTGCACCACTGGCACAACCTGTGTTCTTGTGCACAGTTCATGGGACTGGGATTTGTAGCTAACTCTTTGATAGCCTGGTTTAGCCCAGCCAACTGCCATCCTGCCCATACAAAATCAGAAAACTTAGAAAAGCAGTATAAATTTTCAAGCTTTTAGCCATTTTTAGAAAGGGTGCTGTGTGGGGAGTTCCTGAAAGGAGAAATTTTTTGTTTGGATGGACAACAAATGTGGAAGAAAAATGCATTTCTTACCCAATGCAGGATACATCAAAATTAAATAACCGAAAACAAATAAAGACTTTAAAAATTGATAAAATTCTGATTTCATGTTTGTCTTCTCACTCTTGCTCCTATTTCCTCACATTTCCTCCTAATTTTCAATAACTTCAATAAAAAAACCACTTAAAAGTCACTTGTCATACTGATTTGAAACCCATTTTCTTCACAGCAGAGACTAGTAAAAGAATTTCACAGCTCCAGTTGAGAGTGATATAGAAAAAATATGACAATATACAAGGGGCAAAAAAAAAAGACTTAATATTTAAACCATTTTATAAAACATGATTCCCACTGGTAAGTAAAGAATGGATCTCATTGAGACTAGATTAAGACTATAACTCAGTGCAACAAACCAAAATTCCAACAACTGTTCAAACATCCTGATTGGTGGGATAAACATATCACAAAATTGGCTTAGAATATTTTCCTTATTTAATGTATAAAAGGGCCAGCTAACTTCACAGTTAGAGCCCCAAGTACTGAAATGAAAAGCCAAAACCCTATCGATGTTAAGTATTTAAAATCAGTATTACTTTATTAGAATACAATTGAAGACTTTTGTTCTGGAGTTCATTATTTTCTACTTTTTTTTCTCTAATATTGTTACCGTAAGTAATCTTTAGGCACAGGGGACAGTTAGCTCTCAGCTTTTAATGTTAATTATGGAAATCTCTGTAGACATCATCACCTCTTCTATTAATTCATAATGTAGGCATAAAGTATCAGTTCACCTTTCTACTACAGCAGCATAGTTTACTGCACTCTGGGGTTTTTTTTGTGACAGCTTCATCTTTGAAGTTTTTTTTTATAATTTAGTAATAAAAAAATACTTCAGAATTGCACTTAAAACTAGTAAATCAGAAGTAAAAAAGTAAAAATAAATAAAAGCACTCTCTCTTGTATTTTTTCCAGTTGTGTAATTCAAAAGTAGTTCTGACTTCATAATGAACTGAGATGGACATTATTCATTAATACAGATTATGTATGGGGTACAAGGTCAAGAGTATTACACAGCCTTAGCTATCTAAAAATGGGTGTCTTCAGGCACAGCAATGCTCAATGCATCACCAATGGATATCTGACATCTGACATACCATATAGTATCTAGAACATCTGGATGGGGCTCACAGATATGTCCAACAAACTATAAGAAACCATGTTCTGTAGTGTAGCAGCTGGATGCCAGACAGTAAACTCTAGAGCATCTCAAATGACATTAGATGGCATCATTCGAGCAACCGGACAGGATGTTTAACATCTCATTATAAATCAATAGAGATCTCATCAGCATCATTAGCGGAGTTTGGAGACCAATTCAATTCTTCAATTCATTCTAAAGTAGACATCTAGTCACCAGTGAGTTGAACTGCTGTATATAGACATATGAATTTAGTTGTCTTAATCCCAAGCTGAGTCCTGCCACAGTTGTCTTTTAAGTGTATCTTTATCTTTACATTCATCAATCCCAGCAGAGTTCCAACATTCAAACAGCAGTAACTGTGCCTCGTACAACCCAAATAAGTTAAGAAATGTTACATTATTTCCCTTCTCTAGTGATTCTCATGCAAAAACACACTCAACCAGCTTTTTCTTCTCCTTACTAATTAAAGATGCATGTCAATCAAATAAATGCTCATGTTCTTCACAACAGAATTACCATGGACAAAAGGAAACTCCGTGCTCATTGACAGAATAATGTTTTATTACCTCCAGAAGATAAACAAGAAGCATCTGGATTTTGCCCTAGATCATTCCTCATCCACTCACCTATGTATGTTGACATTTTAGTACAAATTGGGAGCATGTATTTTATGTGACTCTCCTGATCATCCCCTTTTAACACGTAACTCAGGTTAGAACCTACATTACTACGGCAGTGTTGAAGGAAACTGTCTTACCAAAAAGCTACAAAGCATCATAAACTAAGTTTAATTTGCAATCATCAAGAAACAAATATAGTACCTCCAAGTACAAGGGTTTAGTTTCTTTTTATCCTTTGCTTTATTTTGTCTTATTGAAAAAAAAAAAAGGACATAAACACTGATGATAGCAACACATTTGTCCAACTTTACAATTTCTTAGATTATATCCAGTTACATGAATATCCCACCCGCTCCATAAACATGAAATATTAAGACTTAATGCTCTTAACATTTAAGAGCAAAAAAACTACAATAGAAACAGCACCTCCAAAAATTGTTGTCAGGACCCATAGCTACTCTCATGTAATGACTCTTCTATTACATTCTTTTGCATTTAGAGATGAGTGTGTATTTTCCTCAAAAATGTTTAGTAGTTGTAATACTACTTCAGCTAGAGATTAGTGTTGTCTGAAGAATTCACTTAGGGTATCCAGTTTAGCTGCGTTTTATATGCAAAGCACGTAAAAATATTTTTCTTCATCGGATTTAGGAGATATGACCCAAAAAGAGCACAAACGGTGAATAAATTACAGTTATGAAGACAGTAAATTTGAAGCACATATTTAAAAATAGACACTCTAGAGGGCATCAAACTATATGTTCTAAAATGAAGAGATGGTTGCCATACATCATATTCGAATGAGTAGGCAAAAACTACGGGAACTTGCTACTTATGAGGGATGGATTTGAGAACTCAAAATTAGTCTGAAAATAGAAAACTGTAACTAGATGGCTTTTCCTCTTGGTAATTCATTCCTGTATCACCTAATTCTGTCATTGAGCATCATTGTCTCCAACATATTTTTTAAAGATTTTGTAATTTCAGGTGTCATTTCCTCTCTTGCTCTTATGCAATGCCTTTCTTCTGAGGATTGCAGAGGGTTTTATATAAATAATAAGGTATGTGCCTATGAATTAGAAAGTTTCACCTTTCACAGATGGAACTGAAAAGGAGCTAACACGCCTCAGATTTACACATTTTCTGAAGTCATACTCTTGCAAAAAAGATTACAATAACTCTAATTTGCTTTGGAAAATTACCGTGTCCTAAGTGAACCCTCCCGCAATTTGAAGACATCTTATTGAAGTCATATCTAACATGAAAGAGAAAGAGACAGTCATTTTTTTCTGAATCAGATTGCGGTGATATGTGTCATTACATGTCCAAAACAAGTGAACACCAACGCCACCGAGGTATCGGTACTGACTCTGTAGCTATAGGAAAGCTCCATTTCACACTTGAAAAAAATTAATTCAGATCCTGTAATGCTCAAAAACCACATCATATAATCTCCAACTTGAATGACCAACAGAGTTCTTTGAATATAAGTTTAAACATACATTCACTGATCTATAAGCAAATACATCTGTATCAAATATGAAAAATCTAATTCCTCAGAGCCTTGCCTCTGCATTATTCAGAACGATTTCTGGCAACAGCAGGAAGCAGGCTCTTCTCGTCCTGCTGCAGCCCATTTACAGTGGAAGTACATGTTTTATGAAGAAGCAAGGTGGCAGTGAAGCCCAGAGCAACTGTTTCTAATTGTTGTGATTAGACAGATGACAAGCAAAATCAGTCCAAGGGCTCATGTGGGAAGCCATTTTGACAGAGATAAACTTTCCTCTCCAGCTAATTTGCGCATGGCGGTTCTATTAAGTGGAGCAATGCTGAGAAGGGGCTTGCTTCAAAAGTTTTCACTTGATAAATCACTTATTTCCAGCCACCACCGTTCGGTAAGATCCTACAGCTGGTGACAGGACTCACGATCTGTGCTCATAAATGTCCCCGCGGTACTACTGCCTCTGTTACAGTGCGGAAAAAAAAGTAACCTTAGCCGGATAACTACGATCTTATCATACACTGAGCTTTTAACTGTACAGGCTATTTGCTTCTGTTTGGGGGTGGGTGTTTTTTTTTTTCTTTTGGGTGATATTAATCTCCATATTACTCTTCTGAATCAATAAATCCCTTTACAAAATAAAGGCATTTTCATCAGCTCACTTCAACTGCTCTGCCAAAAAAAAACATATCTTTATTACCCAGCATTTTCAGGCTGCTTTGTTATAACCGGCAGACTGGTGAAACTGCCCCCAGCTGTTAACAATTAAAAAGTCATTTAAGGCTGTATATCTTCAAAGTATTAAAAATATTTATGTGACAGGACTGTTATGGGGTATGCTCACTTAATATAGCTCAAACAAATGAGGTAAGTATTACTCACTGAAGACGTACATATAACATTGCAAAGAAGGTATGTGTGTGTGAGAGGGGAATGGAGGAGATCTTCACCTGGAAAAGACTACACAACTCAGAAAATTTTCTCCAAATATTCTTTAGTGGAATCTGCAGCTTTTTACCTGATCTTAGAAACATATAGTCAAGCAGATAAGGCAGTATTAAATGGATCACTGCAGCCTCTGGAAAGGAAGATAAGTTAGCCTTTGGTACTTAGATATACACTTTCTGACAGCTGTTCATTCTCACAAACTTACTCTGCCAAGCAAAGATTATTTGGGATTGACAAATCTGTTGTGCTTTGGAATAAACAAGATGTTTTCTCTGATTGGGTATTGGAAATGGATGCTTAAGGTACAGATAACAGTATAATCTGTCAGTTTTATTATATAGGTTGAGGGGGTCCCAGGGAAAACGTACCAAGCCACATATGCCTAACAGTGTTTATGAACCCATACTATTCCAAAAGATACCAAGAGAAGGAAATCTTTGCCACAAACATTGCAACTCTGACACGAGAAAGACAATTCTGCTTCCTGTCTTATGGGAGCGTGGAGACAAAAGAGTAGAAAGAGGAGACAAGTCTGTGAGGCTGGTGTAACTGGAATGGTAATCTGGAGAAATTCACCCAAAGCAATGTTAAAACCTAATGAAAGTACAAAACGGTTTGATTTCTTCAAAAACTACACAACTCTTTGGGATCACTCACTACTCTGTAACGAACAGCAGCTGCACATGGCATATCAGGGCTGCCAGCATTGATGCAACCACTGTCACTCAAGAAACTCACTACCACATCCACGACTGGAGATTAGGAAAAAGTTACAAATGGTCCCAACTTCCTCAGTGCCACTTTGTTAACCATCAGTGCTAAGGCTGCTGCTCTAAATGCAGCATGTGCTTTATCTGGATCCCTACAGAGCGGATGCCCTCTTCTCTTTAAGCTTTACTGTTTCCTAATACAGGCCAGGATAGTAGTCAGATGGTAAGGCAGTGGACTCAAGCAAACACCACGGAATACAAACATCTTAAGATCTGTCTAATTTTCAGTATTTTTTTTAAATGTATGCACAGAGTCATCTGTAACAGCAGTCACTAACTACAGCTGCTGCCACACACTAGCGATAAAGTGATGCCCTAAAGTTCTGGTGCTGGAATACATTCTTTTTGTTTCCCCCGACATGTTTTTCAGCAAAATAATCCCAAACTAAACACATCATATACATGCATGTTTACATGTGTATGTGGACAAGCATTTGAAAATGACAGTTGCTCATAAATTTATCCAGAAAGTACCACCAGTCATTTTCAGTTGTGATGCAATCTAACATATCTGTACAGGCTGCAGATAACCTGGAACTGAGAATCTTTCAAAAGTGACATTTAATTGCAAAGTGGTTTGAATAATTGACACTAGCCAAGCCCTGCACTTTTCTTTTACCTGGAGTAATGGATAGCTTGATGTCCTGCAATATTAAAATAGAAGTCAGTTGTATGTTTCATCTCATCAGTATGTCCAGAGACTTCAATCCAGTGTGCTATTGGGAGGCAGTAAACTCCATCTACTATGTTGCTCTGGTTGTAAACACAACCTCGATCATGATGGGGCCCGTTACCTAGAACAGAAGAAAGGACAGTTTCAGGCTGTGCATCCAGAAAATCTTCCAAAAGATTTGCAGAAGATGTGAATTGAGTTTTCAAGGTCAGGAATGGTGTATACTGCCTGTCCAAATTGTATTTCTCGCAACACAATATTAAAACCTGAAATAGTTGTAACAGTTGTAATAGTTGCCAGAAAGCAAGTGTTCAGCATTAAAATAAATTTTTGTAAATTCTTAAAAAAATAATAAAGCTGTGTAAGACTCCCAAATCATCCATTGTGGCACTTAAAATTTCAAGAATAATTTATTTAATTTAAGTTCCTCATTTGATGTCTGATAATATGTGATCTCAGCATTTAACATTTCTGCTGTGTGACCTCCCTCTCGGAGGTCCAGCTTGCTATGGCCCAAGGTCTCACTCAGACATGACACAACAGCGTCACCTGACCTCAGGCTTACTTGTAAGGAAATTGCCAAGCTATGAGAAAAACCTCAGAGAAAAGCACAGAATGTGAGATTGGAAAGGTAAAACTGCAAATAAAGGTAGGACTGGTGACACTGCATTTGTCGCCAGCTCAAGGATTCAAGAGGGTAAACACCAACGCGGAAAGATACCAAGCCCTGAAGGAGAAAAGCAAGCAGGTGGCAGGCAGCAACCTGGCAGCAATGAAGACCTGTTTCAGGGAGTAGAGAGAGGTGGTCTTCCTTCACCTCATTCTCAGCTGCCTGGCTGGCAAAGACTCTTTAGGTGTCCTGTCGGGGACGGGATGCATCCTGACTAGGGCCTAGGAGCTCATTAAATCCTACCTACATCTTACAATGTTTATTAACCCATAAACAATCACTTTGTACTCCAGATGCACACAACCCACTTACAGAGTCTGTCCATAAACAGTACAATTGCCTACAGTGACCCAGAGAGAGACTGTCACATCCGCAATGGTAAGTAATCACAATTACCTAAAACGGCCTTGTCTAAAGTAAGAATTTTTTCTTAAGGTTTTCTATTATCTAATATCCATTACCCCTTCTTCTTTTACAGCAATAGTGTGAGCTTTAGCACAGAAAACCAATTTTTAATACCATGCCAGAGTAAGCAACTTGAATTGAAACAGGTTGTGTCATCAATCAAAAGGTTATCTAGTCTCCAAAAATTCAGTACATGTACATTCTCCCCCCGCCTCCCGCCATTTTTACATACTTACTGTAGTACTAAATGCCACGTAGGAATTATCGTGCAGATTAGAAGTGACCTAGTCTATGGCTTGCTTTTAATGTAAGCCTGTTCCACTTACACATTATTAATGATGTTAGAACATTTCTGAGCAAAATTATGCCCAAAGGAGTATCTTCAATTTCACACTGCACATAAATGCATGATCAGTTTCCAAGCACCACATCTGGGGAAATTTGCTAAAGCAAGAGCATTTTGGGAAATGTTTTAACGCAATGATTAGAGAATAAGACTAACATTTAACAAGAAAGCTCAAACAATCTCCTTATTTCCAGATGACATGCAACACCTTTTATCATTATTATGAAATATTATTATTTACCAAAAAAAAAAAATAAGAGAAAACACTAGGCCGAAAACTTTTCTCTTTGTTGCTGTACCACTATGCATAATATGCAACAGTACGGCACAGCTTTTGATAAATAAGGTGAGCAAGATCAGTACATAGTTCCTGAAGCTATAAAACTTATCACTATATGTTTATCTCACATTTCTAATTGTTTACACACTTACCACTTTTAAACAATATTTGAAGACAGGAGTTCACGACAAATACAATATTAATACAGAACCTATGGATGTTTATGACACTTAATTGACTTCATGTATTCAGTAAAAGCTTTACAATCACAAATAACACATCTCGCCTTCCCCATTTTACTCTCTGATCACTGTCTGCAGCCACGCACATCACCATGGTCCTGCCCTGCCATCACAAGGCTGTGTCTGATCCGGACTCCCATCCACCCACAGGGACATGTTCCATCCCAGCCTCAGCCATATCCCCAAGCAGGCACCCAATGCCCAGGGCTGGGAATGCCCCAGTGTCCCTGGCTACCTGTTCCTGGCTGCGAGCCCCATGGGATATCCTTGCACCCTCCAGCCCCCAAGGAGCTGCCAGCCTTCACTACACCTGGGCAGTTTTGAACCATGTTCTCAGGATCTCTGACTCTTTTGCTACTCCCTGCCCTATTTTTCCCTGTACGAGAGTGCACTTATACCCACTCTGGCTCCCTCAAGGACTGCCCCTTCCATTGCTCACAGCTGTTCCTCTTCTCTCAATAGGATTTCTGTATGTACCTACGATCTCTCTCTCCTGCTTAATTTATTCTTTCCTTGAGGTGCTAGTCAGACCTACAAGACAATACGGCCTTGCTCTTCTTTGTCTTCACAATCTCAGTTGCACCACCACATGCTTCCTACTTTTCCGTTTCCAACTGCTGCTGCTTGAGGTGTATGTACTTCTGTCATTTGCCAGTTTTATTGTCCACTCTCCTCCAGTTTTAAGTTGTGGTTCGTTTTTCCTTCCTTCTCTGTCATCTGCCTTCTTTAAAGGCAGCAACCTCCTTGCCTTGTAACCTTTTCACCTTCATCATCATTCATTCCCTTACCTAGCCACACACAAAAGCGGGGCCAAGAGTAAATTGTCATGAGACATTTGTTTCATTTGCTCTCTCAAACAGGTTTTGTCAAATCTAATTCTGAAAAGCTTCCTTCTCTAATTATTATTTATCACTGTTTATTTTTCTGCACCACTCAACCTCACCTTCCCGCTGTGGCCTACAGTCAAACAGGATTCTAAAAGGATATGTTTCGATTTGACTGCAATACTCATGTAAGCAGTAACAGCTTGCATTCGTAACATTTTTCATGAGAATTTCACAGCTCTTTACTACTCCTTATATTATATACTGATTTATGAATTAGCAACCGTCTTGTTGAAACATGTCTGTGCAACAGAACACATGTGAATATACATTCAAATTATATATTCATTTGTGTGTATATATGCAAATGTATATATAACATATATGTGACATAATTTCAGACAGGAAGGCAAAAGAGCTACCATTTCCATGAAACACTAATTTAGAGTACAGTATGATCACACTGAACTGTGTTCAGGATGCTAAATTCTCTATCCCCCTTGTAACAGTTATGAAAGAAGGCGATTACCACAAATGATCGGGATCTCCCCACCCATGTAATGTCCAAACTATACAGAAGCGCTTCTCACCACAGTTTGCTTCACAAGACTCATTTAACAACTAAGTTTCAAGAAAAGAGAAAACTGTTTTATGAGTTCACATCATGCTTCTGCTAGCAGTTTGTCACAGGAAAACCGTCCCATTTTGAATGCCGTAAAACAACAATGCAAGAAAACTGTTTCAGAAGTAAAGCCAGGTGATTAAGTTTGGAGGAGTAATGTACAACTCATTGGTAATTTAGATCTGTTATATAAGGGCTAAAGATTGAATTCTCTCGACTTTTATCTTCCAGAGAAATTTAATAAAAGTCAGCCAATGAAACTAGCCTTCATTCATGTAACTGATCATAAACCATGTTTTAAATAGAAAACAACTACCATCACTTACATGTTTTGTTATATATTTGTAGAACGTATATAGCTAGGAAAACAGGAACAGTTTGGGTGTTGAGGAAAAATCATTAGTTGGATAACCCTCATTTCTTCCCTTTCCACCCCTATCTTTTCAAACCTTTCCTCATGAGTTTTGTCTGTCTGAAGCAAGGTGAATCAATGCCATGGTATGAAGTACATCCAGGCAAAATGTGCCTTAGTCTCATCTTAGCCCCTTTAGCTCTGCTGATGGAGCAGACTTCTTGATTCTCATCTCTAGTAGAGTTACATGACTCTGTCAGACTTAAAGAAGCCAGTCCAAGACTTCTCACAAGCACTGGAAGAGCACATGCTAAGAACAAAAAGTGGCTTTCAGAGGGAGGATAAGAATACGGCACAATAAGTGAAACATTTACCCTCCCCTCCCTCACCACAATAGGCCAGGCAAAGTCCTTTTAGGATTTGGATCCCTGAAGCATGGGGACTTTCCCATGCCCAGGACAGCAAGCTGGTGTCAGCTCCGGGCTAACACCTTGCTTTCTCTACTGCGGGTGGTTGTGCAGTGGAATCCACTGATATAGGTAGAAAACTGCTGGAGAACAAAGCAACCAGAAGCCCTGCTTACAGCTCAAGCCTCACAGAGGGCTCTTTCAAAATCTACATGACTGCACATATGGCTCCTGGTTTCATGCACATGAAGGATGACCAAAGTCTCATATGAAGGGGGAGTGCAGCACAAACAATCGAACAAAAGATTAAAACCAAAGATCTCCATGTAACTGATAAATGGCACTAGCAAAAAGATGGAGACAAGAACAAAACAAACGAAGATATAGTAAGAAAAAGACATCCAAAAATCAAAGACTGGAAGAAAATAAGCAGGGACCAGAAGAGGATCTTCTGAAATTTTATCTAATCAGATGCAGTAACAGAATACAAAGAAAAAACTTCAGTTACTATTTTATTATAGCTGTACTGAAGAGATGAAAAAAATATAATCCCAACAGTTTGCCAACAGCACAGTCTTGACACAGAGGACAACTGCACACAGATTGCATAATGTTCTGGAAGAGTCACACTGGTGAAATTATCAGCTTGATCTTAAAAGATAATGAGCAAAATCTGGGTCAATTAAATTTCTCAGCACCATTCAGTGTGGTTAACATAAAAAAACCCATGAATGAATAAAAAAAAAGTAAGATTGCCTCTTCCACTGCCTCTGCAGAGCTCTTTGCAGCAAAGCCACTTGGTATATTGCTCAGTCACAGCTCTCCCAGCTATCAGCTTCTCACATACCTTGCTGGAAGCTTCCTTTTTTTATCCTGTTTTCTCCTGTGCGAGGGAAGGTGTATTGAAACTCCAGGTCACAGCAGCGGCTGTAGAGGTGCTCTGTACCTCATCCCAGCCTTAGGCAGACCTTACACCACAGGTGTATGACTTTCAAACCTCCAAACCCCAGCAAGGTCAGTGTGTTTCTCAGTACAGTGATCCCTTTGAAAAACCACAGGGCTACTTAGATACTCAGGCTACTAGGATGCTAAGGCGACTAACAAATCCAAAAACCAAGTGGCCAGGCAATTCTCAGATCACCTACTTACAAATCAGTAAGAGCAAAGATGTACCTTTTTAATCTTTGTTGCATGAACCAGCAGGCTTTACATGTGAAGTCAAAATTTTAAGTATGTCTAAATATTATAAGCAATTACATTCACAATAGTAAATGAGGTCCTTTAACAAGATAAATGAATGCTTAGAAATTCCCCTGGAAGAGTTTAATGTCATCATAAGCAATATCAACACCCAGGGGGCAGAGGAACTGGGAAGGGTTGAGGAACAGATTTTTTAAAAATAATAATAGAACAACAGGAACTATAGGAAACATATGGGAAAACTCTGATATGTGGGATTTAAAAGATTAGGTATTTGCTTGCTTCCTTATCTTTTGTATCAACATTACAACAAAGAAAAGCCTCAAGTCCTGTTTTGGACATAATTCTCCGTTAATCTGAATGTGCTACTGCATGGCGTCATTATCAGACATTACTCTAATTGAACTTCCTTCATTACACTTAAAGTATCCAAATTTACTTACCCTTTACATGAGATTCTGTCATGAAAGTATCCCAGCTGACTGTCTGAACAAAATTCAATTTCTGCTCTGTCTCAATCTCACCAAGGCTGAATTGTTTGCTGCTACTGACTGTTAACAAACAGAGGTAGGGGAGGCTGAATTCTCCTCGCTGCAACTGAACAAGGTCAGGTTTTTGGCAATTCAAGTCTGCCACAGGCTCTTACACTGGAGTCCCCCTTCCTGAAGTCTCAGTAAAGTCCCTGAATGGCTGCCCTTTGTTTTTACACCTATGACAAACAGTGCCAAATAACACATTCGAATTCTGTATGCCATGTACCAATCCTTACTCGTATGCCTAATAAAAGTAGACTTACTCTGCTTTGTAATGCTACTTTTTCTGCTCCCAATAAACTATCTTAGATTCTGAGAATAGATTGATTTATTGTGTTACTTAAATACCTAATATTACCATAATTTGCCTCACCTAGTTCACTAACTCCTTCTTCATTTTGATTTTCAGAAATGTTTTCTTGCATTCGCCAGCCCAAAAGAGATATGCAAAAAGCAGAAGACCATTTGTATCATACACTGCAGGCTCATTTTCTAGCAGACTGTTTCAACTTCCCATTTGGCAGGGCTAGTATATATAACCAAGGAAACAAGTTTTAAATCTATTAAAATCTGGGTTAAATTTGAGATTATTTTAGTCTATTAATCTACTAAGAGAATTCCTTTTATGGATTTTTTTATTACGCCAGAATTAGAACTAAATGATTGACAAGAAAGCCCTCCTCAGTAATTAATGCTGTTAATCAGCAAGACCTTTTTCTTTTATTTTTCTTAAATCAGAGATGAGAAAACAAGAATTTTCAAAGGCACCTTTCAAAACCCTGTGTTTCGTGTCTCTCTCTAGGTCTGCCTAGGCACAGGTGTTTCTCAGTGGGAGCTGCTACCACACTAAGATCTTTTAACCAAATGATGTAGATTAAGGCAGAGATAAGGAACTAAAAGGGAATTCAGCTCATGCGAAAAAGAGGTTCCATCACAGATGGTGGAAATAAGAATAAAGGAAATGCAGATGATAGAATAATACAAAACGCACAATGTAATACAGCCTTCCTAACTGCTTTGACTGGCATTGTACTGTATATTACTGATCGTTACTTTCTACCATACCATAAAAGACTACTGAACTATAGGCAGGAAACAAATGGTATCAAAATAGTAACCATGGCAAACTCTTAATCAAAGTATCATCCCAGTGACTTCACCTACCACTTCTCAGTGCTTCTCGCCATTGAAAATAAATTCTTGGCCCATACCGCACATTGCTGTCACTCCGAAGTGAGGGCAGGGAATGAAGTGGGAGATGGGACAAACAGCAAATAAATAAAGTATTTGCATTATCAATGCATCTATTGTAACTTTACCATTATAACCACAAATGTTTTAATTAGGCTCTCATAGCAGTCAGAGCTGGTCCCTGATTATTTCTGTGGGTTGGAAATAATACATACCTCCGAAATCCAGAGGAACGCATCTGTACTTATTTTTATTTTTCTGATTTTGTAGTTTCATAGGCAACTCTGTGTTGTTTTATTGATCTGTTCAGTAAAAGTTGGTTAATAAATTCACATAGATAGGAACTAATGACAAACTTGCTACCAGTTAATTATACCATAAATCATACTAACAATATATCCTTAGGGGCTGAAGAACAAAACCGTAGAAGCTATTGCACTTTGTATACAAAAGTTTCTCTCCATTCATAAGTATTGGGTAGTAGATTTCAAAGTTACCCACTTTTATTCATAAAGTTGCCTCACATCTGAGAGGTGTTGAGGCATCTAGAACTGTGCAGAAGCAATAGCCTTGCATGAAAAAAAAAATGCAGATTATTAAAGATTATTCAACTATCAACATTCATTTATGTTCCTTCCGAGTCACTACCTACTTTGGGACAAGACTGGGATGGGGGAAGAAAGTAAAGCCTTGGATTATTTTCAAAAGTGGAACAGATTACACAAAATACCGATGAAAAGTGCAAGTAGCTGCAGGAAACTAGGCAGTCACTGGCTATATGCAGGTAAAATGGCGACACCCAGTGGGAACAATACTACATAAAATATCTGCATTAAGAGAGACATGAAGAAATGTTATCTTCTCCAGTTGTGCTTTTTTTTTTCTTTTTCTTTTTAATAATAATAGATCTGCTACCTAATTTGGGGATCTGTAGATTAGCTTTGGGAAAGAAAGCAACAGATGCATCCCAGTTACAGAAAAATAATGTTGCATCCAACTGTACTTCTGCAGAATGGCGTCAAAGAACAAAGCCTCACTTGTCTTTATCCTGTTACAGCTTAGCCCCAAATATTTCTTATTCTGCTACAATCTCTCCAGTGCAAATGGCAAGTAGGTATTAACTTCCCTTATAGCCTTTGTAGTATCTCCCCCTTTAAAATAAGAAACTGTATCTGTTTTGTTCCATGGAGTTGAGGCCAAGAAGTGAGGTTGGTTTAGGTTTCAACACATTGCCACTTCAAAACCGAAATTTTAATGTGCCTTACTATCGTCGATGCTTTCAGCTGATCAAGTGCTCAGCCCTGAAAAGCTATGATCAAATTTTACTTCTGATATTTTCACTAATTATTTTACAGTATTATGACAACCTTTATCACTCCATAAATGTAGCAGTCTTTCTGAACTATCATCAGAAGCGTGCGTTGTCCAACAGATGGCTTAAACTGTAACTAACAAGCTCACAAGAGCACAAACTGGAAGCGTTGGAAGGCCAACATACCTAAGCCGCAGGCTGTGTGTGCAACCCGACTCTTTCTAAATCAAGCTGTGCTGTATTTTATGCTTGGGGGCCCCAAGAAACAAGACCCCTCCTTTCCTCGCCTCCCCAAAACCAGAGATCGTCTTTCGTAGAAGGAATAAGGCTCTGCTCACCTGTACAAATGACTAGAATATAGGCTGCCTGTGCTTTTCAGCTTTAACCGGGTGTCTCAGCTTTATCTGGCAATACTGTATCTGTCAAGATTCAAGCGAGCACCAACTACACCAAATTAAGGGTTATGTGAAAATGCATGAGCATTTGAGAATATAAGCTCATACCTTTCATGTAAATATTTTTTCCCTTATCAAAGCATAAGGTGTCAACAGACTGTACTCCATCGTCTCAAAATACAGTTTGGAGCATACCCTTAGTAACTCCTCTGCCCTTTTACTGAACATGTATCTTATGTAGTACCAACAGTTTGTTTAGACCAGAGTAAAGGGGCTAAAGGCACAGATGAGTGTTCAAGTATAAACTCACAAATTCAAGCATAAGTTTCATCTTGGATTTATTTAGTTTTGACAGAAGGAACAATATGATTTTACTTTCCAAGCTAAAAGAGAGATATAAATCCAGTTCTGAAGAATCTACATCAAAACTGAGGTAAACAGAAAGACACACAGGGAAATAAAGGTATATACATTCATTTATTTTTCTAATGGGTACACCCATTCCAAGATTGTAAAGCTCAACATAACCAACCTGTTTGATTTAGAAATACAACACAGTTTGATTTAGAAAGAGTCAGGTTGCACACACAGCCTGCGGCTTGGTATGTTGGCCTTCCACAGGTACTCTCTAACACAGCTAAAAATCCTCCTGGATAACAGGCCTTTCAGCTGAGCTCATGGCAGGTAAGCAAAGTACCAAACCTGACGAAACCTTACTTGGGCCAGAGCACGTATAGAAATCACATGAATTTAGCCAGAAGAGCCCAATAGCTTTAAGTGACAGGCCCTGGATGCAGGCTGGCATCATCACCCTGGGACAGCATTGGACCCTTCAGGAGCACAAGAGAGTCTCCCCTCCCACCTCATCCTCTTAGAGAGGGGAACTAGCTCCCTCCAGACACAAGACACAATCCAGCAACGCTCCTGCAGGCCACACCTTGCTTGAAGGCTTCTGACCAGACCACGTGGCAGAACCCAAAACCCACAGGACATTGGCCCATGACTTTGACTCTTGTAGCCCACAGAAACAAATGCCCTCACTTTGTCTTCCAGTTTCCCCATTGCACTGGAGTGGCTGTAAGGATGAACTAAATTTATACTCAAAACTTAGGATGCAAAATGTACTGTAGTATTATTAAAAAAATGTGCATTACTAGTGGAATTCTCAGACAAAGTATACTAAAAAAAAAACAGTGGGAATAATTTTCTAAATACGGCACATTATTTCACATCCAATATAAGCAACCATCTGACATTCATAATTGGATAGGAGTTTCTCTGGTTACAGATGAATGCCTCAACCCACAAACTTAGAGTAAGTACCATTCTGCACTTTCCTCTATCCCTTACAACCATGTCTTCAAAACTGCAGATGTTCCATAACTGCTAAATGTCTCCTGAAGCACATTTTAATTCTACACACATAGAACACTAAAGAACCAAAGTACAGATTTTCTTATTGAAAAAAGAGGTTTTTTTAAAAATATAGGTAGTTGTCTTTGCAAACTGTGATTTTTAGAAGAATAAACAGATGACGGCCAAAACTTTTATTGATCTACAGCTGAAATAAAAAAAATCACTAAAACAAATGACAAAGAAAAGGACTGCAAGATATTGCTTAATTATTGGAGAAAAAAACATCCTTAAGCTCCCTTGGTGTAATACATGAGAAACAACATATTTCACGGTTTAATCAAATTTAGCTCTTTCCTGTAAATAACTTAGAAAAAATTGGTTGATATGAACGACTAATTAAAAAACCTCTCTGCATTCTGGTGATACGCCCGTTTGTTTCCTACCGTTCTAGCTAAGCAATAAGCTCACACTGCTGAGCATTCACAATGACAGCAACAAATTCCCACACAGGTTAATCCTAAAACTGCCTCCTGGCACTACTGCCAAAACAGAATATGTTTATTGCTCAAGACCACATTTACTAAATGGGCTCCCAGGTAGGAACAGATATCTTGAGATATCATTACCTCCAAACTAGACAGTAACCGTCACCTGACAATTGCAGATTCTCTAGAGACTGGAACACTTTGTTATTATTTCTATATTCTGTGTGGTGAAGATCTCTTTATACATCAATGTCACTGGCATATTATGTACAAATTGGCACCTTCAAAAGAGACCCAATTCTGCTTCCTTGGACAGACGCAAAGATTTTTATTCCATACATTCACACTTTTCCCGCATGTCTGCAAAAGAAAAACACGGTTTTAAAACAGACGGAATATACAATTTCTCTTCACTGCTAAATAAAACAATTACTATTACATGGTGTAAATAATATTCCATGACGTAAGCTTCTGTAAATGCACTATTAACACATAGTCTTTTATTAGTATAAAGAAGAAAAAGCAAATGCAACAGTTATGACAACACACGTGCTTCAGTCTACATGACGGAAGGGCAGTTTAAAAGTATGATATACATTCTTAAAATGGGTGGCAAGCAACGGCTCTACAATGTGTTATTTTGGTATATGGATTATAAAACTATTTAATAAGCAAAAAAAAACCACTCAGAAATTACCTAGTCATCTGTCTTCCTTTCACGGAGTCCAATCCATTCCTCAGTGACAAGAGGTATATTTAGAGCTTTATCTGACTCAGCGTACAATTGCATGAGTGTTCTCTTTTATTTAAGATCCTTGCATTAAAGATACTAGAATAGCACATGGAAACTGACTAAAGTTATTCAACACTTGACAACACAGGAGAAAATCATGGTGGAAGTACTACTGAAACAGCAAGAAGACTGTAAAAGTCCTGACAGAACTTTTCGTTGTTATTTTTTGTCCGCAATTCCGATGGTAAAATTTACCATCATGACATATCAGCCTATTGTAATAAAGTAACCAATCACACCTTAAGACTTAAGAAGGAAATCATGAGTTATTTCTGAGGAAAGAAAGAAATCCAAACATCAAGGTAACGCATGTCTGAAAAAAAAAATACTGAAACTGTTTCGAAGATCTTTCACCAAGCCAAAAGTGCAGCTTTCTTCTACATTCACTCTCCTTCATGACACGGTTAAAAACGTTTACATGAGATGGTTTAAGTGAGGTGGCATCCTGTCAAATTTTGTCTTAAAACTGCCCAGTGTAGGAGAGTCAACCACTTCCCTTGGGAGACTATTCCAATGTTTAATTGTTCTCATCATAAATCATTTTCTTCTGGACTCCAACCGGAATCTCCCCCGAAGCAACTTGTAACCATTCCCCCTTGTTTTCTCTGTGTGTATCCTCATAAAAAGAGTGTCTCCTTCCTCTTGGTAGCCACCCTTCAAGTACTGGTACATGGTAATAAGGTCTCCCCTGTGACTTCTCTTTTCAAGGCTGAACAAGTCCAGATTTCTCAGCCTATCTTCATACAGCAGATCTTCCAGTCCCCTGAGCATCCTTGTGGCCCTTCTCTGGACCCTCTCCAGCCTGTCTGCATCTTTTTTGTATAGAGGAGACCAAAACTGAACGCAGTACTCAAGGTGTGGCCTGACCAGCGCTGAGTAGAGGACGATGACCTCCTTGTCCCTGATGGTGATGCCCCTGTTGATGCAATCCAGCATTCTGCTGGCCTTCCTTGCCGCTGCAGCGCACTGCTCATTCATGTTGAGTCTGCTGTCCACCAAGACTCCCAGGTCTCTTTCCATAGGGATACTCTCCAGCCAGGTGGATCCCAATTTGAGCTACATTCCTGGCTTATGTGTTCCCAGGTGCAAGACCCTACACTCATCCCCGTTGAACCTCATTAAGGTTCTTGCTAGCCCACTCCTCCAGCCTGTCCAGATCTTCCTGGAGGGTGGCTCTCCCTTCTGGAGTGTAGACTACCCCACTTATTTTTGTGTCATCAGCAAACTTCATCAGGGTGTCCTTCATCCCAGCATGCAAGTCACTTATGAAGGCTTATGTTATTGTTAACAAGTGCTCATGTCACATCATGTCACGACATCCTAACAGGTTCTACCCGCGGCCTGATTCAGGCCTTCCCTGTACAGGAGGCGGCCGAGGCTGCCTCCGCCGGCAGCATCAAGTTCAGGGCACAGCCCCTTTGACGGCAACACCCGTTCTGGCCCTCGGGCGACGCTCGGGTGCACCGGGCAAGAAGCAGAGCCGTCGGAAGAACCAGCAAAACAAAGCGATGCCTCAAGATGAGCTCTCAGCGTTGCTCTGCCTGGCAGAGCCGCCCCCCACAGGCCGACCCCCAGCGGCCCCGCGCCGTCCGATCCCTCCCGCCGACGCCTCGCGAGGCAACGACCGAGCGCG
>VWZK01016118.1:154356-190065 GCA_013396935.1 Baryphthengus martii
GGGGCGGGGCGGTAGCGTCCTGTCAGCGATTCGATTGATCAGGGCTTATACCCGCTGTGGTTTTTTTCGGTGCCTGTCAGCCCGCCCGCAACGTAGCTCAGGGGACTGCCCTCCCAAAATACAGGTTTGGAAGTTAACGCCTACTCCGGATACCCTCCTAAAATTAGGACTGGCACGTAGAATTATCTCTGCAGGGAAATGCCAGGTTTCCAGGTTGCAAAAGGCTGCACGTTCGTTATGTGCGTTTACTTGAGCAAGTGAGTATTACTACTTCGTTAAATGAAGCTGCCGCAATTACTCTTGAGAGCCCAGACTTAATTTAGCGTAGCAAACACATCATTAAATTACTGCTATACGTGCAGCATTACAAACGAGGTTTAGCCTCAGATAACACTGAAATGTCCATCGTGTTTATATCGTTCCAGAATACAGACAGGCAGCCAGTCGTGGTGAGACCAGAAATGTGTGATGTTGGGGGAGGTTAGAAAGCTTGTTAAAAAATTCTCTAGCTCCCAACTGCATGCGTTCTGTTCTGCCCGTCTGGCGGTGATTTGGCAGCTCATCTGTGTAGCGATATTCAGGGCTTGCAAAGAGCGACTGAGAGGATGAAATCCAAGCACTTATAAGGCGGTCCTTGTCTGAATACACCCATTTCAGAAGCGTTTAAGGACAGAAACAGAGGAGCGGTAACTTTATTTAGGTCAAGTTCTGGGAACAGAATGAAGGCCTTTCAATGAGTCAAAAGAAATCCTGCCTCAAAAGATGTCTGCTTGTTTCCTGTGTTCAGGGGTGATGACACGCTGCAGTGTATGTACTGCCAAATTTATTTTTAAGAGTGCTTTAGCTCATTTTCACTGATCCTCATTGAACTTGTGTAAGTGATACACCACTGCTTTTCCAGACATAACCAAAGCTAAGGGAAATCTGGCTGTGCTCCATGCATTTCTACTGGCACCAGCCCTCAATGTAGCACTGCTGTCTTTGTGGAACAGAGCACTCCATTTTAATCTTTGCTTTTGCTCAACTTTACAGTCGAGCTACCCATAACCTGTCTCATCATTGTCTTTCAAATATCTGCCTCTACCATACACCTTCATTTTAGTATTATAGGCAATACAGAATGTACTTTGTAACCAGAATGAACTTTGGGTTAAATCCCAAAATTAAACCTTGACAGTAAGCCCTAAAAACATCCCAGCTTAGTGTGTCATATGCTTCTGTTTGTTACAGTCACAGTCTCAGAAACGGCAGGATCCAACGGTACGTCTCATTGATAGTTTACTCCCTGGCAGCTGCCTATGACTCAAAGTAAAGAGAAACCAGCAACACATATAACTTTAGACAAACGTTAACTTATTTGTGCCTGTAAGTACTGAGTCCTCCTCTTAGACCTGTAAGCCATGTGGAACAATAAAAAAAAAAATAAAATTGTTCTTTGGACTCTGGTGTGCCAAATACTAGCTTTAAAAGTATTTCAATCCATTTCTTTTCTAGGTTCTGCCTTAATGCATTTTGTGCCTGTCAATATTGGGTATTAGATTAAAGTTAAAGATGACAGAAAGTGACAAACCTGACTTCCAGCTCTATACTCAAAAACCTTAGTTCAGATTAGAGTTAGCATTGAGAGATCAAACAAGAAAGGCTGAAAAACTGGATTTTGTTACTGGATCCAGCAAGACTGGGATAAAAACTAGAACTGGAGATTGGTTTGGGACTCGGAAATTCATGGCTGGGAGATAGTGGGAATAGAAAAGCAATTTTTCTTGGTGAAATTGTGGACTGAGGGCTCTAAACAGGATAAAATGGGTTATTGCTTGATCTGAGACTGGTGAGCTATAGATACGGTAAGGTTTGGGTTTAAGCTCACAAGCAAAGGCAAATGTGTGTTTTTTCTGTTGCTAGATTTGCATGGTCTATGGATTTCCCATCTCTTAAACTAGAATTTTAGCTGGAGTAAAGGCAGGAGGGGGAGGGGTGTGCTATGTTACATTTACTGTTATTGTTTGGGATTGCAAGAGTTGATTAAGTGCTTTCACTATTAGGACATTGCTGTAACCCTACATTTAGTTTTAAGTGTCAGCCTAGGGCTCTGAAGGAATAACAATAAACTAGTTTCCTTTGCCAAATTAACCCCTTGTCCTAGTGTGCTGCCTGACCACTTATCCCGGTTTGAGTTAGAACAGAACTAATCCTGTTCAGTGATTTTACTTTTCATCTCAGTCTGTTCTAACTAACTGCACTTTCTGAAGTTAACAGCAGATTTTTGCAGACAGTGTCTGCTTTTAGCAGTGATAGTGCTTGATGGGTAGAGTTACTACCAAGGAGTGATGTGCAGACCAAGCTAAATCTTGTGTATCATTTTGGGGAGTCCAGAAAGTAAAGGCTGCACCTGTGGGGAGGAGCAGACAGGACAGGTGACCCTAAACTGACCAGTGAGGTATTCTATCCCATATATGTCATATTTAGTATAAAGCTGAAGGATCACGAGCGTCAAGTCTCTTTAATGGCTGGCATCTGAGAAGGCCTCTGTTCTATGTTGTTCCATGTATTCCTGAATCTAGTTCCAGAATCAAGCTCCTGAGTCCAGTTCCCATCTGCTGCTAAGTCCATTCTGGGACTTCCACAGCATCAGTGGTGGCGTAATTGCCAACGGATGGGGGTGGTGGTGGTAGTGGGGACTGGGGTTTGTTATTGCTTGTAAATATATTTTTATATATTCCATTTTATTGTTGTTATTTTCATTCAAGCTGTTCTAGCTTTCTTTTCTACTCGGTAAGTCTCTCTCCCTTTGTGCCCTTCTCTTCCCCTTTGGGAGGGGAGAGAGGTTAACAGAGAGCGTCTGTTATAGGTCCAGTGGATGGCCCTGACCCTAAACTGTGACAGCAGTGCTCTTTCCTCTGCAGTCCTCAACACTATTCTCAAACCTAAAAAACCTTCCCTCTAATCCAGTCGCCTTTTACAGCCACAAAATTAAACATCACTATTTCTTTCTTTTCTTTCCTAGATTAAGTCCTCATTCCAATTTGGCAAGCCTTACAGGTCCCATCAGAAAGCTTTGTGTAAAGGGGCCAAAACCCTAATAATGAAGTTGCTTTTAACTGTCCCAGAAACTGTTGTTAACTATTCACTCCTGTGGGAACAAACTACCATCTTAGTGGTCTGGCTAAACTGTAATAATAAACTTTGTGCCTTTATGCCCTTAACAGCTGTATAGGATCTAGCAGCATATTTAACCTACAGCATCTGCTGAGTGGAAGCCTTGATCTACCTCTAATCTAACAGCAAATTAGCAACACAGTGATGCTTCGTGCGAAATTTAAAGCCTTCAGTATTTTGTCACAGGTACCATGTCAGGTGTTTGTCAGTGCTGACTGTGTTTCTAACTGACTAGATGGGAAAAACTGTATGAAAACGACAGATTATTTTTCCACAGCATTAGTGTCCAAGAAAGGGCCCTGGAGATTGTAATCTCTGCAAGAATCAAGTGTTTTCTGAGATTTCTCCTAAATTGTACTGATAGGTCTAGCCTCCTGTAATTTCGAGATAATTAGCCATTATATCTGGTTTATCATCCCAAATTTGTGCAGTTTATGGAGATTTCACAAGAGAAATCCCTGAGGCTGTGTACCGACTCAACATCAACAGCTATGTCTTAAGTTTCTGCCTAATTGCAGCAGCTAAAAGGGTTCCAAGGAAAAGGCTGAATGTCCAGAAATTTGAGCTGTGATTATATTTACGTACATGTAAAACACATTTCAAGGCATTTTCTCTCGCTGTGCACTGAATTTCTGCAGAAGCACCCAGTCTGCCTTTTTACATAGGGCCTTACCGAAATACTAATGCTGAGAGTCTGTGTTCATACAAATCCCATTGCTGTGGACGATTAACCAGTCAGGAAAGATATGTTCGTGGTTTTCTTATGGTACAGAAGTCCCTCTGATTTCTTATACTGTCTCTTCCTGGCACGAAATTGTTCTGGTATTTTTGTGAACTCAAAGAGTTTTGAACTGTTTGTTACATTCAGGAAACTTGGACAAAGTGTTGCTGGCTGTGATTATAATAAAGACACTAATTAAGAAGTTTGACAGCAGTCCAAAATCCAACTTTCAAGTGGAAGGTCATGTTTTTCTTCACAGTTTTCTAAAGTCTCTGCTAGGTATAGAAATGGCACACAGTTATCTGAACACTAGTAAAATGACAGATGAACTTAATACTTCCATGTTGGGGTGGCCTGTGTCTGTCATCTACATGTTCTTTACCGATTACAAACTTCTACACCATGGGCCAGTTTGCTGCTTGGCACAGCTTTATCCGTTGTTGCTGTACGGAGATCTCAAACGATAATATTTCCAAGTAGGGAAATCTGTAGTGAAGGCAGAGTCTGAAAAACAAAAACAGAACACAAATACTGAAGGGATCTCATTGGAGAAGGGAGGGGTTGGGGGGTGCCCCTGATTGCAAGTTGTGGGGGATGTTTACATTAGCTGTACTCCTTCCTAGAGTAGCCTTTCTTCCCTTTTTAGGTCATTTTCTTTCGTGTAAAGATACGCGGAAAGTGTTATTGCAATTTCCAAATGTTTGTGCTAAGTATAGAAAAAGAGAAAGGCAGCACAGTCTCCAGTCTTGCTTGTAAAAGGGAAAACATTTATATTCTGTGGTAAGCTGATGTAGATGTATTAGTGATCTGGGTAAAATGTTCATTGCTGAAAAATTTAGACAGCCTATAGTTCTTCAGAGATTGAACTAGATATAAAAATCCCTACTTTAATGCAAATAATTTAAGACTACTGTTTTGAGTGAAAGTTGATTATATTGATTAATAATCCAAGCTAATCGGTGATCCGTGGATCCAAACCTTCTAAATGAAGTCTAACTGCCCTTCTCGTGATAGAAGTATGAACTAATTCTTCCACTGTGTGATCTAATTTGACAGTACAGCAGCTAAGGAAAGAAAAGCTGAGATTTTACCTTTATAGTCTGAGAAATGAAAAAAAGACTAATCAATTTAAGAACCTGTTACAAGATAAGCACTGCTATTCTTATTTTTTAGTTTTCGGTGCTGTGTCAGAGCAGCGACGACTGCATGAACTGTTTTAGCTGCCTAGAGCTAGTAGCAGCCTTTTATGCAGACTACACTGCAGAAGTTCTGGAATGACTGACCATTTTAGGAATTACATTGGATAATTACGTTGTAATAAGAGATAAGACACTACAGGAGATTATTTTCACTTTTGCACACGGTTTTGTATAGCATATTTCCTTTAAAAAATAGTTTATTATTTTTAGAGGTAACTAGGCAGCATAAATATGCAATTACAGTAAACATTACAAGAAAATATACAGAAATAACTGTTCTGATAGGTTTGTTTTTTTCAAAATCCAATAAAAGTGTAAAGCCATCTCTTTGTCCTCCCCAGTCTCAGATGTTTTGGGAGCTGGATAAATTCCCAACATATTTCAGCAGAGTCCTTTCAGTATGTCACATCAGCCTCATCAATGCCCAGATATCAACAAATACCACAGACAAGCCCAGCACAGAGCTCCTTTCCTGCTTCCCACACAGTTCTTAGAGGGATGGATGCTCCAGGCCAGCCTCATATACCTGTGGAGCATCTCCACCAGCCTCATGTGTCCCCAGGCAGCCCCAGAGTTCTGGTGGCCCTAACAGCGACATGGCTCTTCTGCCTGGCACAAGGGGACAGAAGAGAGGCCAGGGTTTACTTGGAAGCCTTGTATAAACTCCTGTAGGAGAGTAAAGAGTTGATGACTGCAAAGTATCTTGAGCGTCTTGAGTGAAAGACTCTATGCCAACTCATTCCAAGGTACATTGTTTGAAGCCAGTCTTTTACCACCAATGGTCTATCAAGTTTCTCGTTAAAATACCTACCCCAGGGGAAAAAAAAACAACAAAAAAAAACCCCAAAACAAACAAACAAACAAAAAAACAAACAAAAAAACAAACCCAAAACCCAGGGGTTTTAGCCCTTTTGAAATAAGGCACAGTGTAAAACTAAACATTTGACTGTGTAGAATACCAAAACTTTATTCCTTTAGTTAGGAGAGTGCAATCTGACCCTAAATTGATGTGCAATGTGACAGATGAATTTTTAAGTACAAGAACATGCCTTTTTTTTCTGGAGACCTAGATAATCCTTCCGTTTTCAAAAGCAGATGCACACAGACCCTAGTAACTGTGCTCCACTCTAATGTGCCATCTGTAACTGAGCATGGTTTCGGTGATCTTAAGACCCTGACAAATTGATGTTTGATAGAAAGTTTCTGTATGTTATACACCTGTGACCATTTTAATAAAAAGCTCCTGTTTAGTTTTCCTTATGCAGACATTTTTTCTTGCAAGTGCTTTATGTATGACCAACAGTATTTCAGAAAGTCACACACAGCGTTAGAAGGTGAAACATTTGGCACAATCTTTAAGATCATAGCATCACTTTATTATAAGTTATGCATAATGTACTATCCTCAGAATAAAAATTACTAAATTATTGATCTTGAATTAAGGAACCATAAAAATTCAGTTGCTGTTGTGTAAAACATGAGAGAATGCACTTGTTAGCTTCTGAAGCAACCAAGGGAAAGAAAGTTAAACAAGAAATGTTTCAGTATGCTCTTAAGTAATACATTTCTAGCTCCAGAGCTGACTGGAACTTAATGTATAGCATTAAAAAAAAAAAACAAAACAAAACCAAAAATAAAGTCTTGCAGAAAATTCTTCTGACTAGATTTTAAGGAAGTTAAAACCATTTCATTGTATAATAATTAAACAGCTTTGTTCCCTTTACTGTTTAAAAAAAAAAAAAAAGTAAACAAACTGAGGAATGCTGTCCCTCAAGTCATGATCTGTATAACAGAAAAGGGAACAGAGGATGAAATGTAGAGAGATGATTATTCATTTAAGTATACAATTCTCAGTTGATATTATATGCTTCTCATAATACAAGAAATCCAACTTATTCATGACGGACCTTACCAATCATTTTCTTTCTCCAAATATATTAAAAAATAACAACAACTTAAAGCCTTTTTCTGGCACTAAAACTGGGATTTAAATAAAAAAAATAAATGTATGTTACCTTTAGAACAACCAATTATCTTTAAGGTCTATGTAAAGTGGCAGAAGAAAGAAAAAAAAGAAACCACCCTGTTTCCTACCTCACAGTCCCACCACACACAAAAAAATAAGAAGAGGTTGTATCATCAGCCAAGTCCAATAAAGAAGTAAATTTAATGCTCAAATGTATAATAGTAGAGTATCTACTCTGTTATCTTCTTTCCTTGTGTGAGTATGTTGCTGTATCACTGTATCAATCCCATACATTGCTGCTGCTTCCTCATGTTCTTGGCTTCGTCTATTTACCGTTTGTTTCAACTGTACATTTCTTGTTTCTCTTTTAATGGAACTTTATTTCAGCTGATTTGGCAAGCTTTGTTGAATTAACTTACCTGACACACAGTCCTTGCTGAGAAACAAATGCTGTTTTCATCCAGCCATAAACCCATGAAAGTAGGAATTGCCATCCAGAATGAGTGTGTAAACAGCCTGCAACTTAGCAACCTCCCACAGGTCATGGCAACAGTGCGCAGCCAAGAGCCAGCAGATGTGTATGACATACTTTGGAGACTAGATCACAGACAGGGGACTCCTACTACTTAATTTGGTGTGTGTATGTTGCTGTGTACCATAGTGACCTGTTTCCACTCGGGCTCGAGTTCTCCCACAGATGCCTCCCCATTAGCACAGCCAGTCCCTTAACATAATCCCTTTCTTACACGGAAGCCACAGCTGGCTACTCAAGAGCCGTACCTGGCCCCTAAGTCACCAGCTGACCACTTCTTTTTTTCTTCACCTGTTTTGAAGGAATAATGGAGTTTGGCGATCAGCTCAAAAATAGATCAGTCATGTTAATGAATAATATTACAATAGCCTTTGAAGTACAGTACATACTTCACAGAGTCCCCTTGTAGAGTTATACTTGTATTACACACACATACTACATTGCCTTGGACAGCTGTGAGCACACTTTCATTTTCAAATGATATTATCTTTCTCAGTACTTACTTTTTGCTTCTTACTATATGAAAATGTAATTATACAAATCGTCTGAAACTTCTGTCTTCTCCCTCCAAAGTGGTTTTAAGTTTATTGAAAAGCAGCACTACTGATTCCTTCTTTGTTTGCTTGTATATATTAAGTCATCTGCACACTTACATAGCACAATATCCTCAAGCTAAGCTCATTATGGAAGGCTTAGTGCTATAGAAAATATTGTTGCTAAAAGCCTTTCCTATTCTGAGATAAACCTAAATAGAAAAATTCATAGATTTACAGATTAGTAACAGGCATTGATTTGCCCCAAAATGAATAGTTCTTGAGTATTCACTCGTGACCTCAAATTCCAGGTAAGCAGAATTATTTTCTCTAAGTATCAGAATTAGTTTTGCTTGATGGGAAAATCCTTGTCTGGGAAACTTGTAGAATAAATCCTGATCTGATATCTTATTGAACTAGTTCCATGCAAACTCTTCAAGTTCCTGCCATTCAACCATTATTTGTGGCCTGTAGTAGTTCTTTAATAAACACATGTAATAGAATACCATGTTCCAAGTTCTCAAGAGCTTAATCTTGTTTAAAAAACAGTTCTTTACACTGCATACATTCATGAGTATTTTAAATTTATTACTGATTACAGCTATCCCAGTGGTTAAAGTATTTTTAAGGAGGAAAAGAGGAAAGGAACAGAGCTATTAGGCTAGCATGATTCCTGGATTGACAGGGCAGCACAGTGAAGCACTTGATGAACAATTACTAGCTTTCCTTTGTAAGTACCCCCATTTCAAATGACTTAAACTGAAAGCCACGATTAACCTCTGTGCTTTCAGTTCTACTGTAAGTATGAATATGCAAATAAAGTAACTTTTTTTTTACTTTAGTGATTAACGATACCGATACTGTTCACTACCGTGGTTGTATATAAATGGCATACAAAATTAACTGTATCCTTCAGCATTTCAAAAAGATCTAGGTGTGGTAACTCAATCTACTGCTTCCATAATCGGAACTGCTGAGAGTATCAGTCCTGACTTAGTGAATATGACTGGTGCTATTGCACAGTTCCTCTTCACCAGTAAGAACAGCATAGTAAGTGAGGTACTGACTGTGTGCCAGGTATAGCAGACCACTTATTTGACCTTCGCTTTCTGAATTACTTTGTTTTCGGCTATACACTCATTTCTTTCAAACTACTTAGATTCCATCAATACGTAATAAACAAGCTAAAATAATTGACAGTGTTTTCCTCAACTGTAATTCTAAGAAGTGATCACGCACGCAGAAGGCGCATTCAATATTTGCACAGTGATTGCATGTTCCCTAGTAACTATCTACAGATACTCGTTTGTCTGTATCTACCATACTACTGTGGGATGGAAACAGTCTGGCAAAGTTATCAATGTAAATGCCTTCAAAAAAATCAAGCCTGTTGGCACGTGTGACCAGTTGAATAATCCATGCTACAGCATGTTCAGAGCCAAGCACTGCAGGTGAGACGGCAATTGCAGACCTATCCACATTCAAACACAACAACCATCTGAAGGAGAACAACTTTAGTATCATTTTATTCCAGAAAGATCCTATACTGAACAAGCATGAGGCTTACATCTTTTTAGACTTCACATTGCAAAAGCTGAGCCCACCATTGTCTGCCTGGCAAAGTAACTGAGCTAAGGTGCTGTATTCTGTTGGAACTCCTACGTTAGAATTATTTTATAATGCATTTCATTTTAAGATTTTTAAGGAGAGCATAAACCAGTACTCATGTCATTCTGGTCTCCATGTCTTTGTAGGGAAAGTGATCTGTCTTTTCAAATGAGGTTCTCTGATACTTTTAAACACTGAACCTTAGAAGGTAGGCGTTTCTTCGTATGTAAAAAATGTAAAATAAGAAACACTTGACTGTCAGTGCCTTCATTTACTTAGTAGAAAGATTCAAAGTGGCTAGCAAAAAGCATTCTGATTTGGAAGCCTAAAGCTAAGATTTTCATTATTAGAGGTAACAGTAAAACCAGTACCCTCTATTGATTTTATCAGCACATAAAGAATTAAGTTCCTCTGGAAATAAACCTTTCATTTTCTATGCTTCTAAGCCATATATTTGGGTATTTAATATTGGTGCAAGTTTCAACTTGGGACTTTATGAAAATGAAATTGTTGTTTATAAAGCTATTAAATAATGGTATTTTACTATGTAATTCAGACTGCTTGCAAATATAACAACTTTTTTCTTTAGAGACGTGTCATCAACCAGAGAACTATAAAAGGGAAAGCTACTGAATCGTTGCTGGGCAGCTGATTAGAGTGATGGACGAGTTTCACATTATCACGTAGAAGAGCTTATTTTCGACTCAGAGAACTAGCACTTTCTTTAAGAATTGAGACATATTTTAAACAGCAACCAGTATGACCTGGATTAGAACAGTCTAAAAATCGCATGGAAGTCAACTGAGTCCACTCATTTCCTCCCAAACACCTTTTTTTAATGTAAATTTAATAGTAGCGTTACCAGAACATGAATTTGTACAACACATATATACCTGTAGCTAAGAAACTAGACTCTTCTACTGAAACCAAAAGTACTCAAAAATGTGTTAAAAATTGTACTTACATAAATCCAGCTGGCATCACATTTCACTCAAGTGCCTGTAAATCAGATAAACGAGTTGCTGGCGGTCTTCCATTAGGAAACAAGTTCTGTTAAGATTTCTGTCCATACCACTAGAGAATGAGTGTCTTTGTATTACATTAATACTTCTGTATTTATTAATACTTGTTATGCTGTAGCACATCTTCTTTTTTTTCAAACATCACTACCCGCACAAATTCAAGTAAATAGAAACTGACATGTTTGATCTATCGATCCAACTAAGCATCAAATGAACTCTGTATGAATTTTACAGAATTAGTGTAGTCATAGCTTTAGCCTCTCATTTAATTTTTATGATTACATCTGTGTGATCCATAGGGACCAATAAATAAAAAGTTGTTTTTTTCCTCATCCAAATTGCATTATGGATGAGTTTGTTAGAACATCTCCTTGAAACCTAACAGCAATTTTAAAGGTCTCAAATATCAGCATCAAACTGGTTTTTTTTTTAAAATATCATTACTGCTATTGTTAATCCCAGTTACACTGATGTAAAAAACCCCAATAGACTAGCATTTAAGGCCACAGCAGGAAACAGAAGTGACAGTATGCTGGGAGAGTGCATTTGGCAATGATGGGATCACTGACAGTACAGGCTACATTTTGGCTCCTAGCATATCCCATAGCAACTCCTCAAAGTATTATGGAATAATGTGTCATTAGCTGAGTTGTGGTAAATGACCAGATAATTTTTTTCAATCTGCTTCAGCTGCAAAACATAACACATCTGCTAACACTACCATGATGTCTCAGCTGATTAATAGGCGACTCATTATGCTGCAGTAGCTTGCAATTATAAGCTACGTGGTCACGTGTATCTGGGAGCAGGTAACTCCATTATCATGGATGCATCCCCAGATAATGATGTGCAGCTAGTAATGTTCTCAGTACTTTCTTCAGTCTCTCATCAGGTTAGTTTCAGCTTGAGTACAACTCTAAAATTTTACCTTGGTGGTTGCAAGCATGCGCTCTAACCTGATAGGCTGCATCACACTTTGAAGAAAAACATTCCCACATGATCTTCAGTAAACATCAGGTACTTGCTCAGAATCCAAATTGGCACAGCATGCTTCAGTTGGCCACTTGTTCACTCTTCTCTGAGATCTGTCAGATCATCGCAACTGCCAGGGAACACTCAGCCACTTGTGTGTTGTTCTCAGTAACTACCATAATTAACACTAAGTTGATCATCCAATTTCTGTCAATTAAGTGTGGCTTAAAGTTCAACCAGAACATTCCAAAGGCAGGCTGTAACCTACCTCTCTTGAGAGCAGTGCTTCTCAAAACCACTTTTGATGAGAGCATACCTGTGGTCAGAGCAAAAACAAAGACCAGTTACAATTTATCTTGACTAATTGTCAAAGCACAAAATATCCCATATTCTCCACCTATTTTGAATATCATTATCCACCTATTCTTAATATCATTTTATTTCACCTGTGGATGTTCTGAAACAAGGTAACTGTTTCATACAGGTTTCTCTGTGTTATTCTGGCACTATTTAGTGTAGTGCAGCGATTTAACATCCTTCTATGAGGAGAGAAAGGTGAATGCAAGAGAGAACTCAGAAGCAGCTCTCATAGTGATTATGATGTGAGAAACTGCCTTATTATAGAATATTCTTTCTCTGCTTGATTTGAAGACAAGGCAAATTGGAATGCCTGATCCATTCAGGTGTTACTCTGAACATCTGTATTGTGCTTGCTTTCTTGACATAAAACATAGCAGAAATTTTGTTTCATTCCAAAGTGGAAGGAAAATATAGATAAGCTCCCATTTTTTTTTCTGCAAAATAGAATTACAGCTTTCCAATTGAATGATATTACTGAGTGACATTAAACTACACAACCCACTTTACTCCATTATTAACACTGCAGCCTCGATGACAAATCTAATTAAGGCTTCAACGCTTACTCTGGATCAAAATCCCAAGTCAAAACTGTTCAACCACTTGAGTAAGAGGAAGCAAGAAATCTTTTGAGCAGTGTTATCATTGCTAATTCATACTATGAGTACATAAGGATTCAGTAATTTAAATCAGGTACTTTTTAGTCTGAGCTAGGACCTTCAGGACATGGTCAGACCTTTCCCTCTCATGTGTAGCAGGGGTGGTGTTCACCTATCCTGCTGCATTGCAGGAGCTCATCCTCTTGTATATGGTGCAAATCAACACAATCAGCCCTGTACCTCAGCCTCCGTGTTCCTCCCAGCTTCCAGACCCCATGAATGATACCTCTCAAGTAGCCTTCCAGTAACTACAGAATAGTCCTTTTTCTACACACATACGATTTCTGCTTTTGAGTGGAGACAACCACACTTGAGAAACACAGATAAAAAAAAAAGTGAAGTGCTTTCTAATGAGTTTTGTTCTCGGGTTTGATCTTGGCTGGCTGCCAGATACTCACTCAGCCACTCTTCATTCCCCCTCTTCAACAGGATTGGGAGAAAATAAGATGGAAAAGCTCATGGGTTGAGACAGGGAGATTGCTCATCAATTACCATCCCAGGAAAAAAGAATTGGCTTGAGGAAAATTAAATTTATTGCCAATTAGAAATAGAGTAAGATGGTGAGAAACAAAGACAAAACTAGACAACTTTCACACCATACCTCTCCCCTTCCTAGGCTCAATTTCACTCCTGGCTATTCTATCTCCTTCATTCCCAAATGGCACAGGGGGATGGGGAATGGAGGTTGCAGGCAGTTTATTAACAGCTCCTCCCTGCCATTCCTAATTCTTGCAGTTTTCCCCTGCTCGAGTGGAATCCCTCCCATGGCTTCCAGGTGCCTGGATCAGATTCCACTGCAATCCTTTCCATGGGCCACAACTCCTGCCAGGAGCCTGCTCCTGTGTGGGTTCTCCACTGGCTGTGGCTTCTCTCAAGGTACATCCACCTGCTCTGACATGAGGTCCTTCATGAGCTGCAGAGTTGATACCTGCTCCTGTATGGTCCTCCATAGGCTGAGGAGGGATGACTTTGAGTTACCATGGTCGTCTTCATAGGTTGCAGTGGAATCTCTGATCTGGGGCCTGGAGCACCTCCTCCTCTTTCTTCACTGACCTTTGGTGTTTGCAGGGCTGTTTGCCTCACATTTGTCACTCATCTCATAGCTGCTGCACAGTGGTTTTTACCTTTCCTTAAATGTTTTCACAGAGGTGCCACCATCTCCATTGATGTGCTCAGTTCCAGGTCCATTGCAGAGACATCTAGAACCAACTGTGTTCAGCATGGAGCAACTCCTAATCTCTTCTCACAGAGGTTCCCATCTCCAGCCCCCAAATATCAAACCCTTGTCACGTAAATCCAGCACAGTTCTGTTCAATATAAAGCATGCCTGACACCCTCATGGAGGAAGGCCTCAATCTTGGATACACATACCTTAGGGTGAATCACATGGAGTCATCTCCTGATTTCAGCGGCAGCAAGACAATACCCCAGGGAAGAATCTGAAGTATGCACACAGGGCAACAGTTTACTTGGTGGGAGGGAAGGTACCTTGCATAAACAGAATCTGCCATAAAGGCTGAATTTTCTAATATCATTCAGTGGAAATCACAGCCACCAAAAGAGCTGTTAGCTTCAACAGAGCAGGCAGACAATCACACGCTCAAAAAAATGTCCTTGTGAAGACACAAGATCAGATTCACCTGGTGATAACGAAGAGAGTTTGCATGCACAAGCAGCACGCCAAGTCCTTGAGTAAATTTTCCTGTGACATGACTGCAAACCCATAGATTGGCCTTTACTGGTGTGTAAAGGGGTGCTAAATGCACTTTTACTAAATTCCAGAGAGTTTCCCATTTTCAGAACACGATTGATAACCAAGGATCACAGGGACTGTGTCATACCTAGGCACTGAAGAGAAACTTTTCAATGTAACCAAAGCAGACTAAGCTGCTGGTCTTTTGCCTCCATGATTAGCTCTTTGAACATGAGGTCACCTGCCATGATTTGCTTCCCAAAGGAGATGAGTTTAAGGAGTACTTTTTTTCTTTTTTTTAGTGTGTTCCAATCTGCCTCTTCCCTCTACTACTTTGAAAAAAAAACAACAGACGTTCTTTCAGTACCCTAATCAGATACAAATCTAAAGATACAGAGATTTGTCCGACCTTGGATGGAAAAGATAATGCCTTCCATATTAGTTAACATTAGTTTGTGATACCTAGCTGGCACATGTTCCAAATTACCTGAAATGTGAACACTTAAGCACAGAGACAATTAAGCGTACTAGGTTGGGGTTTTTTTGGTGTCAATTTCCAAGCTAAGTACAAAAGCAGTTTTTCCTACGAAACCTGGACAGTACTTGAAATAAAAAAAAAAGACACGAAATGCAAAACACTAAATAGATAAGCACTGACATGAGCTGAGACTCTTTTATGTTCAGTGTGACTCAGAAAACTGAAGAGTTTCAAGATGGTATGGAGGATCATAGCTATATCTGAGAATTGCCCTTCTTCCTGATCTTCAATACAGGGTTGAAGAGATCATCTCATTGCATCTGAGCTAAACAATAACCACTAGAATCTTAGCAACGACCCTTACAATCATGACAAAGATCAGCAGTAGAATCTTGTACGTGAAACTGTCTCAGCCCATTAAATACATATAAGAGCTCTGAGATATTTTTTTTTTCAGCTAGTCACATAAGTGATCTAGTCAAAGAGAATAAAAAGCATCTGGATGATAAAGTTAACAAATCTAATATCATTTGAGCTTGACTTGAAGATCAAAAGGACAGTAAAAAGGCGACACAACTTTTGTAAACGTATTTTGTTTCAGTTTTGGTTTTCATTAAAATGATGCACTTTCTTATCTGTATATAGTAGATGTCATTTGAACAAAATATAGAAATTCAGTTTTCCATTTACTAGCCAGGCTCTCCTAACAAACATTAATGAACACTGTTTATATACAGAAACAGGACAGAATTTTTCTAGTTGTTGGGGTGAGTGGTTTGGTTTTTTTGTGTTTTTTTCATGGGTTTGGTTTGGGGTGTTTTTTTTGGTTGGTTGTTATTTTTTTCTGGTTGGTTTGTTTGTTTTTTAACCTTTAACATAAATGCTTCTTTGTGTGTCCAAAATGGCATCAGCTGAAAAATATGTTTATAAGTTGTAACTCCAGTTAACTAAAGACCAAGTCACAGGTCACTTAAACTGAACCTATTTTATCACAAAATATGGAAGCAATTCTGTGATGTGTGCAATCCCCTCTGCTAAGAAGTTAGCCTTACTGCATTGTTAATTCAACAACATCCTACTCCCTCACATATCAAAAACCATGTGCACAGTGAGATAATTGTGTGAAAGTCTTGCTTAGAAGTAAAGCCACCTTGCTTAGGCAACAAGCCATCCCCTCATCCCCACTCTTGGAAACGCTCCATGACACGAAACTCCAGGCAACTGATGCTCATAAACAGCTGCCACAGTTCATAACAGTCGTATTTTACTTTAACCAAGGTTCAAATGTCATTCAGGGGCACATCATTTCCTGTTTGCTACAAAGGTTCCCAGAACTACATGTGGAACACAACTGTAAGATCACAATACTAAAGAGTACACAATATTTAGAAGATTACACAACACGTCATGATCAAACATTAACACTTCCGAGTAAAGTCCAATATATATTCATGCCAGGATGTTGATGGTTCATTTGCTAACCAGTCACATAATCAATTAGTTTTGTTCTGCAGCCTCTCCCTTAGTTGAGATGTTCACCTGAAAATACTAACGCAACCCAACTTTCACCTTGCTAGAAGAATTATATCCACTTAAATCACAACAAGCTTGAAAATAGCTTTTTTTGTTACGTGCTTGAAAACATACCTTAGGAAAAAAAGAAAGCAAATCTTAAAAGCATAGATTACAATCTCTGTCTTGTGTACAACTTTTTTTTCTATTGTAAAGTTCTGAGTTCAATATTATATTATGACACTGTTAAACTGAAATAATTTTGTAAGGTCATTGCAACTTTTTCTACTACTATTTTTCTGCAGTTCATTCATATGAAATAAATACGTAACTGTCAACACATCTTAGGATGAAACTAGGCAAGAGGACAATGAAATATCCTCAAGGCTGAAATCATTCTTCTGATTGATTCAACAATTCCAGCCCTACGTGAATTCATACCTCATAAAATTCTACTTTTTTTTTTTTTTTTTCATTTTGCAGTCAAAAATCACAGATGCTTATTTTGTACACATTTTTCTACTACCCGAGGCTATAACTAGTCTGCACACTCACTACTGCATGTGTTGTAGAGTTTGGTTTGTCAAAATGGCAGAGGCGTGGACTTTTGCTGTCACATTTCGTAGTGCATCTGATGATGATTAATAATATTTTCTCAACTACCAGGCCATTAGAAAGCCACAGTGAATGCTATCCATCTTCTTATTCTGCTCCTTGCATTCCCTGACACATTTTTGTTCCCTGTTTTTTTCCGGCAAATACCAATGGAAACCAAGCAGATGAATCCTCCATATCCTATTTTCTCAGCAAATATTGCCTCTGACACCACCAGCATGTAGACTCCACACTGAATATACACCTTACATTCAGTAAAGAGGACTGCATTCACCTTAATACTTGATGCAGGAACACAGGCAGTGCTTAGAGACAGTTAACAACAAAAGCTCATTAGAGCTCAAGTAGCAGCAGGGTAACTTCTGCTATCATAGGAAGACTGATAAATCACCAGTAAAACACAGTTGCAGCGCACAAGCCACAAACTCCCAGCACTCTCACAAACTCAGTCCCTCAAAAGAGTCTCTATGCTGGAGCTTGATGCCTTCATTATTTTAAGGCTACTTCTCCATTCAGTTTTCCTCTCCAGTTTGGATTACTGCAACCATATTCACCACAGGCCAAACAGTCACGCTAGGAGAATCCTATTCTTCAAACTGTTTCTGCTTTGCGTGCCATAATTTTTTATAAACACTATCTGAATGCTATTTTTTTCCTCAGTGCTGTAAGCAACCAGTAGATTTTGCTCATCTGAAGGTGACCAAAGATGCCTGAACAGACATTCTAACTGTGAGAATTTAAATCAGCTTCCCGATATTACAGCCAGCATCAAATTCTCCGCTGAACTGAAATCTCCTTTTAGGAAAGTACATTCAGCAGGTAAGACCCCATGAAGATAGTTTTAGCAGCAGTATTCTCAGAAAACAAGCTAAAACATACAGGCAAATCCTCTAGAATACTTTAAGCATTAAGAAAGTTAAAGTGAGACAAAAAATATTTCCTTACACAGCAGAATATCTAATCTACTTACAGAGAGACAAAAACAAGAGGGCAATGTGGCCTGTATAAAAGGTAAAATAGGCACAAGTTTGTAATGGCTGAAATTAAACCATGAGTCACACCACGTTACCTGACACAGTTTAGATTAATTTATTACCAGATTTATGTAGTATAGATACATCTTTATTTGTAAAGACTATTAGCATGCCAATATTAGCAATGGCAGGGCAAAAGGTCATTTTATGAGCAGTCTTATATTTTAATGAGGTTCTGGTTTATGTTTTGTTATTCCACAAGCAGAATGAACTACAACTATTATCTAAAAAACTACCCTCAAATTTTGGTTCTGTACTATTTTAAAAAACAACTTTGTACAGAAAACTTTTCTTCACACTGAAAATGTTCTTCACAAACCAGTAGCCTGTATATCATATAGATCAGATAATGTTTCCAATTTATTATTCAGCAAAAGCAAAAAACAAACAAACAAAAAAACTCCAAAACTACAAGGTAACATAACATTGAAGACTCATATTTTATGTCAAATCTTTATTTGTGGAAGGAAATCTATGCTGGGTAATAGATCAAAGCAATAGAAATACGTGTATATGCTAAAAAGGAATGACCAATCTTCATACTGAAGTGAATGTGAATACATATTAATCACTTCCAAATTACGCAATGTTTAAATGTTCGTAAGTAGATTCCTTTATGGAACTTGATTTTTTGAGTACTTACTGGAATCCTGTGGGCAGACAACATTGAGCACGATGCTTGAACACCAAAAGGCTTTTGATAAGCTTTTAAAAAAGTACAATCAGACTAAAAGAGAAACTCCAAAAGTTTTATTAGAATTTCAACAGACATTGCAAAAAAAATATTGCATAATGATTGAAAACATAGTATTTTAAACAAAGTAGCAATGTGGTATCAGTAAAAGAAAGACTGGAACAGCTCTCTATATATGCTGTAAGGAAGATGTACCAGAAGAGGGATTTGACATTTTTAAAATTCAAGGGCGAATGTGAACAAGCCACATTTTGATAGACTGACCATACACCATAGATGTTTTACAAACTGCATAGCAGTGTCAAAAAAAAAAAAAAAAAAAGTTTTTATCCTAGCTATGTTGTATTCCTGCGTTTGGAGCAGCTTACAAGGCAGAGATTTTGTTTACATCATCGATAGTTTAATAGCTCTGGATTCTCATAAAAAATAAACTATTTTAACAAAAAAGACTGTATCTACATTTGAAAACAAAAGTGCATGTTTTGAGAAATAGTGTTATTTCTTAAAAAGAACACCGAGTACTTAAAAAGTTCATTTTAATAGATCAACAACTGATGATACTTAGATGTAGATCTGCACTGTGCTACAAGCAAGATTCTATCAACACGAGCTCCTCTAACCGAACACCCTCTTTTTCGAGGTGACCGAGACACGTGTCTGCTTACCAGACTTATCAGGGTTCTGGTAGTTGCATAGAATGCCAAGTACCAAAACCACCACATTGCTGACTGAAGACAGATATTGTAAGGCAGATTTAGCCATAAACTCCTCAACATTCAGGATCCTTCCAGTCACACAACTACTCTTAGACACTGGAGAGCACCAGCAAGGAGCCATTAGAGCTAAAAGACAAGAACCGATGAAAGTCAGTTTCCTGCCTTGTGCTGAAGAATTTGTGGGTAATGAGCATTTCAACGCACTCAGAGGGGCATAAATCTCTGTCTAACCCCACTTGGTATAGTCAGATTTGTACATGAATCTAGATTCTCCTTTCCAGCTAACTGTGGTAACAGCTAAGAATTACTGCAAATATTGCTAGCTTCTGTAGAAGGTTTACTCCTTTCTTCTCTCCAAACCGAAAAAGAGAAAGTGTGGAAAGAGAACAGAACTCCTGTTTGAGCTCTTGTAATTTCAACTCATGGCACTGAAGAACTAGATTTATTTTTTTTTTCTGGGCACCTGTAGTACTCTGGATAGAAAAAGGCAGTGACTGTTTAGCTGGACCAGATCCAGAACGGGAAATGCACAGATACCAAAGTTGTGAACTGCAGCCAGATTAGCCATAAACAAGTGTCTAGCACAGAAACTACAAGTAATAAATTTAGCCATTTTTGTAAACATCTCCTCCTTAATAATCTCTTATTTTTTTTTCCTATAATGGAAACACTTGCTGTATTTCTTTGTTCCAAGCTCTGGTCTGTTTCTGTTTTAGCTTTGTGGCACAGTTGCTAAGTGCAACAGGCTGGAGACACTAACATTAATACAAACAAGTTGGAAAGTCAGTTCGCCTGATTACAGTTTTGCTGTACCAGGCCATTTTTCATGGCATGCATTTTCTGTTCACAAATGCTTTGTAAGATCTTTTATTACGGAAGACTGGAAGCAAATTGGAGTTGTTCGTTTAACAGATGTAGTTGAACATAAATTTCTGATATGCCTTATGTAATTAACAAATCATGTCTCATCTTATGAAGATGATGCATTTGCTACACATACCAGTATTTTAAAATGCTCCTCAATAAAGCAGCATTTTTATAGACGATCTAACAGAAAAGGAGACAATACATGTCACAATACCATAGAACAGGTAAAGCCCTTTCATTAGCTGCATCATAGATTTGTAACTGTTCATCACATACTTTGAAATTCTGACTGCTCAAGCAATTTAACCCTCAGCCAACTGCAGGACAAGGAAAAACATTTTAAACATTTTATATCAATACCATTGTAGGTGTGAGAGTAAAAACTAGTATTCCATGTTTTTAGCTCTGAAAGTTTTGCTCCCAAAACTGTAATATCAATAGTTCAGAAGAAAAACAATCATTGTTGACGTGTCAAAATAAAGTTGTACTTAAAATTAAGCCTCTGTAAATCTGAGTTCACATAGATCATTCCTAAAAATAACAAAATAACTAAAAAAAAGCTGATCCTAGATCACCTGTTAACCAGGAAGAGCATTAAAACACTGATTTCATGAGACAAGATGTGCTTAAAAGCTGTTTGAGATATCTACCATGAAGTTTTGAATTCTTCCTTATCATTCATATATTTGGATTATTATTTGTCAAAAAAAAATAGACCAAATACAGAAAGTACATTTGGTCAGGATTTTGTCTCAATACAGTTCAGTGTTCTCCATTTAAATGTGCATACCATGTAGAGACAATTTTTGAAATCTTATCAGTCAACAGCAACATGGGCACCACTGAATCAGAAAACACACCTTAGGATTTTGTTCTTAAATTATATAAGTTAGATAAAACTACCCTGTCCAGCAAGTTCCGAATTTTTCAAACATTAAGGCAACTTTCACTACTTTCCAGCTAAACAGTATTATAAAAAATAAATGTCACTTCAAACCTTATATACACAGTGACAGAGTAGATTTAGCTAGAAAGTATCTTTAGTACATTAATAAAGTGTCATGTAATATTACCGAGGTTATATCAGGTGCTTGAGTGTATGTGCAATTGGAGTGGTTGCAATATTTAAAGTACTGGTTTCAAAACAGAGCGCAGTGAACGTCCTTCTTTAGTGAGTTCTCGTGTTACACACATACATGGCAGCGGAACAGCCTCCTCTCTTCTCTCCACAGCATTATAGCTACATTTCTTCAAGTGGTCAGCCATGCTTACGATGTCAGCAAACTTCCACTCGTTCACAGTACAGAAGGCTGTACTGAAGCGCCAAACCTAGAAAATAAGTTGCACTTAGGCTCAAAGTGGTTTAAGATACCTGGACTCAGAGCAGGAAATTGAATGTTTCTGCTTTACTTTCAGGAATGTTTTCCATCTACTATAAATCACACTAAAAAAAAGTCAACATGCCAAAAACATACAGTGATGGGTTTTCTATAGCATGTATAGGCTGATTCAGATTCCAAATCGACTCTGAACGCTGGGAAGAAGGACAGGCGATATTTTTTTGCATCTACAAAGTAGACGCAGTAAGAAGTTAAATGATGAAGCGTTGCATGACCACTCACAACAAATCAGTTCTGAAACGATCAGCTTTTGTGATTTCAAATGATTGCTGCAGATACTCTGCAGTTCAGGGTCGAGGGAGAACTATGAAAACTACTACAAAAAGGTCACTCAAAAGTTTTAAGAATTATTTACATACTTTACATACATTCAATATCATAACAATGGATAGGATCTCAACAGGTTAGCAAAAATTACAATTGCTGTAAACAGTATAAAGGCAAGAAATGCAAACCTTGTAAGGAACTTTCCCACTTTAGGAAATACTGATTTAAAAAAAAAAAAAATCATGAAGTAATCATTTAATCTTTTAAAATCTGGGAATATTAGAGGTTAATTTATTTACATCAAGTAGAAACTAGACAGACATTACTTCAACTTCTGCTTCTTCAAGTGTAGAGAAGACTGAAACAGCCTGCTAGTAATTTTCACTAATAGTTGTTTTATAGGGCAGTCTGTTTCTTGAAGGGATATTGTATCAAAACTCAGTAATAGCAACAGTGATCAGGGAAAATATTAAGGGCAAAAGCAGAGGTATGATCAATTTAATACTTTCACATTTAAAATAAAAAACCCCGAACTTACCTTTTCTTTTATCTGCCAAGAAGAACTTCCGTCTGGGTACTTTCTCTTCTCCCAAAGCAGTATCACCATCCCACGTGCTTGAAGCAAACTTCCACACACATCTCTCATTAAGCGCGACACTCTTGATAGCTGACATAAACTAAAGCCATCCAGAAAACTAGCAATGTGCTGCAGAACCTCAAAAGGTAGACTACTCAGATGGTCATTGTGTAGTCCAATTAAGCAGCTTTTTGCTGGTTCTACTAATACTGTGGATATACAAGGCTGAACTCCAAATGACCGTAAGTGGCGGTCATGAATAATTTTCGCCCCTTGCGTTGAAGGGCAAAACCTTCGTTGAGAATAAGTGCACCCATAATATGCCAAAGGACACCTCTGCTCCATCCAGCCATTAAGGCCAGCGTGAATGTCACCATGCACATTCTTAAAATGTGACGAAAATTCATTCCTCCTGAACAACTGTCCACAAACAAATGTAAACATTGAACGCTGTTTTGTTTGGTATCTAGCCACATATTCCAATACCAAATCCAGTCCAAGGGTCTGGAATGGACTTGGATTTGAGAGCTGTGGGTTGGCATGATCACATGCAGAAGCTGAAGCTATTTCCCCCACCATTGTATTTGTGGCCAATATAGCTGATGGCAGAGAAAAAGTTTGGGTCCCAAAGTCAACGCGATACACATCAACAGTGCGACTTTCTGATATCCCCCTACCTCCGGGAGAGTCTCCTAAGCAAAACAACAGAGCTGCAGTGATTAGATCAATCCCCTGAAGACCCATAGGATCTTCTGTTATTTCCAAATCCGATGTATCAACAGCTTTGTCTTCTTTTGGTGTAGACCAATAGTGGTTAACAAGGAATTTGTACGATCGATGCCGTAAAAGCGAAAATGCATCTACGTTTCTCAATCTTTCTTGCTCTACTTGTCTCTCTAATATTTCTTCTTCGTTAGCATTATGGGGAAGCAGCGCATGATTAACATTGCCATTAACTAAGTGATCAGCTGATACTACTTCTTTAATTTGTGCTGTTACAGGGAAGGAGCTGCAAGACTGTAATGCTTCCTCCTCATGAGATGCAGTACATTCACCATTTGCTACACTGGATGGTTTTGAATTAGATACACCGAGGTCTTCATTCTGGTCCAATACCTTTGAACATTCATTTTCTACATGAAAGCCATTACACAAGAGTGAGGAGTTACTGAGGTTTAGATTTAAGTCATGTTCCCCCACTATATCAAAACAAATATCACTAGAACCATTTTGCTCCATTTGTGCATTTTGACTCAGGCTATCAAAGTTAATTCCTCCAACTGCTCCTATGTTATCTTCATCATGATACTCATGGTCAGACTTTTTATCCTGAATAATGCCATTAGAAGCTTGATCTTTAATCTCAAGATCTTCTTTCATTTCATGTGGTGAAACACAGAGCCTTGAACTTAACATATTAATGTCCCTTGTAGCGGTGTTCAGGATATCCAGAGCAGCAGCCAAACTCCTCGTTGTTTCTACAGTAGCTTGGTAGAGTGCACCATAGGAATCTTCATCTACAGGCATCAAACCATTTGAATGCACTGCATCTGGGGCACTTGATTTCACAGAGGTTTGCTCTCTGGATTCTGGTATTTGATTACCTGCTTTTGACATCATAGTTGCTACTTTAAGTGATTCTAATAACATGCGCTGGTCTTGAAGGGCTAAAGCCATATCTAGCTGCTCCACTTCATCAACATCTTTACTCAGATTTTCATAAGATTTTCGGTCTGCGTAACTGACTGGCCATCTATTCCACTCCATGGTACAACATACCACACTTGCAGGACAAACTTCTAGATGATCAGCAATTTTATTTCGGGCTACTATGAAGGGACATCCAAAGTCACTATTCAAACAAGGCACTCTTTCAAGTGGACATAACATGCGATGTTCCTCAGCTTTACATGAGTGAAAAACTGCTCCACAAACCAACGGGCAGCCAATCAAATCACAGGAAATGCCAGGCTCTGGTCTGGTCATACAGCGACGGCTGACACAGTTCACACAGTGTAAATGTTGTTGATGTTCCTCCATGATTGAAAATCCAAATCTGAGTGAAGAGAAAGACGACAAAAGCATAGAATGTTACCTCAATATTGTCAATACCTACTAAGTATTATTTGCAGGTTTGCATCTTCTACATGTACAACGAGATAAATCTTAACACAAAGTGAACTGATCAGTAGTCATTTTAAGAGAACAAATATGTGACATTTTATCTCAAATAAATGGTGCTTAAAAGTTCAGCTGAAAATCAAAGATACACATTTGTATCAGAGTACAAGACATAGTCTACGCATTTATTCACTAGGTGTAATATACGCAATTGAAGCAAAAGTGTTGTATAATCCTTCCCTCTGAAATAGCTCTTTACTGCTCTCCATTGCAAATAGATGATCCAGTGAAAAACAAAACATGACCGTTGACTATGGCCTACTACCTAAAATCATAAGCTATACAACTCTACAGAGTAGGGAGATGAAATAAAGGGAGCCAGATTCATCCTCAACTCCAGTTGTCTAAATTAAACAGAGACAACCTGTTCCCTGGGCTGCCCTCTTCACATAGTTTTGTTTAAGGCAAACTGCAGCCCTCAGCATGTATCTCAGTCCCCTGTTGTGTCCCATTCTCCCCTCCTCCATACTTCTAACAGACAGCAGTCCTTTACAACAGCTCTTCGCTCTTCTTTTTTTGATTTATCTGTAGCTCCTCCCTTATTTTTATAGTAGTTGTTGCACAAGGGTAGCAATTATACTACACATTAAATAAGCCCTTTTATTTCATTGGAAATTTTTACATAAAATTTTACTACATAGTCCTATCTATGTTCAACCTACCTAAGGTAATTTTTTTAATGGATCCTATAGCCGTCCTGATTACAACACCAGCAGTTCAAACTGTCAAGGTAACACAACAACTTTATATAACAAAGCCAAACAGCAATAAAAATCCAAATAAAATTATTTGCATCATCTATTAAAACACATTGACACAAACAAACAAACAAAATCAATTCTTTGTTGTGGCATGGAGAAGAAAAAAAGAAAAAAAAAAAAACAACAAAACAGAAGGGACTAAACTTTGCATCTTTGTAGCATACTTTGAGAAGCTCTGGAACTGGTCAGTAGCTGAAGTGCAGGCCCACCCAAGTGACCAAGCTCTCTGCTATGCTCTATCAAACTCCCTCTCCAAAGTGCTACCACTAGGGATTACAGTTCAGAGATAGGAGAGAATAACTTGCACAGAGCCAAATCTCAAAATACTGTATCAAAAATACACTGCTTGGTTCCATCTTTTCCTCACTCCTCACCTTCCAGCAGTTCTCTTGAAAAATAAAATGCTTACAAAATTCAAGATTAATAGAAACGGTTCCTTATCTTATTCTACTAGTTAACAAGTGCTCTCATGCATTGTCTTCAAGATTAAACATTTATTTTTAATGCATTAAAATGTCTTAAATTAAAAATATCCTTAAACTGTAAAAATGAAACTGCTTAGTATTACTCCTTTTGTTCAAACTGAAGGCAAGACAAAACAAAACTGCCTTTCAGATACTCCATTTAAAATAATTTAAAGTATTTAAATAGAAATCTATGTGACACTTCACTCGTATTCTTCTAATGCTTTGAAATTCATGCCAGCTTTAAGCAGCAATCAGTCCTCATCCCCCCATCCGTCGTAATTTAGATAACTCAAATATTTTAGCCACCCACTCTCCCAAACACTTCTAACAAAGAAGCATATGTGCTATACGCAGCAGGCAAAACACAGCTGAATTTTCCCCACCATATCTTAGTATTTACATACTGGGCAACAAGTGAGTTTTGAATAAATTGTCAAGTGCCTCAGTCACTGAATTCAGTGAGTGACTGACCAACCTGCAACATTTTAGCAAACCTTTCTGGCACAGAACCTGCTTTCAACTTCCATATCAAATCATATAGCACCTACTGCAAAGAGATGAAACATGTTCAGTAAAGGATGAAAAAAAGAAAATTATTTAACTTCTCCAAGATATTTTTAATTCTTCTGGCAAAGCCCTTTCTGAGTAACTTCTGCCAAATCCAGCAGCCTACCTGTTGCTAGATCAAAGAAAATTTCAGAGTTTTGCATCAATACCGACACCAAATTCTAGTTTTCCTCAAGTCAACAGGTGAGCAGAGATCAAAAGGAAGCTCTTAGGTTATGTATGTATTCTAAAGCACTTAGTACAAAAGGGAAGCAGCCCTGAAAAACACAACTGCTAGTTTATAACGCAAGAGCCCTCACAGAGCCCAGCCCTTGCTTCACGTATCTAAACACAGACCTGCCCCAATAAAACAGCAGTCTGGTAGCAGTAAGAATTAATTTAATTAGTTACCCATTATTATGTTTTAAAATAAATAATAAAAAAAATAAAAACATTGTTTACCTAAGGCAGGTGTGTTAGCTTGCACACACTGCTATGCTAGCATTGCTCTATTGCTGCTAGGCCAAAGCTGGCCCACATGCAGACAGCTCAGAATGCCGTCAAACTGAGCTCGTGTTTGCCTGCACCATTTGTGCAGACATACCCTAAATTAGGCAACCATCATTAAATACTATCTTTAAATAGCCTGTGTGAGCTTACACAGAAGAACATTCTATTGAGACAGTAAAACATCCTCCTTCCTAGCACGCTATCCTGGTCTTTAGAAGTCAGATTGTGAAACCCGAGTGGTTGCCATGATGTTACTGGCTTTCCTCAGGATCCTGGCCTCCTTTCACAAATAAGCTAATATTCATCAAAACAGACAGTATATGAAAGCCAGAGCAGACACTAAAATACCATATTTTATCAATAGATATGTGCTAATTTAGGTCTATAACAGATGCTTGCAATTGTTTTTAAAAAGCAGTTATGCAAACTATCAGTTAAATAGCTAAAGTAACCTATTCTATCAATTTTCATAAATAAGAAATTCTTTTTGTCACTGAGAAGATTGATATTAGTTGCCATTTCTCTTAAAATTCAAATCCTTTGGCTCCTTAACTAAATATACAATTTAATATCTCTTTGGACATCAGTAGACCATCAACAGGACATTCACTAAAATTCTGTGTCCTGTTTATAAGCCTTAACTTCACAGCACCTGCTGCAGGACTTCAGTTTAGTCAGAAAGTCACATTTCATTTGTAGTTTACTACAAAATCCTGTAATACATACATATATAATGTCCTTTGCTGCATTTTTAATTTTAATAACTGGGATTCAAACTCAGCAGCTGTTTTAGGCAGGCATGAGATCCTGGATTGCTTGAACTAGTTAAGGCTTCAGATACAATTCAGTTATCAAATTGCAAATTAAGTCCAAAGGCAAAAAAACCCAAACAAGTGACTCTATCAAACTGCTGAAACAACTGGATAAGGCCTCAAAAATTAGCACATTCTTGGTCCGGACTCACTCCATTTCGTAAGCTAACTTTGTCAACCACAGAACTTAGCACCTCTGATTCATTGATTAAGAGTATACACCTATGAAACATTTGCCTTTGAAGAACCATAACCAATATATCACTAGTATTGCACTGAGAACAAGAACCACCCTCTTCCCAAACATTGCCTTGTAAAGGAAAAAAAACCTGTTGGGTAAAGCAGAGATAAAGAAAATTCTTGCTGGAGGTAAGAAAGTGCTTTCATTTCCTCTGATACAGAAAATTGAAAGGGCTAGCAAAGAATATCATTGCTGACTTGAGAAAAATATCTGTCATTAAAACGTTCCACTAATATTTACAGTGTTTATATTCCATTGTGTTCCTTGCCACAATTTAGTGAGAAGATAAGAGCGTCAGATCAATGACTATAGCAAGAACGAACAGCTGTCCTTTTCTGATAGTGTAGTATCAGCAACTAGCTTCGGTTCATATGAGATGCTTAAGTACACACACTTGACTGTTACTAGCAGAGAAACCTAAAAATACATCCTGTTCCAGTGAGGTGACCACTGCTCTCAGAATTTGTGCAATCACTTGATGTTATTGTACATACTATACAGTCAGCTGACCAAATCAGCCAGAACATGCTTTGAAAATCTGTCATAATTAAAAGGATTAAAATTCCAGCTGCTACAGCCACATGATTTTCAGTTGCTGTTGTAACACAAACATTAAAATAGCATTATAAGGGTTTCAGTCACAACACAATACTTCAGCTGCAAGTTGGAGGTCTCACTTTCTTTTACACCACCAAGTATAAGGAGCTGCAACTTACTATTATCAAACCAAAGTCCGCTTACTTACTCTCCCTTACACGAATCCTTCGGTGCCAGTAAGATAGGAAATCACAGTAACTATTACTGTTATTGGAATTTTACATTACTCAACCTTCTTTTATTCACCAAATCTATAAAGCTCAACTATCTTTGAGACTCTTCCCCTCTATCAAATTCAACTAAATAGGCCAACAGGTTCTTAAATTACCGGTTCAAGGATTAGAGAGACACAAGTAGTACTACAGGTTTAAACTCCCAGGAGCATCCAAATCCACCCACAAGCAGACAAATATATGCAAACCATTCTAAAAAAAAAAAAAATTTTTTTTTGAAGATTGTAGAAGAGTGTTATATTTCTGAATCTTCCATCTTTTGCCCAGGTCTGGCTGAAAGAGTGGTTAACAAGTCTGGTAAGATGCAGAAACTTTCAGAGAGGAAATGGCTAAGTGAGAGAGAGATTTAAGTGGTTTAAAACAAAAGGTTAAGAAAAAATAAGACAAGAGTTATACAGTAATATTAGAAAAACAAATAAAAACACTTTAGAATATTCTGCCAAAATAGAACTGGCAGTACTATAGATAATTATTGAACAAGCTATTTTATTTTTCTATATTCTACCATGCTTGGGAGAGTAACTATTATTCATCTTGACTAACAGGTCTAACTATCAAATGTTTAAATAAGCTTTGAAGACTTCTAGAAGGTGAGCTTTCCTTGTCTTGTCAACCCTATCCTGCACAAAAAGTGTAACAGTTTTTCTATCTAAAACCCAACAGCTTAGTCTATTATTACAACAGCATGGGCTCATTAGCTTTCTAGGTTATGTGCGCCATGCTCCCTTTTTGTTTGGGGATGGTGGGGTTTAGGTTGGTTGGTTTGAGGTCTTCTTTGATTTTTCAGTTTTCAGATAACCAATGAAAAACATGAACTGGAGGTTCAGCAAGACGTCTTTGACACCATTCCAACTGCAGAATGGCAAGTGCCACCACTAGTTACAATCCCTGCTTGAAGATGCTCTAACTACTCCTCAAGACTCCACAAGTCTAAGGTTAAACAGTCCAATCCTGAAGCTTCTCCAAAGCCAGTAAAGCCATTGTCCTCGTATTAGGGAGCTGGGTACTTAAAATCCTGCTTAAATGTCTCTCCAAAGCATTAGGAAGGCAAGAAACAGGGACATGGGTCAAGTTAATCTAATGCTAATCTCCAACTACTCTTTAGAATGATAAATTCAACAGAACAACAAACAACATTATACACTGCTAGGTATTAACATGAAATAATGGGACTAAGAGGTGACAAATGTAAAGGTATGTGCTTCACTTCCACAGGTAACAGAGTAGTACATGTGGCCATATTTTAATATCTTATATACTAGGCAATTTTCTTTTTTAATACAATTTTTCTAGTTTGAAAAAGAAGTTCCTGACAGGAATTTTGTGAAACTTTATATTTCTTCAAACTACTTTACATTTAGGAAGTAGAATTCTTTCAGATGCCACACCAAAAATCTCAACCTTATGGGATACAAATTGCTGCCTCCCACCCCCAAGTTCATCAGGACAACCCTGGGTTCTGTTACAACTAAGCAGATCAGAGAAGTTAAAACTATATTCAAAACATCTGAATAAACAAGTTCTCAAGCATAAAATCATCCACAACAAAGACAAGAGCATCTTCCCTGGCTGGTACTGACTGCACATACCGGACATACTAGAATGAGTCCATGTTATTTTTTTGTTAATCACTGAATATATTGAATGAGCTTCAATTATTAAAGATCAAACTACTATACAAGGGCTATGCTACTTCCACCATCAGTACTGTACTCCTTTTATTATCACTACAGTCTACAGAAATTTATGTGTATTACGCAAAAGAGGTGCAATAATGTCAAGCTCAAAACGTGGCTTCTTATTGCAAGGAAAACACCTCAGGAGGACACATACTTCTAGAAAGATTCTAGTTTTATCAGCGATCTAGCATCGAAGGAGTATGTACTAACTGCTTTTTGAAGCATACATTAAAGTTATCCATCTACCTCAAAAATAAACCAGAACAAACCAAAAAGAAACTCGGTAACTACAGCAAAAATAGCAAGCATTAGCACTATGAGGAAGTGCAACTCTTTTACGTCAGCCTTATAAAGGAAGAGCTTTTCCATGTCTGCTCTTGCCCCAAACATCCTATTACGGGAGCTGACGTGTATTTTGCATTCTTCTGAGAAACACTTCAAGAGTTCCTTTCTCCCTCGTAGCAGATCACCTTCCTCCCATTCAGAGAATTCAGTGAAATATTTCCTCCCAAATCACTGCAGCCAAGAAAACCTTACAATTCAAGAGGAAAATGACCCAAAGCAAAACACCGGTTTAACTCAAGTGGACCCTCCACTGCTGTCCCATGTGTCTGACTTTCCTCCAGCTTAGATCAGAAGCTCTGATGGAATGACAGAACACTTCCTTCTATCACTATTAAACAGTATGAGTGTTAAAACCCAAAACTACTAGGTTTTTTCCTTAGAGTACTTTTGTGACAGATCTGCCATGCATTCTTGTCTCCTTGACACATTCCCCAAAGAAAAAACTCAAAGGCCTCAGTGTGCCTTTGACCACACACTGACACAGGACAACCACACCAGGAACAGCTATACTTGCTGCATGGCTCAGGCACAAAAGCACTCTACCTGTTGAGATGGTGACAGGGCAGAATCAGCTAGAGAGCCAGTAGATTTCATGTGTAAAGCACTTCTGAACTTGAACTCAGTGCGACTCCTCGATTCCTGCTGACTCTGCAAGAAATGAGATCAGAAGTAAGGTTTTATTTCAGATGTACAGATTGCTTTCCATATGTACAATCCTCTGAAAAAAGTAGTGTGCTTTACACTACCTGGAGCTACAAACGTTTAAGTATTTTGCGGGTTTTACAGAAAAATAAACAAGTTTTTAAACAGACTTTGCAAGCACAACCTAAACTCTGTAATTTTAGCTTGTTGCTAGCTGTTTAGTCACACTACTAATTACCAATCCATATTTAAGGCTGGAAGAAATTATTAAAATTTATTTTGACTTACTTCACTTAATTTATTGGTTTGGCCTACTAGGGACCACTGAAGAAAAACAACCAAACTTGAATTAAAGATAGTAACAGCTGGAGGACTAAAAGATACAAATAAATTTTAAGTTTGATTCTCTTACAAACTGCATATTGGTCTAGTTAAAATTTGTCCAGCTTCTGTCTCCAGACATGAGAACAGAGTGACAAGCAGCTACTTAATATTAAAAAAATCTTTACTATAACAAGCTGCTGCTTCTATGTTTTCATAGCCATAGATTATCACTAAAACATAATGGAGATAGAACCAAGATGATATATCCAAAGGAACAAAGACATCCTTATCCCCAGATATTGCTTCACAAATCCCTCATAAAATCAGAAAAGAAAATAAGTCATTTCTTAGAAATCAGAAACAGAACTACGGAAAAAAAGTAAGGCATTCAATACAGCATACAGGAGGTAGTTGTAGCCACCCAAAAGAAACTGAAAATAAATCCTTCTTACATAATATTTTAATTCATATGTGTTGCCGTAAAATTCCTGACCTCTGTATATTTACAGAGATCAGGCCAAAAATCTTGTTAATATACTGTTTCAGGTCCTACTACACAAGTTTAACCAGTTCCCCGAGGAAAATAAGAAAACAACTTTTAAAGTAAATGGAACGTGAACACAACTCTCCAAATTCCTGACCAAAATGCAGATGTCATGTACTCTACACATATAAGGTTATTTTTTCTATTAAACATACACCCTTGTTAGTAGACGGTCTGACCACTGCACAGCAATATACATAGTACACACAAACGATTTAACATGTACCCCCCACATACTGTACCACTAAAATAGAAAAGATGGAGTCTGTCCTAAAGTATTTTTTTTTAAATTGAAAGTAGAACAAGAAAACTATTTTCTAAACAAAAGCTCACCTACCTCAAAAAGTTGATGACAGGAAACTGGGAATATATCTCATAATGGCTTGTAATACCAGCCCTTTCAATATGTTTTTACCTTGAATAAAGAACTGGAAAACACAGAGATCTGCACTACAAGTTTGTGCAGGGTTTTAGGATATACAATGAGTCATCAGCTTCTGTTCCCTAATACCATTTAGACTGCCTTCTCTGAACGTCAACGGGCTTGGTGCTATTACTTTTTCCCCAAAGAGTCCAGCTGCACATTCCCATCCAAACACATTCCACAGCCGATGACAATAGTGACTCAGCTAAAACAAGGTTTTGTAAGAGCATTACAGCTATGTCAATAAAGCTCGCTCCTAAAAAGATCCTATTTGCAATGAATCTATCACTCCAACAAATTTCTCTGTCACACAGGACTTCTGGAAAACTACAGTTTCTACTAGAGATGCTTCTAAACAGCCAAATACACAGTGCTTAGACTTCAACAAACTAACCACCACCCACCTTCTGGCACCTACGTTACCAAGTCTGAACCAGGTATCACTATTCAACAATCAGCCTGAACCATTACCTTAGGTTTTATATGAAGAGCTGTAACTACGCCAATTGGAATTTTACCTCACCGTGCCTCTCGTTCTCACGCCCTAAAGTCCTATCAGGTTTTCACCATGATTTCGCATTAACAGCTTAGATCATTGTTTGGCATATGGTAAACAACAGCAGAGTCTACTCAATTAGATGCTCTACAGACTGTAAGGGTTTGCAGGGTATCGTAGCTTCAAATAGCATTAACAGATTACAATAAAATTAAAGCAAGACATCAGGTGTCACCTAAGAAACAAAAACAGTAGCTTGCAAAATAAGTCAGAATCTAGAGCTCGCCTGTGATTTTAACTCTCTTGGCCTGTTTTAGACCAGTTTACATTGCAAGATCTTTCCATCTTTTTCTGTCATTCAATATTGAGACTACATAGCATCCAGATGCCTAGGACATCTTACAGAGGGTTTCTCCGTAACCCTCAATAATGTTAACTACTTTACTTGTGATCCTGAATGGATCTGAATGGAATACTTACTCCTTACGCAGTCCAACCATCTCACCAACAAATACTCTTATTTTGCAGGTAAGGAAACTGAAGGAGAATTGTCACCAGTACAACTATCACTAGACAAATTATTCCCTACTCCCATTCTATTCCAGTGGATTTTATTGCTAAAGGCAAACAGAATTTGCCTCATTTGAGACACAGCTCACCAAGCAAAAAGGTCTATCAATATAAAGGAAATTTTACTTGTTATTTTTCGTTCAATTGCAACGAATAAGAAACAGGTTTGTTACAAAGCTGAAATCCACAGCAGCTACAGGAGCTCACCTGAAGACCATTAGCCACATGCTTTATTCTTTACAAGACACTCTTCAGGACATAAGTCAAAAACTTGGTTGTCCAAAACAGCGTAGAAATCTTGTCCAGAAAGTTTCCAGCCAGACATTGCTAACCTTAGCACCTATTTTGGCCATTAGATTTCTAACATCAAAGTAGGAGGCAAGGGAAATATAACCCAAATTTAAGAAGTTAGTTGAGTATAAGAAGAATTTAGTGCAAAAGAAAGGACATTCATTAAGCAAAATAAAAACACTGTTTTTGCGTAGCACTTGTCCATTCTGCTGGGATTCTCCTGTTCTCCAACACCTTCTAACTTTGGAAAAGAATGAGGCAGAGACCCCACAAAGAGTCTCAGATTGCAATACAACCCCAATTCACCCTCTGAATCTATTTCTTCTCTGGTTGAAACTCGACCACTATGGGGAGATTATGCACAGATATTTACATGTATATAGAGTGGAGGACTATTTAAAGCTGCCAGGGCATTTTTCAGTCTTCCAGGTATTTAACTTGCTTACCAACCAAAGTTCTTCTAATAATATTTTTGTACTTTCAGGAGAGGAGATCATCAATAAGTATAGCTTCATCCCTTCATCAGCAGCGATGGATAAACCTTAACCCTCCAGATGCCAGTCCAAGGTAAGGTGTATGACATTAGCAAGCAGCAGAAGGCAGCAGCTGTCCAAGGAAAGGACTAGACCATCAAGCACCATGCACCAATTCTAGAGAAAGCAACAGGAGATTTCTTGTCTAAAGTGCTAGGACAAGCAAGGTGACACTGTTGCTACAGCAGCACAAACCCAGTTTTGGATTAGCATGCTAATACACACTTATTTTGGCACACGAACAATGTAACCAGCAAAAAGGAAACAAGGATTATGAAAAGCTCCTCAGCCAAATCCGAGTAGAACTTCACAGAACAAAAGAAAGCCCTCTCTCTGGCCCACGGGCATTTTTCCCTGGAGAACTCAGAGAAGCTGCTGCAAACAAACAGCGGTGCTAGAACTTTTGGAAGTGAGGCCACACAACTGTTTCAACATGCGTGCTGTTCAACAAACTGCTGTCATCTCCTATGCGCTCCTGATTGCCAACCTGCGGGGTTACAGGAGTGCAGCTATGCAACCTCCTTTATCATCATAAAGGTGGGGAAAAAACATGATTCCAATGCAGATCAATAACAGCCATCAAAAAACAAAAGAATTGAAAAAAGAGACGAAATACCACTTCTCGTATAATCTGAGCACAGCTACTCGAAATACTCGAACACGGGGGGATTAGAGAAGGATTTCAGCAATACCTCTGGGTTACTTGCTCTCTTCCCTTCTCCTCCCATGCAGAAAGGAGACTCTCCGACTGCAGCCTCGCCAGCACCAGGCGGATCCTAGCGTGCTACCCCTTCCCACGTGCTATCGCGACACCCCGGAGAGCGCTGGCAGCACCGCGGGGTAAAAGGAAGCGGTAGCGGCAGGGCTCGCTCCGCCACCGCCGCCACTCGCTCCCGGCGGCCGCGGGCCCGCATAGAGGGGCAGGCGCGGGGGCG
>VWZK01016118.1:190326-283703 GCA_013396935.1 Baryphthengus martii
GAGGGGAGGCGCGGTCGCGTCAGTGGCCGGCAGGGGCTGGCGTGGGGCGGGGTGGCTCAGCTGCCCGCCCTGTGAGGGAGAGGTGCCCTCTGAGGGAGCCGGCGCCTGCCCGCCCTGGCCAAGGCGGCGTTAGCGTTCGCGAAGCTCTGTTAAGCCCGAAGGGGCGGCCGCTGCAGGCGGTGGAGCGTGCGGGGCAGGGCCTGGGCGGACGGCGCTACAAGCTGCCTTGTGTCCGAAGAGCCCCCTCGGCTCCCTTAGGGCACCGGCATAGCCCTCAGCTGAGCAAAGCTTTTCCTGCTGGCTGGTTCGAAATACGCCTGTTGGTGTTACTGGCAGTACCTGCCCTAACGCCTTTCTTGGTGCGTGTCCCGCTTAACGTTCGCATTGCAGGCTTCTAGAGCACTGAGCAAAATGTGGTGGTTGTGTTTTGGGGTTTTTTCCAGAAACTTGAACTTCCTCCCAGAGGTGCGGGGTGTTGAGCCTGCCTTGGCAGCTTCTGCTTTTCAGACTCTGGAAGCCTAAGAACTGTTCAGGGAACTATAGCTGGGAAGGAATTATTCAGGGTGTTGCAGCTCTAAGGGTCCTTGCTCTTGATACACTTGTCATGTTTTGAGGGTATACAGTGTGCCTTATGGTGCTGAGAGAAAAGTCATTTTATTTAAACCATACTTTTTTTTTTTTTCAGAAAGAATAAACTAATGTAAATTTATTTTCGGGCTATAGAAGATAATCAATTGGGAAGATTGGTTCAGTTCCCAAAAAATAGTATTCTTTCTTTAAACGTCCACCCCAGTTTCCGAAGACCTCCTTTCCCTGTGTAGATTTCTGTTTGAGAGAGGTTGTGGGCATTTAAGAGCAAATGAAACATTCTCTGAATCTCAGCACTTTAGTTCAGTGGAAAGTGAGTAAAAGATGTGACTTGCAAGTCTGGATATTTAACATCTCAGAAGATGCTTACCTTTTCTTACTTTAAAAATAAGTGAACATGAAAGAAAGATGTAAGTCTTCATTTTCATGTTAGGTGTGTAAGACAGAGACTAGGATGACCTTAATATGAGGCATCATTGCCAGTCCTTCCTATAATAAGCACTGTCAGGTTTGCCGCACCCTTATACTACAGCCTTGATCTTCCTTGATCCTGAGGACAGTCCATTTTTATTTTTTTTTTTTCTTTTTTTTCTCCTTCGTAGGTTTGATTATAGGATCAGGAAATAATCATCTAGCCAAGCGAGCTCCAGAAGATGGTAGGGATTGGCTCTGTGACTCAGAGAAGCCAAGCAAAATAATTTCATCTGCTCAGCAGGCAATTATACAAATTGCTGGGCAGAATCTGTGTAGTCACTGGTTTTAGCAACTGCCTCTCGTTGGGAATTTCTTCTGTGGGACAGGTGAAGTTTGCTGTGCTGCTTATTCTCACCACAGTGGAATAAACTCTGTGGCTGACTGAGATCAACCTGCTGCAAAGGTATTAATCACGTAGGGTGTTGCAGTTTTCTCTATGTGCTGGGACTGGACTTCCATGACAGAAGTGTTGGGTTGTTTTTTTTTTATTTTAATTGCTGCTTTTGAGCGAGGAGAATGAACTTCTGTGGCTTGGACTTCTTTTCTTATACCTCAGCCGAGTCTCCTCTGGTCATTAGGTCATTCAGGGAAGAATCTGCTGCTTCTGTAATGCTTTTATGCTTATACTTGGTTACAGTCCCTGAGATGTCCCCTTCTAACCCACTTGACAATCGTCATCATTTTCATGAACTGCTATTTAAGGCAATCGGGCAAGTTGTAATCATACAATTTGGCTTAGTACCATTAATCTGCAAGCCAGAAGGTCTTTGAGGATTCAGTGGCTGAACAACTGGAGAGGCTATTTTCTACTGATTTAAATCCAAAATGAATGAAACTTCTTTCTGGTTACTCATAAATGAAAAATGAGTATCTGTGTCTGGTCCAGTATTGTTCTGTTCCTGACACTGTCGCGAAGTCAACAGAAGAGTGAAGTGTAAATTGATTCTTGTAGCAATGGAATTGGGTTCTTGCCCCTCATCTGAAGCAAAGCATGTATCACATGCCAAGGCAGTTGCTGAGGTGTGTGGACCATCCCCTGTAAGCCCATAACTGTACGTGAAATAAATTTGTTCCTAAGGTTGTAGAAGGTGCAGTTTGTTTGCTGTCACTTTCTAGTTTCAAGTTCTAACAATCACAGTTGTTTTTCACTGACAAGTATTTGTGTCTGGAAATTCTCTCAACATGGAGATAAAGAGGGAGAAACATTTTAAAATGTTTCTGAAATGCATTTGCAAGTAGATTTACTAATGCGTGAGCGTTTGTATTTAGCAGTGTGTAAAAATACACAGCTGAGATCTGCCCACAAAGCCGCATATGCATTTTGCACTGCACAGTTTTGGGAGAGGATGTTTCCAAACAAAAGAGACCTCAAAAGAAGTTTTTTACACCTCTTGGGTTTGTGTTTTCAACCTAGGCCCATCAAGACATCTGATACTTACTTTCATGCCTTTGTAGCTATATCTTTCCAAGCAAAGCTGCTCTGCTCCAACAAGGTACCTCTTCTGTCATTAAATAGCTTGGAGACTTAAAGTAGCATAGTGATCAGCTTTTTAATGGTAGTAACATTTGATCTTTTAGAACATTTGAAACATGGATTATAAAAGGCACTGCTAGGGAAGCTCGTGTGAATTTTGGGGTTTGGTGGTGTTTTGTCATATTCCATTGTTAAGTGAGTTTTTTTTGGTAGGAGAATCTACACTAACATCACGTCAGATGTCTCAGTGTCAGCATAATTGTCCACCTACCTCATTACAACCAAGAAAGCTGTGGTGGGTGGGTGCTCTGACTCAGATACTGGGATATAAACACCTTCAAGTCAATAAAGCTTTGATCCTGCCAGTTGAACTCCCCCGACTGGTTATAGACCTATGAAGTAGTAAGAAAGGATCAGTGCTCTCTCTCTTGGCATGGAAAAGAAGTAATAATGTGCTGGTGCATGGAAATATCTATAAGTCTCAGCAGGGGATGTATTAATGAATTCTTCAATATGCTCTTATAATCTTTGAAATCCATAATGATTTGCATCGCTGCCCCAGGACCTCCAGTAGTCATTCAGCATTGACTTTGCACAAAAACACCCCTTTTGAAGACAAACGTGTACATGGTCAGATGATGGTTATGTTCGGGCTACTTTTTCATGAGTAAAAGCCCCACACAACAATGTATCTGTAATAAATTACAGTGTTTATATGTCTCAGTAAACTATGCTGGTCCAAAAATAAACAATATTGAAACACTAGTTCTCTGACATCTTCATCTGTCTCAAAATGAAAACCATAAACTTAATGGTTAATTAGAGGTGGCACCTCCTGATCTCTTGTGATAATTTAGACCAAAGACTAAGACATTGCAGAGAAATCTGCAGATCATGGGGCTATTTCCAAGTTGTGAAAATATGTCAGTCAGCTGCACTGGAGTAGAAGGGTTTGTGCATTTGAATTGAAATGAAAGTTCTCCAGAGATTCCAGGTATGATCAAAATTGCCATCAGTGCACCTGCAAAAAGTAAACTTTCAAAAGGCAGAAGTTTGATTTTGTCTGGGTAGAAAACAATGGGCAGTGTTCGTTTACAGAAGAGCCACTTCCAATGAGATACAACTGATAGTAAATTATCTCAGTATAGATCAAGTTTCCCCAATTCAAAAGCATTTATAAAAGAATATTTCTCAAGCAAAATGACAATATAGAAATAACGTGCACCGGTTTGTTTAACTTGGAGAAGAAGTACTGCACCTGAAATTCTGAGGAAGCAGTTGGTAGTCTAGGACAGAGCGTGGATGGGTGCAAAAATGATTTCTTTATGACTTACCGCATTCTCTTCACTTTTTGCTTGTAGTCTCAAGTTGTCATTCAGGCAGGAGGAATGGAGTGGGATTGTTAAAGGAGCTAAGCAAGGGACAGTGGTGGTCTTCTCAATAAAAGATACCCAGAATGCTTTTGCGCCGTATGCACGTGCAGGATACGATTATCTGTTGTTTGGTGCAGCCTCTTCAACTCGGGGGTTGCCTTTGGGAGAAGGCTGCTTTCAGCCCTGTGGGTTTCTCCTGTTGTTTCACAGAGGCTTCATTCTCCATGAGCCTCCTAAGAGAATGAATCAGTCTCCAGTCTGAAGGGAAGACTCCACTGTGTGATGTGGTATCTTCCATTATAGGTAGCAGCTAGGTGAGAACACTTTAGGACTTCCTTAAGTCACCTGTTTTATAACAGCGTAATCACAGAGAACCTGATGGAGCTGTGCCTTATTTGGAGTAGTGGAAAGAGGGAATGGGCCCTCTGACTCTGCATTTGCGAGTAGCTGTGTGAATGGCTTGAGTTATATGTGGCAGCATCAAGGAGACATCTCTGAGCTTACAGCAAGTTTGGTTTGGAAGCTGTAGCACTCAGGAAGATCATTGTACCTCCTGGGCTTAATAGCAGAAAATTGTTTTTTAGTGGAGTTGGAGTTCCATGTTAAACGAATAAAAATAACGATGATATAATACCTTGATTGCGTTTCATTCTCTTTGGTGCTGACAAGATCTTTGTATAGCTACACTTTAGCAATTTTAATCTATTCATATTTTTGTTTTCTCCACATGTTTGGGTGTATTCTTACTGGACAACCTTTCCACATGCGTAACCTTTGCCTTTTCAGTGTTTCCAAGATACATCATTTGTTTTAAAAATAAAGATACTGTTTGAGAGCTATTGTATTTTAAAAGTGAAAAGCATTGACTCAAGTGATTGAAGACTTGGCAAGATTCAGTCATCCACTGGTGCTTTTATTTTCATTTTTCCCTTACTAAAGTGAATTGGTAGCGTGAGCAATGCCACTTGAGTGTTTTATCTGAGGGGGAAAGAAGCTGAAGGTCAAGTGATAGAAATATGTCAGATGATTGAACTTGGGAGTACCATGGAGGGCTGCAAAGGGAAGCAAGGGTCAAAATATCCTATGCACACACAACTGCCTGTTGTGCAACCCTGTAGCTTAATTCTGGTATTTGCAGCATCATGATAGGGAAGGTAGAACTGGGACTAACTGGAATGCAATTAGAGCTGATTGGTCCCACAGTAAACTATAAATCATATATGCCTCAAACTTCCAGCTTTGTTTATTTTTATCATAATTTACTGACAGGAAGACTCCCTGGTAGCTCCCAGTCATTAGGACTGATCAGGAAGCAATGTATTCATTAGTCATATAGGAACATCTGCTTGGGTGATGCACATATGTGCTAATCCAAAAGAGTACACTAGCAAGAAAATCGAGCCCCTTCATGACACGCGTGCATGAGTCCATTTAAGTTTTTGGATTACGGTAGATTTCCATTTTAATCTCTTCAAACAGGGGTAAGAATCCAACTTCAAGCAGTGTCACATATTAGACTGTAAAAACATACTGGTGATTTGCACCAGCCTACATAAAACTTTTTTTGTTCCTAATGAACCACTTTCCGAATCACTTACTTGGAGTTTCTTCCTTGTTGTCTGTTAGCTTTTGCTTAATGGGACCATAAAAGGCCACGTGAATGGGGAATGGAGTCAAGTCTCTCGTATTTCTGGTCATTTTGCCATAGTTAGTACAATTCTGATAAAAGGAATGGGAAATTATCAGACCTGTATATCCTTCTCTACAAAAAAGTCAATTAATTCATGCACAAAACTGCTTTCTTAGAAATAAAAATTCACCAAGTAGAGGAAGGAACACTACTACCAGTTCTGCGAGGGCCTGCACAGGAGCTGTCTTCTTTCAAGAGAGAGCTCTGAAACCTATGTATACAAACCATTGCCTCATGTATTCCAGAGAAAAAAGACACAGCTTGTCTTGCAGCCAAAGCAAGAGTATCTCCTACTCAAGAGACTTGTTGTGTCACGCTGACTTTTTTGGTAGACAGGCTTGTTCCAAGTCATTTGAGGTCAATCATGTCCCGAACCTGCAGACAAAGACCTGGAGCTCTAGACAGGCAGGGGCAGCTCACACAAGTATAGCTATGCCAGAGTTTCCTTTCTACTGCAAATCAATGTCCTTCCTGCAATAGTGATTTTTTTACAAGAATATTGTTCTCAAAAGCAGTCTGTATGAGAATAATTCCTGTTCACATGTGCTTTTAGTCATATAAGGAATACACTCAACAACAAGAACAATGAAAGTAAGTTAACGGGGTTTAAACTTGGCTATTTTACTCTTGCACCATCAGGTTTGTATTGACTTGCCCAACTGTACTGTGTTTCAGAGCTGTTACCAGCAATGCTGGTCGCATCCAAAATGGGAAAAGTTACTTGTACACATTAGTGTGAAATACTAGGATGATAAAAGACATACTGGCAGATACTTTAGGAATTGAGCTGAGGCTTCAAACATACCCTTTTACTTTGTAAGCTTGAAAGAATTCTGTTTCTTAGTCCCTAATATTTGCAGGTATGACAAGAGGAAATATCCATATTTGCTTATTTAGGCTTATATTTCTGTGTCTATTACATATAATATTACATATTTATGTTAGATACAATATTTTTATATCTAATTTCTGTATAATATAGAAATATTCATCTCTTGTCAGAACTTGCTCTCGTATGGAGTGAATCTCCACATGCATCAGAAATTCTGAGTTATGGATTAAGTTTTGGTGACTGGCAGACACAAGGACAACTACTGTCGCTATTTCAAAGATTGGCTAGTACAGAGTCTTTGGCTCTTCATGACAAAATTGACAAATATATTTTAAGTAGATAAATCAGAGCCAGTTTTGCCATGTCAATGAAAGACACAGAGCTGTCAATGTAATCCTGAAGAGAACAATTCTTATAGGAAGAGGGTGTAACGAGGAGAGCAATATTACAACGTATGCTCAGATTTAGAAGTAGATGAGCAAAATGATATACAGTAGCAAGTGTGATTTTAAGCTATTTGTAAAATTGGCCTTTTTCTTATTTCCGCTATTTCTTTCCAAAGCTGGCTGATTCAACCAAGACTCTCTGCAAAGAGAAAATAGGACCCTCCTTCATATTAAATGCTTCTGCCTGTAATTGCAGGTCAAATCTGGTATCCTGCACACTCCCTTTTTCCAAGGACGAAGCCTTCCCTCTCCCCAAGCCCTATATATAGCCATCAAGTTCTTGCGGATGATGCTGGGGAACTCCACTGAGCAATACTAGTGAATCTCTCAGCATCTTTGTTGGAATGGGAAAGGGAATTCCCAAAATGCTTAGTCATCTGGGGAAAGATCTAGATATGCATGGCATTGTCCTGGTGCAGTTCTCCAAAAACAGTAAATTTCAAAAACAAGACTGAGGATTAAGGAAGAACTTTCACCATCCATAATAAAACAGATCAGGATTCAGAAATTCTACCCCTTTCACACCCTTGCAACATAACCAGAACTGAACATCCAGGTCAGCTGCAGAGACGAAAATAAAACCTTGCTTCACCGGTTGGGCTCTCAGCCCACAATTCCCTCCAGTCACAGCTGTGCAGGGAAGTTACTAGGGCTGTAGCTATCTCTTCTCTTTCGAAAACACGTGTGCTGGAGGTGGGGAATGTCCCAGTTAAAGATTATAGAATGATAAAATCATATCATAGGTTTGGTTGGAAGAGACCTTTAAGATCAAGTCTAATTGTTAACCCAGCACTGGCGAGTCACCATTAAACAATGACCTTCAGCACCACATCTACACGTCTTTTAAATATCTCCATGGATGGTGATTCCACCACTTCCCTGGGCAGCCTGGGAACTGTTTAACAACACTTTCTGTGAAGAAATTTTTCCCAATATCCAACCTAAACCTCCCCTGGCACAACTTGAGGCTGTTTCGTCTTGTCCTATCACTTCTTACTTGGAAGTACAGAGCCGCACCTTGCTACAACCTCTGTCAGGTAGTTGTAGAGAGCAAGGTCTCACCTGAGCCTCCTTTTTCCAGGCTAAATAACCTCAGTTCCCTCAGCCACTCCTCATAAGACTTGTTCTCTAGACCCTTCAACAACTTCATTGCCTTTCTTTGGACATGCTGCAACACTTCAATGTCCTTGTAGTGAGGGACCCAAAATTGAACACAGTGTTCAAGGTGCAGCCTCAGCAGTGGTGAGTATAGGGGGACAGTCACTTCTCCAGTCCTCCTGGCCACACTATTTCTGATACAAGCCAGGATGCTGTTGGCTGCCTTGGCCACCTGGGCACACTGCTGGCTCATATTCAGGCAGCTATCAACCAATACCCTCAGGTGCTTCTATGCTGGGCAGCTTTCTGGACACACTTCCTCAAGCCTGTAGTGTTGCATGGGATTGTTGTGACCCAAGTGCAGGATCCAGCACTTGGCCTTGTTGAAGCTCATACTATTGGCCTTGGCCCATCAGTCCAGCCTGTCCAGATCCCTCTGTAGAGCCTCTCTACTCCCAAGCGAATCAACACGCCTACCTAACTTGGTGTCATCTGCAAATTTATTGAGGGTGCCCTTGATCCCCTTCATCCCACAGGAAGGCCTCTGCCTGTATGTTAGATTAAGAACTCAATGTCACATTGTTCCAAAACCTAAAAAAAATCTCCGTGGCAAAAATCTACTTTATTCCATGAAGAGAAATTGGAATCTACTACAGTTAATAGATGCTGATGTTGCTAGGCTGCACATTTTGAAGATCTAAAGTCAGGCCTGCATTTTTAAGGTTTTCTTATTGTACGGTCGGTTTCATTCATATGGATGACCAAATGCGATACAGCTATCATTTATACTAATACACACAAAAGGAGATTCAAGTACCTTTAAGTCAGCCACTACTGGACAACCCTCTATTCTCAAATCAAGACCAACTCTGCAGATACATCCCGAGGTGTCTTTGTTTCTCATATTAGCAATGGTCAGTATGGAATATGCCCTGCTCCTTGTGGTGCTATAATCTTCTTTTCCCCTGTAGTAGATGAGGTTGGATTTAGTCCTATTAGGAAAAATAAAATAAATCAAGTGCAATGGTAAATGACTTACTTATGCCCTTCAAAAGTATTTTGTTAACATGATGACATTGAATTGCTGGGTTTTGGAATCACAAGATAAATTAAGCAGTGATTTAATAGAATCACATGCTGCTAATTTTTTTTTGGTTTTGTCTTTTTAAAGGAAGACCATGCTGTTGTGTGGACAACTTGTGTAACAAGGTCTGAAGCAATAAATGACATTTATATCTGGAAGCAGATGCAAACCTCAGTATTGTTCTTGTCAGACTTTGCTGATTGAGTGCGTTTGCGATCTTGTGACTTTCAGACCTAGCATCTGGTTTTGAGTCTGTTTCCAAAATGTCATACCGTCTTCTGCTTTGATTTCTTCCTTTGGTTAATGTCAGCCTGGTGGCATTTCAGATCTATCTTTAGAGAAACAAACAGTTTCATAAAACCTGGTTGTCATGAGGCAGGTGCAATGGATGTCTAAATCTCTGCTGCCTGAAAGCTATCAAACAGGTCTTGTATTTTGTGTCATAGTATCTCATAAGCACTAAGGATATGATATAATATTTTCTCTTCTGATCTACAAAATATTTCCCCCCTGGGCTTTAAATAATAAATCTTCTTGATATTTATCGTAATAATATAGGATTCTGCAGCATAAAATAATCTGTTTTTCTGGATGAAATATTATAGTGCTTCCATTAGAAAACTCCTATTTCAAGATTCGTTAGCTGAATGCTTGTGTCACCTAGTTATAACTCCTCTAGGAGCAAGTAATACCATGTGCTTCCTGGTACCGCATTACTTTCTCTGATCAGAAAAGCAAATTCTTTGCTGTCGATCTTCCTTCAGGACTACAAGTGTGTAATTTAAACTATAAACTACCATCAGTACAGATCTTGTTTTTCTATGTACAACACTGGACAGGCTGCTCTAGAAATAATATAAAGTGTCAGTCCCACTAATGTAGGCAGAAGACAAATTGATTTTGATGGGATTTTTGCCTCTTTCATCACAGTTAAATAGTTCGCTATCTAGCTCCTAAGTGTAAGGCTAAAATAAAACTTTTGCTGATTGCTCCCCGGTTTCATTTCTGCCAAGTCACTGCACTGACTTGCAGTAAGAATTACTATTCTTGTAAATCGGGATGCTAAAGCCCCGTGATTGAACGCTTTGCTTGGGACTAAGCACCAGCTAAATGACGGCATCTGGGATTCAGAAACGTCCATATAAGGAACCTGCTCTCAACGTTTTAGGTTGACCAAGCAGTAACATAACTTCATCTTTATCCTCATATCGCACATGCAAAACTTAGGGATTTGCAAACAGCTGTCGTGTTGTGACAAATTGGAATTTTGCAGTGCAGAAAAATGTAATTGTGAGAAACACCAACAAATCAGGACATCTGAATCCTAAACGTTGCTTCTGCTTCTTCTCCATTCATCAGTATAGACAGGGTTTCATCCTTGGCAACTTGTAGGTAACTATATGAAATAAAAGTTGCAATGCAGTTAGATCCAAAGACCACAAAACCTTTAGACCGTGGAACTGCTTGTAGCAGACACTGAAGACATTTAACTAAACAGCAGGATCTGGTTGCTAGACTTGATACGCATACATCCCACAAAGTAATTAAAATTAGAACTAGAGGAATCAAAATCAGATTGAGAAAAGCAGAAGTGAGTGAGAATTTGCTCAATTTTAGTACTAAAGTGGTTTATTATTCAGAGGAGTATTTAGAAAAAGTTACTAATGGGGTTTCACTATAAAAAGTGCCAAATTCCACTTCATTTTTAAATAATAGTTTTGAGTTTTCACATCACCTTTAAACATTTTTTAATTTTTCCATACTTAACAGAGGATATAAAAAATGAAGGACTGCAAGGAAAAGCATTTCTCTCATTCTTTTGTCTGATCTTTCTTCTGTGAGAATTCAAATGAAATGGAAAATCACAAGTAGAAAATTCCTGAGACAAGGTCACAAAATCTTATTTTAAGAACAGAGGGACATAAAAATATGTGCCAACTCAGCCTCAGATGGAGGCAGATATACCTTTATAAATCTGGCCTTTCAGGTGGAGCATCCAGAAGGAATCAAGTTCTAGTGTCTGCTTGTAAAAAGGATAGCCTAAGGTAAATTAAATAGTGGGTTGTCAGACTTTGAGATGGGGTAGCTAGATAAAAAATGGTTAGGGGAGGTGGCCTCTGTGGTACAACATCCTTCTAACAGTGCTGGCCATTAGATGTCACATATTGACTTGTCTCAGGTGTGTTATTACAGCATTTCTTGCCATCCCTCACCTTGCCTGTTGTTTGTCCAGTGCTCAAAGATCCCTCCCAGACACCTGGTCCTGCAGCAGGGTCTAGGGTAGGTCATCTCTCTTGTGTCATTCCTGAGGCTGCACTGCCGAGTTTGAAGTGATTTAATGCTAGGAGTGAACAAACACCTCAGAAGAGTTTTAGTGCTTGTTAAAAAAAAGTGTTCAAGCGAAACGCTGAGTTTATTTCATCTGCAATCAATCTTTGTGTGTGATGTGGCAAGTATTTGACTTTGCAATAAGTCCTGTTTGACATTAGTGTATACATTTATTGTATTTTAGAGAAGAATCAAATTATGTAAGCTCTCAATATCAATGAAAAAACAAGATAGGGTTTATTGCTGGGGTAATTTGAATGGCTGCAAAAAGAAGGAAATCATTTAATGGAAAAATATTGGTGAAATATTTTTTACATATTGCCTAAAAGAACAAGTTTTTCACTAGCTGAAATGTTCAGTTTCTCTTATTTAGTTTTTTGTTTCAAGTCTGTGCACATGTTAGCTTGTCTGCATGCTGTAATATTTAAAATTATCCCTTAAAGTGGAAGCTGTGATGATCATTTTACTGAAAGATTTAACAAAAACATTGCAAGACAGACCACCCTGAAATTACTGGCATGCACAGTTTTGGATTAATTCTGGCAAGTATTTGAGTGCTCCCACGAAAAATTACATGAAGGTTTACATTCATCCAGCTGCAAGCCCTAAGGGAAAGGGTGCAGATTGTAAAGAAGCCTGTTGAGGAGGCTTCTGCTAACTTGTCTCTGGTTCATCGGTCAGCAACCTGCTTCTGCACAGTGGTCCAAATTATGACCTGCTGTTATATAAAATACTTGCTTCCCTTTTAACCCAGAGCTCTCATCTGAGCTAGTAAGAGATGAGTGTTTGGAGAGGAAGATGTGATGAGCCGCTGGAAGATAGCAATTTAGCGATATCTTAACCTGGATCAAGAACAGCTGATAGTTTGTCAGACAGCAGCCCACATCCCTGTCCCCACAGCCTGTAGCACCAGCTATTGCTCATCCCTGGCTTGTCATTCCATTCATTACCAGCAGATAAACACATTAGCTTGATGTTTCCGTTTAAATTATCATCAATGAAAAGATAATATAGTTCAATTATTATCAGTCTTCATTTTACTAATTCATAGAGATGAACTGCAAGCTCCTTGCAGAAGTATGTGTTTTGTACAGGTTTACAGAGGTATCACAAGGCAAATCTACATTTACTTGACACATTTAAAGTTTTCTTTCCCACCTGCATTAGCTAGTGACTATTTTAATGCATTCTCAAATTCTGGACTAAAATTACATGGGAACTTAGAGTAATATGAAAATATGTATGGCTGTATCTTCAGACTGTACATATAGTTCAGCCAATGGTCTTTTAATAGAGTTGGTCAATATAAAGAATTTATTTTCTATGAAACATTTCTACTTTACTTTTCCTTTTATCATTAATTGAAATTAAATTTTCAAAGAGTTGCATAAATTAAGAATTCAATAAAATAAAGTTTCAAATAGCTCTTACTGAAGTTTTTCATCTCATAAAGGACCTTTGTTTGAATCAGCTTCAACCTCATTCATAACCTATTAAGTCCAAGTGAAGCACACTGAATTTCATCAAAGCAAAAAATCTTTCCCGTATTTTTCTCTAAAAATTAGTGTGCTCCTGTGGAAAAATACTCAATTTCTTGGCATATTTTCTCTAACAGAAAAATTTCAGTCAACACTAGCTTCAGAATAATGTTTAATGTATGATATAAGAATAGAAACCTTTCTTCTATAAAGAAGTCCTGAACAGCATGGGAAGGGTCTTTTGTTGGTGTAGACCAGCAGTTTTTCATTTGAATTATTAGATGTCCTGGAACCTGCAAGAAAACAGATATATTTTTCTGATTATTACAAATCTTGAGCTTCAAAGCTAAAGGCGTATTGTTTTTTCCTTCACCTAGCTTATGCTTGTGACAAACTCAGGAGAGGACAGTTGCTGTTAGATGAAAAGTCTTTTAGTATTAATTGATTCAGACTTTCACTTAAGTTTATATATTTTTACATATGAGAGTTCTTTATGATAAATTCCCTTCAAATTCACTTTGGAAGGAGGCTGAACCTAACTAGTTTTAAGCAGCTAGTTTTGACTAAAACAGAGAAGGGATTTTGTTGAAATCTATTTCCAACATATTTTGCAACAGTTTTAAAATGAAAAGTGACAATTCTCATATTTAAAATAATACTTTTTTTTTCCAGAAATCTAAATTTCATTGAAAGTTAGAAATGATTTATTAACCTGAAGCTCACTAAAAATTTTTAGTTTAAAACATTTTTTTTTTTTTTTTCTTCTGAATGGCTTCATCTCCCTTTGAGACTAAGAAATCCGCCACTGAAATGGATCAGCCTTTGGAAGTTGGATGCCACAAGGGCTGTGGTTGGATATAGGCTGCTGGGGACAGAGAAGCAGTGGGAGTACAGGAGTGATGTTGGCAGTGCATGTCCAGGGAGAGTAGAGGAGTGGGCCGGAGAAAATACACAGTGAGTAAGTACCAGGTATGAATAGAGGAGAGCAAAACTGAGGTCTTTCATGTGGGAACATCTGCTCAGCAAGCAGGAAAGCCAGACAGAGATCTCCAGAGACAAGGGAAAAGAAAATCCAGGTGGAAGTGGACCGCAAAAGTGGTGAAGACGCCATTTGGCCTGACTCCACTACTGACTCATTGCAGCAAGGATGCCTGATCTGTTGGTCAGCCATAGCAGATTTGTCAGACGAGGCTCTTGTGTTTCTCAAGCCTTTCATTCTCTATGATCTCCTCCCTTTACCAAAAGCCATGCATTATTTACCAGCTGGGTGAGGATACAACCTCTCTGGCACTATCCTTTATGTGTAATACCTCTTAAATGTGTTACTCTTATGAGTAGTTTATTCTCCATCTTGTTCTCCATTTGAATACCTTGATCATTATGGGAAAACAACAGAGGGTGCCTTCCACTGACTCACCCATGGAGGGATATGGTCTATCAGGCTAGGAAAGTTAGAGGGTCCAAATCCGATGCGAACCACATCAGTCCCATCACTCATTGTGATCATCTAAAACATGATCTACCTTTGTAATGGATCTTTTGTATGAAAAGAGAAAACTATAGGAAACATAACAATGCACAAATAAGGAATCATGAACAGGAGTAGAGAGAAAGTCCTGGGGCTGACAGCTTAGAGTCAGAGTGGTGGTCATCACTTGAACAAAAAAAGTTCAAGTGAAAAAAAAAGCACAGGACCCTGTAGCAGAGCCTTGTCAGTCATAATCTCTTCTGCTTTCTCATTACCATTTCAGCACTCTGGCCTCACAGGAAACAGGGCTACCATTGCCCTTCCAAAGTTTTTTCTTTAATTCACTCTTAATGAGCTTTTTTTATTTAAAAAAAAAAACAAAACATTAAAAAAACCCCCAGCAAGCAGAAGCCAAACAACTCTGTGCCTAACAACATAAATTATTCCTTTGTTACGTCGTTAATTCTCTTCCCTTGATTAAATGTTGATTTGACTAAGTATCATTGAAAGCTGTTATGTTCACAGTCCAACCTGATGATCTTAAAGGTCTGTTCCAGCCTAAATGATTCTATGATTGGTTTTAGTACAGTGGTGGTGGTAGCTGTGTGGCATCAGTGCCTATCATCCAGTCTTCACCTCAGAAGTATTTGAAAAAAAATACTTAATCACTGTGGTGAGTTGACCCTGGCTAGGTGCCCCCCAAAACCACTCTGTCACTCCCCCTCCTCAGCTGGACAGAGGAGAGAAAAAATAATGAAAGGCTCATCGGTTGAGATAAGGACAGGGAGATCACTCAGCAGCTACCATAACAGACAAAACAGACTAGACCTGGGGAAATCAGTTTCATTTATTATCAAGCATATCAGAGTAGGGTAATAAAAACTAAATCTTGAAAACACCTTCCCCCACCACTCCTTTCTTCCTGGGTATAACTTCACTCACGATTTTCTCTACCTCTTCACCCCCCGTGGTGCAGGAGTATGGGGAATGGGGGTTGCGGTCAGTCCATGAGAAGGAAAAGTGGCCGGTCCTGTGAGTCTTTGAGTTGGCCTAAATGGGCCAACTAGTGCCTGTGGCACCGCAGCGGGCAGCATGTGCGTGAATTTCAACAGAAGCCACGCTGAGGATGTGAGGGAGGCTTTTGACCGTGGGGCTTGTCTGTCCTTCCCCAAGGGGACACGTCTGACCAGCTGCTTGTAGGTGCTTGTCAAAATCCCTCTATAAAATAAGACATTAGCTCAAGAGCTTTATGACTGCAAGACTTTGATCTACAGGATCCCAGGAAATGTACTGAAAATTTCTAGGGCTGTGTGGCCTGGAGAGACGACAACCAAAGCTAAAACCCCACTGCAGTAAGCATCATACATACATAAGTCAATCATGAAATCTTACAGTTTGAAGCAGACCAAAGCAAATTCTGCTAGCCTCGTTCTGTATTACAAGGATCAAGTGCAAAGGCACTCTTTTAAGGTGAGGAATATCCCTAGACTTTATTTTGCTGGTTCTCTTAGTGGATCTTTAAACAGAACAGTTTATTCTAACAGCTCCAGTTAGGAGGAAAAATAAAATTACCTGATGTCAACACCAATTTCATTCTCCCTATCAGGCTGTTGTGCCATGTAACTAATAGGGTACCGGCAAGCAAACGTGATATTGGCAAGGGTTCTTGCAACTATATTGGAGAAGTTGTTCCCTGTTGTGTTTGTGAAGTCAATACGTGCATCATCGGAAGTCTGAAAGCTAATAAAGATATACTAGGAGACAAGCAGACTTGTCAGCAGTTGCTATTTGTACAAATCTTCATAATGGGAACATTTCTCTCATTGTGTACCACAGAGCTCCATTAAAAGCAATCACCATTAATAACAATCATGTTTATTTTGTTAGCGCCGAGATGCAAAGACAGACCTCTCCTTCCCCGAGCCAGGCACTACACCAAGGGCAGATGGTTGGCCTCTCTGCTCTGGACGGTTCCCAGCCTTAACGCATGGCCTAGTCATGGCTCTGCAAACAGAACGGGGTTTGGAGTGTGGTAGTTTGAAAGGAGCCTTAGCATGTGCTCCAAGCTTGCTCTTGCTCTCTTTAAAAAACATCCAGCTGGAGAAGGAACAACATTGTCAGTGCTGAGAGGGAGAAGGGCCTTATCTCTCCTTTCCCTTTTCCACCATGGAAGAGTGCTGCTGGCAGCCCCGTTGGCATGTTGGCCCAATGAACACATCTCACCAGCCCCATGCTGCCTCTCGCCCTGCTGCAGACCATGATGGGGTAAGTGATGAATACATGGAGGGGCTGATGAAGGACCAAAAGAGACATGAGGGAGAGCTAGAGGTATCACTGTGCAAGTGTTTAAGGGAGGAAACACTCCAGGTGTGGCCTGGTGAGGTCCTGGATAAACACCAGCTTTCAACAGAAGCTGGGATCAGGTGGTCTCCAGGTTTCCTTCCAGCCCAGGGCCTCTGGGGTAGATCTCTGAATGCTTGGCAGAAGGCAGATGCTCCAGAAAACCTGAAACAAAGCAAAACTTTGTGGTGAAGGCATTGACAGAGGCTGGTTCTACTGCAGCAGAGGAGGAGCAGGAGGTGACATGCAAATCCATAAGGAGCCGGGCTCTGTTAGCTGTCAAAGTGGAAAAGCTTACGAGGAGAAAATGAACATTCATTAAAGTAATTTCAAGCCAACAGTTGGTGCCAGACGTGATTCAACTCACAGTGAGTAAGGTAGTGGAGCCAAAAGTACACATCACCTTTCTGGTGATAGGGCAGTCTCAAATGCCCCTTACTTCTTCTGCATGCAGAATGCCCTGGCTTCTGGGAAAGTGTTTGTCTTCTCTTTTCCCCAATGTGCATATCTATTTATCCTGATTTTTTTTGCATATTTTATTAATTGACATTGCAAATTATAATTATGGCTATCAATCTGAGGAATGTAAGTGGAGAAAGGTGCTGTGCCTTGTTTGATTCTTTTCTCTTAAGTTACACCTATGGCAAAACTTCTGCATTTGGCCTTTTCGTGACTGAAATTCTTTCTTTAAGGTGTATTCTGAAACTGCACATAAAGCAATTTTTTGTTCTTGTGTATATGAAGACCTATTCTCATGGGCTTTGAGCAACGTCATCTCTTTGATTAGTGTCTGCCAATCTTTTAAAGAAAATTTGCAGTTTTGCAGGTTGTTTTCATTGCCTAATGCTTCTAATATCTTACTAATGATATTAATTATTCAAATGGTGGATTAATTTTATGCAAGCTCTTCACAGTCATAAAATTTTCTGGAAACATCTGCAGTCCTCATGGATGTTTGAGTGAGTAATAAGAAACCAGTACAGGGCAGCAGCAGCAGCAATAAATGACAGAGAAAATATAGAACTGCGTGCTTCATTGTCAAACACGTGTGCTATTCTGTAGTTTAAGCCACCCCAGCTGCAGCACCAGAAGAAATAAACATGGCATTTAGGGAAAAAAAAAGGCTTCTTTTCAAAAGCAGGCCAATGTGCATATTACCTCTCTACTTCCACAGTCTGTCAAATTGGTTTTAATGCCGAACAGGTAAACAATTCCCTTTTTCAGTACTGTGGCACTCGGGTCATCCCAGTGCAAATCAGAGATGCAGAATGAAATGATCATTTTTAGCAGCTTGTTATGTGTTAGCATCAGCTCATTTTGTAGTTACATACTCATTACCTTATGTACACATATTCTAGGCTCTGAAACGGAACGTTTCATTTCTAAAAAATAAAAAAACCAAGGAGCTATTAATTTTCGCTGTGCACTACAGCAGAAAGAACATAGGTCCAAAATCCCAAAACGGAGGCTTGGGTCTTTTCTTAGAATCAAACCCTCAACCACAGTGTGGGGAACTCTGGCTTGCAGACCTACGGGATGCACAATTGATGGCTAGGAGCTGCACTGGTGGTGAACACTAAGTAGAAGGAGATTTTTATCCCCATTTACCCAGAATTTCTTTGGCATCTGAGTGGAGCTCCTATTTAGGCTCTGTACACAGCTCTGAAGCAATGCAGGTGGAAGCACTGGGATTTTTTTTCTGCAGAGTTTTGCTGTTGAATCGTGAGAGGTGAATCTCTCATGTCTCATCATCTGCCTGGATCATCTGAGCTGGAAGGCAGCCATAATAAAATCATCTGAGCCTGATTTGGGGAGCTCCAGTATAAACCTTTCTTCTCTTTTACTGTTTGGTTAATGCTGCAAAACAGTTTTCTTACGTAACAGATGACATTGTCAGCATGTTTGGACAAATAAAGATGATTTTGAATCAAGTGCCAAACTTGAAGAATAAAACAACGCCAAAAAAATTGTTGCGATAGAAATTAAATGGATTTATATCTCTGATAGAACAAGCAGACCAGCAAACAAGAACATTTTAAATCAATTAAAGTGTTCATTTTTTCCCTTATGTTAATTGCAAAATGAGAAATGTGATTTTAAAGCCAACTAACATATTTCTGTCTGAAGGCACTGCAATATTTTCTTCACTTTTCCAACATGAAAAAAAGTCATTAAAATGTCAAAGCAAAATATTTCAATATTTTCATAATTTTGTTTTCCTTGGTTTTGACGGGAGCACATTGCAAAATTCAAATTAAGTTGTGTATTTCTGTCCCTCTTCTTACCACACAATATTTTACCATATTCCTGATCTTTTCCACGTTATCTCTTCTTGCACCTTGAAATGCAAGTCACTGTATGCTTGTGGTTAAAGGCAGTGAACAAATAGGAATGCAAGTCTCTTACAACTCAGTGAAATATATTGTAAAGTGGGAAAGCAGAAGCCTTTTACCCACCATCGCATCTTCATTAAACTCAAGTATATAGGACAAAAAAGAATTTTCACATGATAAACTGAGCTGTATGTAATTTTGTATCACTTGTGATACAGGATGTAAAGATTTTATCTGTTTATGTCAGTGTAAGAGAACAGAGACAGTTGAAATATTCAAGTGCAGGAATTGCAAAGCAAACAGTTAGTCTTTTAGAAATAGTAATAGAACTACAATGCGACCAAGGTTTCTTTTTTTTTTTTTAATACACTATCTGTCAAAATTCACAGTGAATGAGGTAGGATTCCCAGCTAGTACACAACTAATGGCTTGGCACCACTCCACATCAGTATGCAACAGCCCTGAAATACCCTCTTCCCATGCACAGCTCGCCCTGTTTCCCAAGTGAAGCGTCAGCAAGGCAGCTCACGGCCAAGTACCAGAGGGCCTCCTGAAGCACTGGAGCAGTGACATTACAGACGTTTCCAGAGAAGACTGGTGTACTCTCCTCCTGTCAGCACTGCAGCAAGAGCAACCCCCAAGTTAAAAAATTATCTGCCAGAGGAAGGTCCCACTATGTCTTTCACCTGCTTTAATGTATGTATGAAGTCTCTAGGAAGAGTAAGAAGGAAATACTGAGTATTGCATTAATAATAGAAAGATGATGTTCAGCTTCACATTGTTCTTACGGCAAATCCAGCTGGTGATGTGGAAGAGATGATCTCCAACCACAAGAGATTTTTACCTGAATGTGACTCATCCACGGGCTCAGTTCCCGAGCAAGTGAAACCATGCCAGTGGGGATGCTGAAAGCAGCATTAGCAAGTACTACTGTCCTTCCCCCTTGGGTAAACAAGGGACAGAGCAACATCTCAGGCTCAAGGCTGGTGTTGAGATCCCAAGAAGGCAATCACGTCGTGGAGCTTTTTAATTATACTGGCCAGGGTAAGAAAAGCGCTGTATTTCTATATGACCATTGCAATTGCTTATAAAACCTCTGGTATTTTGAAAAATGGACGGAAGATTATTTCTTGTGCTTTCAAGGTTTGCACAGGGAGAGCTCTGGTTCTCTATTTACCACTGAGTCACCAGCTTAGCATCAATTTGACCAATCCACATAAGCTGCAGCTGGTTAAGTCCACCTCAGCAGTCCCTTTTGCTGCCAACCAACCTCTGGCACAGAGAGGCACAAACACTTTTTGCCACATTGCAGACGGTAAATTCCTGCTGGTTTATGACCAGCTCTTATTGTAACTGAAGCAGATCATGAAGGTTTTTATGTACTAATTGTCTTCCAATTGTCTTCCTTGGTCTAACCGAGGAAGAGAAATGCAACCACATGCTGTATCTAACTCAGAAAGTCTCAAAAATTTAAATTTGGGTACAAGAGAAGAACATCTAAAAGACAGCTCTCTCTTTCTAAATAGTCATCATCTTCATCCTCAATTTTCATAGTAGCTCACTTACAATTCATTTAGAACAGAGGCCAAGCATTTAATTATCAAATGATGCGTGCCCTGGCTCGGGGTAGACTGAGGCTGGAACTCTCAAGGGATGGGAGACAGCTGCTCAGCCCCCATTACACTTTCCCTGACACTTAAGGGAATTAGTGCAATTAGCAGTTTCGGAACAGAGGAGATTCTCAAGCTGACAGTTTTATACTGGAATCCAGGGATGCTAATATAATCTTATCGAATGTAGGTTTTCCTGCAGAACAGAATGCTGGGAGCAGATGCCGCCCTACAGTGCTCAGATATTTTTCTTGGAAGAAACCCTATGCTCCTGTGAAATAGTTAGCAGGGGTCTGATTCGTCTCTCATTTCTGTAAACATCCTAGTGTTTACAGCAACATCTCGATGTTAAGTATTACTGTAACAAATCCAGATGTCCCAACTCATGAAAAACTTTATGAAGGCAACAGGAATTCTTCTGTGGATAAGGCAAGCTGTAGCTTGCTCTAGGTGGATGTAACCCGAGCCAAAGTTTACTCCCAGTTGCACTGGCAGGAGCACAGAAAAACTCCATAAAGCTCCAGATTTACAGTGGACTGACTGACAGCAAAATGTGTCCCCAGATACTGAAACCTACCCAAAGGCACCAACTTGTTTAAACATCTCGTTGGAAATGGCCAGCAGCACACCTTAGCTTTTGACCTTTTCCTCCAGCTGTGACTTCTGTTTAGTTTTTAGCTCTGTCAGAAGTCCAGATTTTCCTTTTCCCCTCTCCATACAAACACCTAACAACTTTTGTTCTATTAACACACCATCTGCCTTATTCAGAATACCATAGATAGCTAAGCGAATGGAAACGAGATGGAGCAATAATTTCTACTTTTTTTGTGTGTTAGGAGGAAAGTTGCCCCTCAAAGCATTACCTATGCACTCCCACTTCACTCATTGCAGTTCTACTTCACACATCCCTGTTCATTGCCTCCCTGGATGGGGATTACAGGTCCCAGTCATCACCAGCATGCACCCATGTTTCCTCCTCAGGGGCTCCCTGCAGTGGGTAGTGGAATCAGCACAGGGAACATCCTTTGCACAAGCAGCCAGGAGGGATCCACTGCCCAGATTCCTTCTCCTTTCTCAGTTCCTTCTGACAGGATGGGTAACGCATCCTTCGGATGGGTAATGCATCCCCACCTGTCTGAAGTCTGGCCAGCAGGGCTCCCAAAGCCAAAGACGTCTTCTGACTCCTTCATAGCAAAACCTCAACATGAAATGGATGTTTTCAGAGTGATTCCATTGAAAACCTACCTTTCATTTCTCACCATATACATTATATTACGGTATTTAAAGCTAGAGATTTCCCTCCAGCAAGGTGGAAACTTTTTTTTTTTTTTTTTTTTTTTTAAATAATAATAAGAAAAGACACCTCCCCACACTTCCTTAGCACAAATGTTGGTACAGATGATGTCATAAGAAAGCGTCATCATAACAGATCTTATTTAAAGCCTTATGTCACTAACACACACATTTTTTTTGTGATTCAATGAGACCCCTCACTATGGACTTTCTGTGACATCATCTTTTAATAACTGGACTCCAAAGAGCTTCAGTGCCTTCCTCTAATGCACTTAACACGTTGTTTATTCCAGAGTATAACAGTTCTGTAAAAACCCAGATGAATGCATGCAGCATTTTAGATTGGTGTACTGCCTTTTGACAGAAAAACTTCATCTCCTGCCTATTACAGTGTATTTCAGCATATTAGGTTACAAAATACTCTGTTCTGTTAATAGATGTGGTTTTTTCCAAGGTCGCACTTTCTTCCACATAATTGCTAGAACTGACTTCTACCGAGGAAGACTGACTGGCTGCTTAGTACAGGACAGCTGTTGAAAGCTGTCAGCCGAGGTGTGGGGGGCATGGCAGACAAACTTGCTCTGCCTGCGCACGACGCTGGGGAACAGGGAGCGTTGCAAGGAACAACCCAGCGAGTCACAAGAGGCTCTGTGGAGTTGCATCAATATACAATACCACAGTGACAGCAGGAACAGGATCCTGTTGCGTGCCAGCGGGCACCGTGCGCAACCGCTTGTGCGGAATGGCTCCAACACTTACTGTGTCAACAGCTCCGTGCGATACAGGCGGCCAAACACCAGCGTGCCCGTGTTGGCTGACAGTGGGCTCAGGTGGGTACGCGTGGCCACCCTCGCAGGACGTGGTGGGACAGGGCTCCCCTCTCCTCTCTGCCAGCGTCGGGCTTTGGGAAAATCTCTTCACCACCCCTACATGCTTTGCCACTTCTACGTAGTTTGGTTGCAGGTTCTCTCTCCCTGGGTAACTGGTCCACAGACCGCTAAACTCAATAGAAAATCTCCCATTTTGGAGTTGGATTTTGCATTATATCCCAAGCAGTTTAGTGCCCAGGAAAATAAGGACCTGCTGGAGTGCCAACTTAAAACTAAGATACCTTATTTTCCATGTAATTTCTCATGCTTTATCAAGAAGTTTGGCTTTTTGAAACACAGCAGCTATTTTCTTCATTCTTTAGGTTTTATCTGGGCATAATTAACTGAACAAAGTTTTATTTTTTTATTCACTATTGAAAATGTTAAAAGGAATAAGAAACAGTTACACATGGACTGCAATACAGCAGAGGGCCAAAGAGGTCTCCTAATTATAACATACCCTTAAAAATCGTTCTGTGTATGTTGGGATTGACCAGGACTGATTTACAGTTCTAGGAAGGACAATATGATACAACAGATCTGAGAGATGACTTTATCAGGAGATATCACAGGCCCAGTCTCTATGGAGCAGGAGACTGCAGAGAAGAAATGCTGTAGAGAAGTAGTAGCTGTTTCCACAAGGCGGCAGTTTTGAAGCTCGTTTCAACCAACCACACTGAAAAGGATAATTATGGACCCTTGGGCTTCTACAGATATTGTAATTGTAGTTTTGAATAACAATTATTTACACATGCAGAGCATTCCCATTAATTGATACTGTTTAACAGGTAACATCTATCAGACGATTCAGTTACACACTGAGGAAGAGGAACACAAATTATTAAGTGCTGTCTCTCAGAAGAAGCACAGCTATTTTTCCACAAACCATAAAGACAGGAAAAAAAAAAAAAAAAGGATATTTAATGAATATTACAACAATTGATATTATTTCAGTAGCAGGATAATATAAAACAAAAGTTTGCGTTCACAGACTTTGAAATAGCTAGAAAGCTTAAGAGACTGTATGATGTAATTCTGGTAGCAAATTGTGAATGCAAAAAAAAAGGCTATTTATGGGAATGTTAAATTACTCAGAGATCAAGGGTACATTAAGCTGTACATTTATCCATCCCTGGTAATGTTCAAATAAAAACGAAGTTTTGCTACTGTCTAAATAAATTATTTCATTGAAATTACAATGTCTGTATAATGCAAGGAAACAGATCAGGTAATCAAAAGACTCCTTCTTGGCTTATCATGCAGGAATTTCAGTTTTGGAACGCAACTGAAAACTGCTCTTTTCTCTCCATGGGTTGTTTTCTAAAAGTCATTAACTTGCCACTGCAAAAGCTGATGTGTTTCACTATTCTATTATTGGAACAATTCAATTATTCTCTATTTCCACACTGGAATCTATAATTAAATTATGGGACATCAAATTTCTTGCAAATACCCCACGAACTATTTGTTTGGGTTTTTTTTTTTTATAAATACCTATTAACAAACATTTTCTATCAAAAAGTAGGTAATTTATAGACTTTATAGTAACTCGATCACTAAAACAATATTTGAAAATATAAAAAATTTAAATCTAATTCAAAAATCTGTTTCAGCTTTAATTAGCAAACTGTTATTAAATTTAACGTTATTATAGTAACCAAATAATAACACGAATAAATGAGGAACTGGCACAGCTGACAGCAAGGCAGCTGACCACTTTATTTTGAAATCTGTATCTATATTTAAAACATCACAAAGGCTCTAGGTATCCTTTTGTAAGGAACAAAGTTAGAGTAGAAAACTAATTCAGTGGTTATGAAAATAATTTTAGTTTGGTACTATCTGAAATGGTTCTATGACCCACTGTACATCAGCAACATCACTAAGGAAGTACTGCCTTCTGTTACGACATGGTTGTGATGGAGTCTGATTTCAGATTAAGTTTTAAAGCTGACAATGACACCAGCACACGTCAAGAACCTGGGTTCTTACAGGGTTCCCGTGTTGCTATAGGTGCTCCATGGAAATACCCTTTTGCAACAATCAGCGATAGTATTTTCTTCAAGAAAAATACAAAACTCGCTCTCTCCCACATCAGTGTCATCTGCTGAAGTTAAATCAGCGCAGATAGGGCCAGTAAACCAGAAAAGAACATGCTGAAAGCACAGTCAGTATCAAACTTCCCTCTGCAGTTTCACAGCCAGGATATCTCTGAAGACCCCTCTGTATCTTTGCCCTTCCAGCTGCTTTTGCTGGTGGGAATAAAAGGTGGTGGGTTTTTTTGTTGGTTTTTTTTTTTTCAAATCGATGGAAGGTGAAAGTGGCAATTATAAAGTCCACTGTCCTAGCCCTTCAGAGACACTTGTACATTTACAGCAGAATTGATTAATTACTCTTCCTCTATCAAGCAAAACTTGACAGTTTGCTTCAGGGAGATCTAAAAATCTGTATCTTGTGAGTCTGAATTGTTACCCTTCACAAATCCACAGCATAAATTTGGCTAGGGACTCCTATGACTTTTCTTAGGTGCACGGTAAAACATGTTTCATAGGGATAAAACTTTTCAATATTCCCATTTTCTCAACCACTGCAAACCCCTGTTTATTCATATCCCAAGACAGCAGTAAGAAAATTGCTATTATCTCAAATCACGAACACACAAAAATGTGCCACTGCATTTAGATGAACATTAAGCTCTACGCTTAGGATCCTTCAGCCTTTGTTTACTCATTGCTCATAGCAGTGACTCATTCCTCCCACAGGAAAATCAGCAGAAAGGCACTCAGAGGAAGGTTTTACAACTATTTCTCAAATTTACCCCCAACCTCCTCCCCATCTCCTCCAACTCCATCCAGTGCAGGTTCTAGCTCCACTGCAGCATGTGCAACAGCAGCAGAAGATATGGATGCATCACTGAGACTCAGAGATATTCCCTTCAACCCTTTACTGGCTAGTGGTGAAATGCTCTGGGCTTTCTACCTAAGACGAGCTGTATGGTGGAATGTTCCTTTTCAGCAGATCTGCTTTCAAGACCTAACAATGGTGGCAGCTGTTAGCCAGATAATTATTTCCACAAATTCCCATGTTACTTTACTAAGACTTTGTAGAAGACTAGAAAAGAAAGAACACACATATGTTGCTTCCTTGCTGCTGATCCCCTTCCTGTGTGGGCCAGACAAAGAGTGTGATCTCTGTGGCATTTGCAGTTTAGCACTACGACGATGGTATGCATTGAAGAGAAGGGTAGTATGCTATGAAAGATCTTGCCATATTTGGGTATACTTGCTGCAGAATAAAGAGTGTATATATTTTTTAAAGTGCCCTGTATCAAAGAAAACATCGCAGGAGAAGCTGTTGGCTTTACACCTGGACTACTTTGGTTTACTTTCCAGTACGCTAGAAGCTGGAGCAGAAACCAATTCCACGGCTTACAGGTGCTGAATATGTTCTTATAACATAAATGTCCACTAATATACATGGCAGAAGGAAGAATTCATTATTGATCATTTTGTGATCATATTATGTTCTTATAACATAAATGTCCACTAATATACATGGCAGAAGGAAGAATTCATTATTGATCATTTTGTGAACAAATGTCCTTTTACGAGCAGGAAGTGGCCTTTATGTTAGCAAGCAGAAGATTAGTAATGTTTTGCAACCGAGGTTTCCCATTTGCAGGGCCTTAGTTACCAAAGGGGAACTAGAAGAGGCATTCCTAGGAATTATCGTGCCACAGTCCAACTAATATAGTAATGTTTGGAAATTACACAAAAATACTTAGGCTGACTTCCCGTGTTGCTTAGGTAAACATCCAACTTAGCGATGTCAAACTAGGCGCTCATCACTTCAGTCAAATATGCCCTGTATTCCCTCATCATTTATCCAAGTGTTGCTTCAAAGCCTACAGTGCAAGATACAAACCAAGTGAACTGCACGCAAGGAAGAAGGAAAACAGAAAATGTCATAGTGGGAGAATGAGAAATAAATATGTCAAATGTGATGGCTTTGTCTGTTCTCTATAAAATGTATTCTCTATCTTATCAACGTACCCCAAAGCTGGAGCTGTAGCCATATATCAATAGTAGTTTTAATAGTAATTCTTTGGCTGTTCAAGATGACATGCTCAATATGTAGATCCCAACTTTCTAAGTAGAAATACTCCAGTATTTCAAAACACTACCATCATTTACCTCCCCCTCAAGATGACTTAATTCCCTAACTACATTTGAAAGCTACAAGTTCAATTAACCCTCCTTTTTACACTAGGTATAACTACAAATATGTAGAATGACTACTTGGGACAGTAATTCAATAATTACCTGTTCTTTCCTCCTCCTCTAAAGAAGAGAAGACAAGACAGTGGATGCACCAGGACTTGTGATAGTGGTTCAGGTGCACTGTATGAATCCAAACCCTAGCCTTTACAACTAAAACTTGTAAACCTCAGTGATTACTCGGTAGTTAGATTACCAGGTCCTTTGTTTTATATCAGGTGTACAATATCATACCAGAAATATAAAAGTTAACAGACTAAAATTCAACATCTGCTTTTACAGTGGTGAATAATAGGGGTAAATTAAGACATTATAGGTACAAAAAAGAATGCCTGCCAGGCTAAAATTCCCTTTACCCCCAACATTTTTCCTCTGACACAATAAGCTAGTTTTACTGTAGCCATTTCATGGAGTATGACTCTCTCACATTACTTTTACTGACCAAGCACAAACATTTTTTTTGTAACAAACTCATCAAGCTGGGAGTGGGTGGAGAACAGGATGGGATGACAGACACAGAGAAAGGGAAACACACAGACAGACATGAGAGGGAGAGACAGATGTCTTGGACCTCTTTTTTTTTCTCCATTATGAAATTCCCTTAATCTATATTTATAGCATATAATCTTGTAAAGACCTTGCTTGTTTCAGGCAACCAAAAAAGGACAAGCAGCACGGGCACAGTGGCTTTGCAACTAGCCTTTCAGTCTAGAACAGCTTATCACACAGATTTTAAGCAGTAAATTTTTAGATAGAGCTTCAGAAACAAGCTCCATTTATAGCTAGTAAAAAGCCACCACATTTTCCTTTAGAAACTCATCTAATTCCTTACCTTGGGGAAGCAATAAACGCCAAGGTTATTTTTTCTTACATTGGTCAATGCAAGACTGACCAATACAGAATTTTCCCCTCCCGTGTAACTGAAGCAGTTGCTAATTAAACAAATAATTCTGGGACTCACGGAAAATATAACGTAGTCATAAGGATTGCAAAAAGGGCTGGAAGGAGGGCAGCATTGTTTGTTTCAGAGAAGACAGTGGTAGAGAGTTGTTAACTGGTCCTCAGCCACTAACCCAGACAGAATCTTACTGGAGAAGTATGTCTAATTATGTTTTTAACCAGAAACAACCACGCATTTGTTTCTTCTGCAGAATCCCACTCACAATTGTATTGAAGTGCAATTACTTTTGAAGTAGAGGGTGCTCTGCTGGCAGACAACTTGAATACATCCTCAGATGCTGGCAGAAAAGTGGTTCTGGAAGACCTCTCTCACAAAAAGCATCATCAAGTCTCATATCCATTCCTCAATGTGAAACTTTAATCTGCATGAGAAAACTAAGGTAAATAGTCTTTTGTAGTATCTAACCTGTGTGAAAACTCTGGTGTACCCCTGACTTTCATTATCGTGTTAAAAAGTTATCTTACAGGTTAAGATGAAAACCTTTTCCTGGCATAGACCGATTTAGAGAGCCAAGAGGACCTTAACTTCCAAACACATTTAAAGATCCACAGTGAAATTCACAGAGCTCAATTTAACACCATGAGGGAATCCACTCCATAGTTTCCAACCCAATCATACTGTGTGGTTCAAGGAAGCATCAAGCAACTACTTGCATCGAGCTTTTATGGATACCGAAATGACAGCTCTGTTCTAAAAAGCACTGTACTTTTACATACAGTGAAAAAAAACTGTCTTGAAATCCTCACCAACTACAGTCAAAAAACTCCCAACATTATTTGTCATGGAACTGAAAGAGATGAAAGGTCAGCACTGAGTTCTTTGGAATCAGTCGGAGCATCATTTTGGAAGGGACTGACTTGACTGAATAAACAATACTGTCAACTCTGATAATTTTTATATGTCTTAGCAGGAGACTACATCAGAATCTGGTACATGACTGTGGGTATGTACACACAAATGTTACGTAAACAATGCAGTCAATATTTATAGATTTCTGTCTTCTGTGGAAAATGCCATTTCTACGAATATATTGGAACCACTATGATAGGGCAAAGTTTGTTCTCAGCTAAGATACTGTCTTTCAAGAGTGTTCTCCTGATAGACAGCAAAAATCATGGCAGCACTGTGAAAACAGGCTTACTGTGCTTTCATCAGAGAAAAGCATGGCAGACGTACAAGCCACACCCTTAGCAGAAGAAAGTTTACCTCATGAGGTGTCTTAAGATGTCTGAAAGAAAGCCTTTGTAAAAATCTAAATGTTGCAGAGAATGGCAAAAAGCACTAAATGAAAGTTTTGCGTCTTTTTCAAAATAATTCTTTAAATTTAGTCTCTGAACTTGTTATGATGTGAAACTTGAAGAATCAATTTTACTACTGACACAGGCTATGTACTCCACTGGTTCAACTTTCCAATTTCAAGAGGTGCTTTAACACAATCAGTGTACACATTTTAACGTTATACCTCCAGAGCTCTAGCTCCCGGTGCTCCAGGACAGTTGAGAGAGTGTCTAGAATGAGATCTCTGTCACTCCATGCTGTTATGGGAGCATAAAAAAAATAATGTCAGGACTAGACTCATGCACTGCTTGATAAGAAGCTATGCTAACCCTAACCCTAACCCAAAGCAACATTTTTGTAAACAATGAAACCACCCTCTTCATATAAATAAGCCAAACACTTGCAGAGCTTGGGAAACCTCTCATAGCAGATATTTTCCAGTTTGCTTCTCTGTCTTCGCATTCACTGACAACTGTTATTCCCACATCTAGTTATTTAAAATAGGGAGCTGTAACTGTAAACACTTTGTGCTTCCATAGCTTTTAACATAGATATATCATTTCTCAGAGTGAAGAGGAGCTCCTTGTTCAGTCATATTCCATTGCACAATATTAAAATCCTCTGAGGACGATGAGGAAACTGGCATGTTGTTGCTCTCAGAGTTCCTAGAGTGTCTGTACAGCATGATCTCCAGTACACTGTAGAATAAATTAGGCTGGAAGGGATCCATGGTCCAACAAATCACTCATAGCAGGGTCAACTTTTAAGCTGGATCAGGTTGCTCAGGGTGATTTGAGTTCCCAGTATGTTCGAGGATGGAGATGTCACAGTCTCTGTGCAAACTATTTGATCAATCTAATTTTAAAAAAAGTCATCTATTTTATTTCCCTTGCTGCAAACTAATCTGCAAAAATTCAGTAATCTCCAAACTAAAATGTATAAATATGACTAATACATATTACAAATATGGAAAATAAATATACATTGTAAATGTACTCAAATAGTCTTTAAAACAAGTAACGAATTGGTCCAGGAGGACAACGGACCATAAATGCCCCAAAACCCACTTCTTGATACAGTATTATTCATGTTCTATTCAGATCTGTTGTCAGCAGTCAAAACCGTGTCTGCTATGCAGATATGCTTCATACTCACACAGTGCAACGTAGTATGATTGAAAACACCTCAAGAAGTCCAATAACTATACGGCAAAACTATTTAGCAGTCGTGATTAGAGAGAAAATTCTAAGATGCCATTTCTTAAAGAACTCATTTTAATTTCAACCTTAAGTAAGATTTCCAAAATATACAAAAACCAGTCTGCTGAAACAGTAAATATAGTAATTTCAGGGAATTAGCCTGTTGCTTATGCATATGCATTTGCCCGGTCTCTAAACATGAAACTGTGTTTAACATAACTACGTAACTGAGCTTGTTTCTGTAATACCTTCAGAAATGATGTTAGATAAATGCGTATCTATAACCTATGCTTGAAATTTATCTTGCCTACTTCAGCAGTCTAAAAGTTAGCCTAGATTTGTTCTCTAAACTCTCTACTGTCAACAGAGATAGGGCAGAGTGATCTCACATATCTAAGGATGAAGTTTCATAAAAGTTTCGTTCTCTCTCCACTGATGATCTAACTTAAACTAGCTACCTAATAATTAGACTGCCTGCCTCAGTTTCATCTATTTTGAATATTTAGATTGCTGCATCTTTACGGAACAAAACAAGAAAAACAACATCAGGGTGAAAAAATGTACACAAGCACCAAATGACTACAAAGAGTTCGTCAGCTTGACCAATTAACTTTTTTTAAATTCTGTAACAAATGCTTTACTTTATTTTTTTTAAACAAAACACTAAATTAGTCCATGGCTCCAAGAATAAGTGAAAAAATGTACAATGTTGAAATATTTAACTGATTACCAGACCAACACACATACAAAATTATAATTTAATTATCATCATTTTGCGGTGAGTAAGCATTAACAATGAAATTTTTAACTGTCACAAGTCTTTATGAATATCTAAAAGCCTAATACAAATATCCAAATTAGTAAAGATTAGTCATTTAAAGTGTTACAATAACATGTTCAATAACTCTGCATTAAATGCTAACAAGCCCTTTCTAGAAGAATATTAATTTACAGTCATTCTTTCTTATAATTCTTTGTACAGTAAAAAAAAAACAAAACAGATTAGTAATTAGATTAGTGTTTTTCTGCTTCCCTTTCCCACCCAACCACCCACATAGTTTTTCTTTCAGACTGAGCTATATTAGCCAGTCAAACCTGATGGTAAAAATCCTCTCAACCAAAGGTCCAAGATCTCAGTTATAGTATCCAGCAAAAACACTCTTTGGGAATAAAATCCATGGTCTTATATAATGTGCAAAGTGCAAGTTTTCTCCAGTGCTATCAAAAGTGTGTGCTGCTAAGAACTTCATCACAGAATAAACCAGTAACAATTAAGACTTTTGGATTTCCGCTAGCCCTGTTATGGACAAATGTTAGATGATGCTTACAGGAATGACAGATCAAGTGGATTAGATACTGGAGCTTATTAGGTCAGGTATTTCCTGACTTCAGTAGGTCAAACCAATGTTTTTACTCAAGTTCTTCAGTCTCCTCTGTAAAAAGGTCAGCCAAGTCTGCCACGGTCAGAACTGAGGCTTCTGACTGTTTCATAGAAGAGCTCGTGTGGCTGTGGGAAAAAGTTGGATGCAGACATCAGAGAAGGAATCAACTTAAGTAACAAGCTGTATACACTGAAGACAGACCGCATGGTTCAGAGTCCAGTAACTGTCCAGCTCTGAAGCTCAGCAGGAAAACACAGTTCATCAAGGGAAATACACACACACTGAGCAGCTGCTTCTCTCTCACATTCGGAGTAAGATCGAGAGTTCATCTACTGTCCCTAATAGTGGTCAACACCAAACACTGCAGAGGCAACAGAACATGGGATAATCCGCTTTGCCGTCTTCACATTTAAGGGATTGGCCTCAGCTTCAAAGCATAAGGTTAGATGTTACTTTCAAAACACTGGCCCTCATTGGATCATGCGACCACTAGATATTTATCCGAATTTTATATGCAAAAGCAGTGCTACTTTACAGATATGGAAACTAAATCAGTCTCTCAAAGATAAAGTTGAAATCTTTCATAACTACAGTCAAAGATACAAATGCAAATTTTTAGTCTCGTAATTTGCAGCAGACAAAAAAATGGAAAAGTAGCTAATTTTATTAAACTAAGGCTTCCTCCTAGATTTGTCATGTGTATACAGTGTAGTCAAAGAGGTATAAAACTTTTATACTTTTTGCATAAAAAAAAATGTAAATATCCCTTTTGTCCAACTCTCAGTCTGTCATTGCTTATAGATTTTGAAAAGATAAACATGGTAAAAACTGCTTTCTGTGTCTGCACACCAGGCTGACTTACAAACTAGCATCTGGACAACTCTTGCACTGACTGCAAAACCAACTACTGTGACATAGCACCGACAGACAAGGTTTGCAGAACTTAAAGAAAGAATTAATGTCCTATATTAGAGCTTAAAAAATATGCTGTTACCCCAGTGGCAGGCTTCATATTACTCCATGAATTGCAATGCTTTTATACTAATGGAAATAGGTAAACTGAAAAGATAAACCATAACGTATAATTTATTAATTGAGCTTTTATGAAATAAAATGTACAAAATATAACCAAAATATTCTTCAGAGAATTAAAATACCTTAAGCTTCAAGCAACAGGAACCAGGTTAAAAGATCAGGTTTTCAAGTCTTAAAATATTTTTTTTGTCAATTTGAAGAACAGTTGAATTTTATATGTAAGCTATGCATATCTAACTGTAATAGAAGTATAGTTGAGAACCACAATAATAACGCTTTTAAAAAAATTCAACACATACATACCTCCTATCTACAGTTTTCAGCATAGTCTGCATTCTCTCTTCTATTGTTGCTTTTATCAGGAACCTATGAACAATGGTAGCTCTAAATGCGTTGGAAAAAAAAAAAAAGAAGAAAAAAAAAGAAAACAAGACCAGAAGTGAGCAGAAGTTATGCTGTTACTGTCAAAGTTCAAGACCACATTTTTGTCTCATACCAATTACTGTAAGGGTGCTGAAAAAAACTAGGAAAGAAACCTTACACGGTGATTAACAACTTCCACTGACATTTAAGGATGCATAGTGCCTCTCATAGCACACACTTCCACTTGGCTGGATCATGTACTAAACGAATATAAGCTGTATTCACTAAAATCCTAAAGCAGATGCCGGGCAAAGTTCGGCTTTCTATGTCCCTGCTAGAAACAAACAGTCCTCAAGAGCCTAGCCTGTCATTTAAAGAAATTCCTTTGGCCTACTGGTTATATACAACGTTTATACTGCATTGTCACAAGTCAGTCCAGAGCTTAGTGCAATGGATAATTAAAGCTCATTCTCAGAGTTTTAATAATATTGCTCTTGAACATGGCAAAATACTATAATGCTGGGGTTTTTTAGGAGTCAGTAAGCATGAAATTGTAAACACCAGTAAAACATAAACCCCAAAATGTCAATTAACATGAAACAAAATAAGAACATAATTCCTGAAATAAAATTTCAACAAGAAAGCTGTAATAAAAAGGAAAAAGCAAATGAAATGGAAAAGAGTCAGCTCCAAAGATAAAAATGAAAAACCACTCCAGGCTCCCCAGTATAAACACTTTTCAAGGTATGAACCCCTGAAAGTGCTTGCATGGCTTTCAGATCTTAAGTTGAAACTTCAGCAGGTAACGCTACACAAAGGAATGCTGGGGGAATACTATGTGAAGCATGGGCAAAAGGCCGTCCAGAAAAAGAGAAGTAAATAAGAACTCAACTGAACTGTTGCACCAGAGAAACTAAGCAGAGTATTCCTTTATACTCACTGCACTTGAACAGAGCTCTTTTTCAAATAAGCCTTGCTGAAGTCTTATTCTTAAGAAGTACAGCACACATTCTTGCTGGTTTTATTGCAAAGTTTTGCCAGACCTTTTGTACCAGCATCATGTAAAATTATAATGCAAGCTGTTGCAATCAATCTTTCCTGTGCCCTCACAGCTAATTCAAAATCTTGACCAACATATCAAAATATCCACCTGTTCATAAACATTCTTTCACACTCTTATTTATTCATGCCCTGTCGCTTTGCCTCCATTTCCAGAACGAAACCCCTACTATTATTCTAAAATATTATTCCAGCTGTTTTTCTTCTTCATGTGCAGAGTTTTAAATTATTTTATCAAGTGACATAAAACCTAAAGAAAAACATAAACATGTCATCCCTTCAGTACAAATTTTCCAAAACTTTTACTGATTTTCAGTACTACCCATGTTAAATCTACAACACTGAAACAAATGACATGCAAACTCATTAATGTCTTCATAAAGATCTAGACGGGGGTAAGGGCAGAACTGTGATTAATATACTAATCAGTTCTGAAGAGTGTCTCCTATAATTTCCATTTTTGAAAACAAACCACAAAACAATCAAAAAAAACCCAAAAACAAACCACAAAAAAACAACCCCAACTTACTCAGCTCCCAGTCTGGGGCTATGAATGATCAGCTAGAAGGAGCCTCTCAAGGAAATTAGGAAGGCCCGTACCTGAACTTAGCCCGCTACGACATAAATGGTGAGTTGCTCGGACCTGCAAAGCTAAGACATTTCTGGACTTGCTTACAAGCAGAACTTCAAAGTTAAAAACTAAGGCATCAATGGCACATAAAAAGTAAGGCAGTAGCCGAACAAGGCTTTTCAGGATTTTGGACCTAAGAGTCTACATGCTTCCTAAATGCCTAAATGCAATTTGCTTCTGCATCTTACCTTCGCAGCATGAAAAAAATCCACAAAATACACACTGCATATTTTCAGCAAACTTTTTTTTTTTTAATTTTAATCTTTCTCTCCATTCTACAATAATGTTTAAAATTAGAATTCCTACAAATACCACATCTTCAAAACTGAGAAGTTCAGCGAATTAGATTCATTCTGATTACAGTATGCAGTTCTATTCTGGACCATACCTAAAGCTCTCAATGAAATTTTAACTCTTACTTTGTTTGGCCAATACGATGTACTCTGCCAATAGCCTGTAGCTCATGTGCAGGATTCAGAATGGGTTCCACAAGCAGAACATGAGTTGCTTCGATGATGTTTAATCCATTGGAACCAGTGTGAAGAGGAAGCAGCAAAATATTTATGTTTGGATCATATTTAAATGCAGAGAGATTTTCCTAAAAGGCAAATATCACAGCACTGTGACAAAAGTTTCTCAATAAAGAGTGGGGGGGACACCTCTATAATTTCAAGTAATTATAGCAGCTACTACAGGCCCCAGAGTGACAAATCCTGCAGCCTGACTGATCCTAGACCTAACATCCCAGAACAGATACTAGACAGGTATCAGGAAGGCAAGAACTTCTCGCAACACTGATCAGTGTCTCATTCTTAACATCCATGCCAGTGCTTCTCTCTCAAAAGTTAATGTACTGTTTACCCCCAAAGGCTTTATACTGTGGCTTTTTGTGATTACAATGTTTAGAATTAACAGGTTGGAGAACAAAGCTTCTGCCAAACAAATTTTCAGTTTCTAAAATGAAGCAATGAAGTAAAAGGATCAAATGAACTTCTATGAACTGTAATCTTCCCCACTGAAAGTAATTTTAAGAAAAATATCCTTTATGTACCTGAAATTTATTAATTCCATTGATCTGAGAAAAAATCATGTTGTTGTCATACAAAGCTTTTGAAATTATGTCCAACACATCTTGCCACTGTAAGAAGAAAAACAAGCAACAGAAGCACACAAAAAAGTAACTCTACAGTGCAAACACCCATGACAACTAAAATATACTAATTAATTTCCCTAAGAAAGAGTAGAAAAAAAGCCTTTCAAATTATTAGCATTTACAATTTAAAAAAAGGAAGGAAAAAAAAAAAAGAAAAAAAATTGTGCACCAGGAACCAGATCTTTCATAAAACTAAACAAGAAATGTAAATTAAAAGATGAGCTAAAACAAAATAAATTGGTAGCCATCACAAAACCAGTTTTAAAGTGTATCAAAAATATCCAGACATTACATTTAAAAATATCTAGAATTTCTAATGCTCCCATATAAATCTAAGTATTTTCCCTTTAAAGAAACAGGTTTTTACATCTGTTGACTATGATCATTGTTCCTATCCCAGTTACGTGAACTGCCCTATAAATTCTCAAAACAATCGAGTGGCTGTACAGAGTAATTGAGCATTTTGGTGGCAAAACCAATTCCTGAAAATACTATGAACTCTTTAAACTCACACACAAAGAGAAGACAAAAAAGTAGCGATTAATACCGTTGAGAAAACTAAGGATTTAGCCCCCGGATCTTTAAATTGAATTCTCTTCAGTGTTCGGACCACAGCTTCCACTTTGGTGGAGTGACTTCCCTTTGAAAAGTCGAAGAGGAGCATTAGTAAAGTAGGGTATTAAACAACTTCTTCCACATTCACTGCTTTATCCAATAACATTATGTTAGGACACTTACATACCTTAGATAAATTTAAAAATAAGCAACAAGAAGGAAGGGCGGGTTAAGTAGCACTGAACTGCTTTTACACCTCTCTTACAATGCATTGCTATAGGATTAGCGGTGTGTTACAGCAGGTGCAGCAGATGGAAGAATGAAGTGCCACACAGATACCTACCTAGTTCTGCAGGAGGCAGAATGGATAGCCCAAGCGGTGCAGTTGCACCAGACCTGCCAGGTAGGCCTCCTGATGCTTAACTTCATGGGAAGATAAATCTTTAATGGTTGTGAAAATGTACATTTAAATTTCCCTCCCTTCACACCTCCTGAAATCTGGCAATGAAAAAACCTACCTGAAAGCTATTTCTGTTGGTTTTGTTTCTCGCTCTGGCAATATCAAAACTTAAGCTCAGTACTATGAAGTTTGTTGATAATTTTTAAAATAGTAAGAAATGGGTAAACATAATTAAATTAATTCTCAAAGGATTGTGTGCTGCAATGAAAACATTTTCATATGCTGCATTCAGAAGTATTTCAGTGCTTAATGAATCCAATACTACATTCCAATTCTTGACCACTTTGATATCCGTGCTCTTCCCTTTCCCCTTATGTCAGGAAGACGATTCCAAGAAAGAGTCCTTTAGTATCTCCCTCTATTTCCTTCACTAAGTAAGTGCTTTGTCTTACAGCAGTTTCACCTAACATGTTTTTTCAAGAAGCCTGTATTTAATTCCTTACTCGTTCTTACATGCAGAGTAATTTCAAGCTGTGCTAGCTTCAGCTGGACAAATATTGTTTTATTTCTGTCTGCACCTGTCCTCTGAACATTGAATTAACTATGTTGGCTTGCTACAATGACAGATCAAATTCACTGAAGTTATGCTGCTTGCAGAATTGGTGTGGAAGGATGTCAGCAGTCTAAGCACAAACTGGGAGCCAATGCTGGCCTGCTTGATCATTCGTATGTTATGCAGTTAAATGAATGCTCCAGAAATACACATAGGAGACTTGCCGCAGACCGTTCTACCAAAGGCTGCAGTAAGCGGTACCATTTCCCAGGGTCTTCCACAGTGATTCCAACTCTGTCATAGACATAGAAATAAACCACTTCTTAACATGTCTACCAGAGATGACATTAACACTGTTTCCAAAAGTTAGATAGACAATTAGAAATGCTTATGCCAGTAGGTGTTATGATCTCCAAGGATGAATGACACATTTGCAGCCCTATGGCAGCTGCCTGTCAATCATAACCACCTACAGTTAGGAGATCCCAAACTATCTTTTGGTATTTCCTATACATTCCAGGGTTGTTTATGTGCTTTTGTGATACCATTCACCTCAAATTCAATGATGACAATTCCAGCTAATCTGCTCTTTTTCTCAGAGACTTTTTTTAGACCTTATTGTAGGTCTTATTTTTCCCTGCTACAAGAGGTAGTAACTTTAGCCACTTCTGCTGATTTTTCCACTTTCAGACTTCCTGTGACTCAGGTGTTACAAGTGTGTCTTTGTACAAGATCTGTCAGAGGAGCTATGATCAACGATCGAAGTGATGACAAGTCTTTTTTGCCGTTTTTTAAATGAGATAACTAAGTGTGCAAAGTTTTTCACCCCTCTGCTTACATTACATTAGACAAACTATATTAGACTTGTCTAATTGACTAAAGCTTTGGTTCACAGCACACAAAAGATTTTGAATTTATTCTCAATATTTATGGAGAGATGAAGTACTGCTGATAGAAATACCCTTGCTGCTGGGTTCTTGGTTTTCAGTCTGTCTTAAAAAAACCTGTTATCCCACTCATTGCCCATATATCTTCATTTTGCTGAATATCCAGATGAGTACTTCTAAATAAATTACCTAGTTCTAATTAATTATGGAACAGTACACACTAGAATCAAAACCACACTCTAACACCATTTCTGTCCTAGAGGACAAGCTGGCAATACCCACGGCAATACTGACCAGACACTGGAAGCTTTTACAGAACCACAACATGCAGGGATGCCAGTAATCTCTCTGTCAGTATAAAATGCTCCCATTTACAGCATAAACTTAAGATGGCTAGAGCTGGTACAATAAAGAGCAAGTTCTATTCAACATAACAAATGGAGAAAAAAAAAAAAAAAAAAGGTACTGAATACTGAAAGAGACCAAAGGGACTGAGAAAGTTCAGATGAAAATGTAAACACTGAATACATCACAGTTTTTACATATATACTGCAAGATATTGATTTTAACCTCCATATTCTATAGAAACCATAGTAAGTTAGTTATTCTTTGTTAACTGTCCTTAAAAGGAATAGGAGGTAGAAATTTTTGTTTTTAACAATGTTGCTTGTTTTGATAGTACATACAGTGAATCTATAGTATAAATTGTTAATTTTTCATGAAATAAGAATGGGCTTTGCTCAAGGTGACATTCAAATTCACATGGAATTCATTCTTTTGCTTTGCTTGAAGTTTCTGATGCAGAAATACTTCAAGAAAACACTACAAACCTTTACACAGGACAGTAGAGGACAAGTTTCTTCTGTGTTTTATTTATGATATTTAGTTATTCTGTCTATTAACATAATTTATGAAAAGTATTTGAAATCTGAGGGAATAGCCTCTAAAAACCACGTATGAAGCAGAGTTCTAATAACAAGCACTTGAAAAATACAGCCTATTTACTCCCCCTGGTGCCATATGCTGTCAACTGCTTCAAATCTTGAAAAACTCTTGAGTGAGGAAGCATCTACTCATAAAATAGAATTCCAGTTGTCCAGGGGGGCTGACATAACTAGTGTGAATGTGGTAGCACCGCCCGCAGAACAGGCCAGCAATCCTAATATACCTGCAATGTTTAAGGAGACTTGCACAGATGCTGTCTCTTTCTCTAACCCTGCCTTCAACCCAATGTAACCACCCTGCTATCAAGAAAAAAAAAAAAAAAAAGATAAACCAGTGCAATCAGGATTGTTTTCCTACATATTTGTATCTAGAAGTTCATTACCTTTAGTCATGAGGAAGCACACAAGTTACGAATAAAGTATCTCCCACAGACTTGAATTTTCAGGTATCTTTTATAGGAAGGGGAAAGTCAAGCCACAGCATTTCGCTAAGTAGGAGACATATCTTGTGTATGGCTATTTAAATAAGATTTGTAGAAAATTAATTACCTTTGAAATTCAGTCTTATCAAGCTGTTTGAAACAATCTACTTGGTTGTTAAATTGAGGGAGAAGACTAAGGTAGTACAATGAAAAGACCTTGTCCGTTAGAAAGCCAGGCTAAAATAAATAAATACAGAAAGTCACAGTAAAATATACGGCTGCCAGTCTCTAACAGAGCTGTACCTTGTCACTGGAAAGCCTTCTGAAATAAAGGAAGCTGTTTTAAGACCAAAAGTCACTCATTATTCAACCATTATCTTCTTAATACATTATATGTGTTCAGTCAGTGAGGCTTTAAGCAAATACCAACAAGTTTAACATGCAGATAGAGAAGGAGCACTACTTTTTTTTTTTCAAAAAAAAATCCTTTTGATCTTCCAAAAAACCAAATAAAAATCCCCACAGAAAAAATACTTGCAGAGTATCCAGCTGCATAGAGTCAACACTCATCTAGAATACGTAGAAAAAGCTTACACCACACAACTAGATCAAAAGAATTGGGGATGAACTTGAAGAAAGCAGCCTCACAACCATGTTACTGATGATACACTTGTAGGGAGAGGAAATATAAAATGCCCCCAACATCAAACCAGAGAAACTTTTCTCCAAAGAACAAATTCATGATCAATAGATCCCAATAAAACCCCTTGTGTTTGATAAATAATATTTTATAGGATTAATTTTTTTTCTGTTTTCTCTACTGTGAGTTGATTTATTATCGAATAAACTTTGGGTCAAGTTACGCAATATACTCATTAGAGCTTGTCCACTAATTTATTGGTGGATAAGTTAGATGGAGGAAGCACAGATATAATCTCCCTTCAGGTTTTTAATGCTTATTCAGCCCTATTTAATAAGCAGTCAGGGTTTTTTTCTGCATTTAGTATATCTATACAATATTGTCTGTAAATATGCTGACAATATATAGATATACTAAATGCAGAACAACTACTCTACTTCTCAGGTAGCTCAAAAGACATTCCAGATGACCAATCTTAACTTCAGAATCAGGATTTAGGTTCTCTGACTAACAATGAAGACTTAACAATTAAAAATATTTATATAATTCTAACGGCACTATAAGACAGGCAGCTTTTTCAAACTACTCATTTCAAGCAAATATAGAAAAACTATGCCTTATCTCTCCTTAGATGCAAAAAGCCAAAAACACCACAACAACAAAAAAAAGTCCAAACAACATACTAATCACATGCATACAAACAGCATTGATTTCCACCCTGTGTCAAATACTTAAAAACCCCACAATCATAACTAAAGCTCAGCAAAAGCTGTTGTCTCTGCACCATCCACCCCAAGGTAGCGCTACTTTAACAGTTGTGTAATATTGTAATCCAATCCATCCACAAGGCCCTTTCTTCAGGTACATTTAAACAGTAAGCCCTAAAGAGATACCCTCTTTCACATCGCTTCCTTTCATGCGTTCCAAAGCTTTTAAAAGTTATGAAAAGGATAAGTTAAAAAAAAACAACCAAACCACAAACTCTAAAGCAAACAAAAAAAAAAATCCGAAACTTACTTGACAGGAAAACATGTATCCTTCCTTAGGAATGACATTGATTACACTCTAACAAAAACCTATAAACATCATGTCCCATTCCAAAGAAAAAGAACTACATGTGTTATAAACAGAATTATAAGAGTGAAGCTACTTATAAAACTAGACAGTTGATCTGTCTGCCTAAATGCAGCAAGCAACAAAACACGATAAATACGCATTGGGCCACAAAGCTCATATAAACAATGTACCTTTACAGGAATATCATCCTCCTGATTTGCGGTTTCTGCAGTGAAGACATAAGATATTTCTTTATGAGATGTCGTCTGCCTGCAAATGGCACATTTAATTGAGCTGCGGCGGGTGCCGACGCTGTACTGTTCTATGATGATTGCTATGCACTCATTGCAAAAGCAATGTCCACACGTCAGCACTGCCCACTATGCAGGGAATTAAAAAGAATGCAACACAGGATCAATTTTGGATCAATGTAAAAGGAAAACAGTGTACTAATACATGAGAAATTACATTTTCGTAGAAACGTTGTTTTATTTTCATGAAACTGATCAGAGAAAAACCTGAAGAATTTTAGAATTTTTAGCACTCCAGATGCTAAAAAGCCTGGATTTCTTAAGTTTTCCAGCACAGAAAGATTCATAATCCACAGAAGTTCTCTGCATTTTGTTCATTTTTTCCATTTTCTCAGTTTTAAATGTGAGGAAAGACATTAGTCTTTCCTCTCTATGAATGTTGACTCTTAATGCATAGATTAAGTACACACAGATTAAGTATTTACACCATTTAAAAAAAACCCAAAACACAAATGTTTGTATTGACCTTCTGTAAAAGTCTATCTATACATCATCCTACATCTGACTTTATTAAAAACATTCTAAGGAAAGTGCTTTAATTTTTACCTATTGTTAAGTCCTAGACAAAATTTTTAGATTTAAGAAAGAAAATTTTAAACAGAGAGCCTTAATCTTTTTTTTTTTTTTTTTTTTGACAGAATGCATTAAAAACAAAAGACTGCATTGCAGAAAGTGTTCTTCCTCTGCAGGCCTAGAACATCTACGTATCAGCTGTGACCTTCTGTAACACAGAAGTAATTTGTAAACTTGTGTTTTTGTACCAAAACAGTTTTCATGGGTGTAAGTCTACCCAGAGTTTAGTAAAAGCTTTTGACACTTTCCCACAGCACTCTCCTGGAGAAATTGACTACTCATGGCTTGGATGGACATATGCTTTGCTGGATAAAAATTGTCTGGATGGCTGGGCCCAAAGGGCTGTGAGGAATGGAGTTAAATCTAGCTGGTGGCTGGTTACAAGTGGTGTTCCCCAGTGCTCCATCTTGGGGCCTGTTCCCTTTAACATCTTTATCAATGAACTAGATGGAGGGATCAAGGGCACCCTGACTAATTTACAGATGACACCCTTAGGCGGGTATATTGATCTGCTTGGGAGTAGGGAGGCTCTAAGAGGGATCTGGACAGGCTGGACTGATGGGCCAAGGCCAATAGTATGAGCTTCAACAAGGTCAAGTGCTGGATTCTGCACCTGGGTCACAACAACTTCATTCAGCGTTACAGGTTTGGGAAGCATGGCTGGAAAACTGTCTGGCGAAAAAGGACCTGAGGGTGTTAGTCAGTTTTAGGGGAGAGACTGGTTGGTACATTACAGGAGAGGGCTTATTTCCCTGTTTCAATACAATGTTCATTTAAAATCAGAAGTTGAAAATTTCACACACTACTGACTCTGATCTAGGTAAAGATGTTTTAAAAACAGAACCCACTGACTACATGTCTTACCTGTTTTCCCAACTGACGTGCACAGATTGGACATGGTTCTGGGTTAACTCCTCCAGTAGTTTTATCCTGAGACTACAATGGAGAAAAAAAAAAAAAAAGTATTAACTTTGTTTCAACATATAAAAAGTTATTCTTGTTTTAAACATAGCTTCTAGAAAAAAATGAATAATGAAGTTCTTAAAATTCCCATGTGAGAAAATTATTTACTCACAAATGATGTTTTTCAAGTCCATTTCGAGGAATTAAAAAACAAAAATTAAGTCATTTATGGTAAACAAAAGGAGCACTGTTCATAGCGCGGTCCTTCAGAGAGCACCTGCACCTGTACTACAGCTTTGAAAAGTCTTGGTAAAATATAAGCTTCAGACAAGAAACTCCTCGTATTTTCTACCAGCTTCACATTGTTGTAAAAACACTTAAATATACTTAATCACGCTTAACTACGTTTACTTAAATATAATTGTACTTGAACATTGTGTTTAAAGTAGTGTAACATACATGGGGTTTGTTGAAGGTACACTCTTAAAATAGGAAGGGTACGTGGAGGAGTACATAGTTTTACAAGGCTTACACTAAACATGACCCAGTTAGTGGAAGTTTTAATCAGCTAAAACTAGTTTATAGTTTTATAATGTGCAATTAAGCAAATAGCCAAGATACATAGTATAATAAATAATTTTATGGCTACACAGTAACACAAGGAACAACACTCTGAGTTTCACCATGTGTTTGGTTGAAGGTTGGACTAGATGATCTTGAAGGTCTCTTCCAACCAAAGACATTCTGTGATTCTGTGATGTAATGAATCTTTACAGGCAATATATTTTAAAGAAAATGTGAGTTTTAAATAAAAGTAATGGTTGGTTTCTTCCACTAGGTAAATAGAGTACATCAGTTTGGAAAAGACCAAGGAACCATAAACCTTACTTTCTCCAGATTAGTGAGATACAGAAGTTGTCCTAATTTCTTTTGAAGCTGTGATTTGGCAACTGCCTTGTCATTCAAAAGTTTCACTCGATTTTGCTCTACCTGTGGAAACAGTATTAAACACGTTAAAAAAAAAAAAAGCAAAGAAATAGTTAAGTTTTAGAATAAGGCTTGAATTAATTCTTTGGCAAAATTCAAATTAATAATTTACTAGGGACAGACAGAAGAATACCTCATGCTGTAAATTTAAGATGCACTTCTCCCCAAGCATAATTGATTATCTATTCCTTTCTTGTACACAGTAGGAACACAGTACTGTGAACAGGCTGAGACACAGGAGGTATACAAACTTGCTCTTTATTGCTTTAATTTCATTACTGGTTCTTTCCAGATACAAAACCAATTTAAAATAACAATTTTTTTAAAGTTTCTTTCAAATTTCATTCAATTTATCATCTATCTTCTTACAGCCAAATATATCCTAGACTCTATTGCTGGTCCCAGAAACAATTTGCAAGAAACAATTAATTACTTTCTTTACACTTCTTAGACTCTTATACTTTTTTTTTTTAATCCATACAACAGCAGAAGCATCAAGCTGACTCCTTTTTAGATTAGTTACAGTTGGTAGTAATGTAGTTATTAATACTGCAGAAGAGGCAAGCACTCAAAAGACGAAGGCTAAAGTAACGGGTGTTTCTTTTATACTTGCAAGTACATGCATAAGTCTCAGACTTTGGTAAAAAGTACAAAATATTTCTACTGAAAACATATTTCTATTGCTGAAAAAAAAAATAATTAAGAAGTTGAATGAACCCAGCATTTTCTCTACGTTCATGATCAGAAAGCATCTCAGAGGTGGCTGAGAAATTCCAAGACACTGAAAAAAGATTTGTCTTGGGTTTTCACTAATGTTTTTAAGATCCTTCTGGAAAGTAGCAATGTGGGAAAGAAATCAGGTCAACTTAATTTTCCACCAGCTTGGAAAACTGTGCAATTGTAGAGAAAGGTCCCAGAGCCATTCACCCGCTGCTGGAAGGATAGGAGTGTTTTGGAAACATGCCATTCTTACAGTCAGAAGACTGACAAAAATATCAAAATAAGAGTTACAAGCTCAAACAGGTCCATATACTGAATGTAGAAATAGATGGGAACTCTACCCACCAAGGCATTCTGAAAATGAAACAGAGGGATATTATAGAATTTACGCATAGATCTAGATATGAGTTTTATTTTTGTAGGAGGTAGGTTTTTCAGGAAAAACACACACTTCTTTCCTGCCCAGTACTTTACCTCATGTGGTTCTATGATGTAGAGAACTGGTGGGTTTGGTTTTGGCTCATCAGGATGACGAACTCTCAGTCGTTCTGTAGCCATTGCCAGCTCATCAATAGCAGACACATGATCCCTGAGTACCATCCAATATTCATGAAGTAACTATAAGAAAAGCCCCAACAAATCAGAAGCAGAACTGAGTTGAGTTTCCATTATATGATTCTGCCATACAATGCATAACGTGAAAATCTTTTTGGAATAAGGGATAGTATTTCTCTACAGCCACGACAACAAATTATGAAGAAAAACAAATAGTACAGAGATCATCTTGTCTGCCTTCTTTTCCACTCTCTCTATGAACAACTATAAATAGCTGTCTCTCATTTCTTCTACAACTACTGCAGTAACAAATGTAACTAAAAGTTCAGAAACAAAATGCCTTGGAAGCCTAAGCAAATGCTGAATAAAATAAGGAAAAATCATTAAGCAATTTTAAACAGCCAGCTATTACAGTACTGATACTGCTTCTTAAAGATGAAGTTATGTTTTAGAGAAATGTTAACAGTTTGAGTGGTCTTTATAAAAGCACATACAAGTACAACGTGAAGATAACATCAGATTCAATTCTTCAAAGAAAAAGTAAATTCTGGCTTTCTGCCAAAGAAATGGCTACAACTATGAACTATATAATGGACCAATGTTCAGTTTGCTGAGTCCTGCTAAATTGTGACTTAACTCAAGAGATGGAAACATATAATTAAATCTGTATACTATCTTAACAGATGCAATAACACTGCCTACTTATTGGCTTAGCAGCCAGTATAGCTTTCAGAAACTCTTAGATCATATATAAACCATTTAAAATCAAACCCTGTAATAAGCACTGTGAAAAAGCTTTGTGTACACAAACTCTGATTTCAGGAATTCAACTTAAATTTGTTCATATTCAGCTTAAATTTGTTTATAGTACATTAAATAGACTACACAACTATTTCCATCACCATCTCATTTACTGTACCTTGTATTCCTTTTTCCACGCCTCAAATAGTTCCAGAAATACACTGCCTTCTTCAGTCAGTTTAACATCCATTCGATGAGCTTTTGCAAAGGAGAGGATAGCTTTCAAGGCACGTTCAGTTTCACTGGTCGCCCACAGTCCTCTACTCGTAGTGGGCAAACGGTCATCGACAAGCCCTTCTTCATCTTCTATCATCTCTTCAAATATTGCCATTTGGCCTTTAACACTTAAAAACAAAAGCAAAATGATACTTATCACCGATTTTGTACTTCCAAATCCATTCACCATATATTTCAGCCTTCTAAGACCTGATTACAGGATAAAGCAAACCAAACAAATACAAACAGCTGGTTTACTACTTGATGTCCCAAAAGATTGCTTTGAACACAGTGACCTCGGTACCAACAACAAAATCACTGTATAGGCCATTCTGCCAGCCCAAAATCATCAATAGCTTCTGTAAAGGTCTACATACCTTAATTATCTTTCCGTAATTGTTAATGATGTCACATTCATTTAAAAAACCTGCAATTCTGATTTCTTAAACCACCAAGAGCTGCAGTTACAGTCTGATGCAAAATCTGCTGTTTATTGCACTACTTAAGAACATTACAGCTTCCCAGTTCCCTTCTTCACAAATAATGCTAATTCAGAAACACGCTAATGTTTCCTAATGATTACCCCAATCATGAGGTAGCAGAGTTCCCACCTGGTGAAGAATTTTCAAAATGTTTTCTCAATGACCTCAAGATTTTTTAATCCAATTTTGACATTGTGAGGGATATGAGAGATAAAACTCAAAGAGGAAGCATGCGGAGGGTTGTAATCTATGCCTCCTAGTACAGTCTGCTACATGTACTTGTCTCACTCCATGTGCTGGTGTTACCCTTCTTTCAGCTTATAGCTGATTTCAGGTCTAGAAATCTCTCTTGCTGTATCTGTAATCAAACTTCGTTACTTTTCAAATTATATAGAATTAAATAAATAAATAAATCTATATCTGGTATTATACCACTTGTAACTGGACTGCAAATAAGTATTTGCACAAACAGGAATATACATTTAGTTACCATACTTGTATTAATTCACTACTTCATTTCAAATGCATGGTCATATCATAGCAGCTTGGGAAAAGTAGCATGTATTCATTCCTCAAACACAGCTTTGTTAAGTGAAATTTACATAGAAAATTAAACCTGACTAATAAAATTGCTATCAAGCCCCCTAGAAAGAAGTTGCTGTAATTTTTCATAAAGTTATTTCAGAAAACTTAAAGTGGAAAATATAAAATGAGTGAGTTTATAAAGCTGTGAACTTACGTATGAGAAAAGAGTTTTGACTCGTATTCTGTGAACAACTCATCAGCCTTGCAGAAGACACAGCTGCAATACAGAAGATTGGAAACAGAAGCACTCAAAATTTCATCAGAAAGCAAAGAATTCCTGTAATTCCCTATTCCAACATATAAAAGCACACAGTCTTTAAAAAAGAACAATTGAGCAGTCATGTACACTTGATACAATAAAATCTTTTCCTGTCAGTTATAAGAATAAAACCAAAAGTAAGGTCATGATTCTAACAAACGGATCTGTGATATCTGTGTGCATACAAACCCCGAGTATAGAATAAAGACTTTAATCTCTTCTTATTTCAAATGAAGGCAAATTTAATAATACACTTCTAAAGTATATTTTCCATTTTCAAGACATACTTGTTAAGTGGAAGTCTAACAGGTCGCAAATGGCAGATAGTGGCAGCCTCAATAACCTGCTTAGAGGGAGGGCCTTCTAAGTTTTTCACTGCTTCTCTTACAATCTTCTGAAACTTCTTCACTTCTTCCAGCTGAGTTGTGAGGAGGTACTCAAGGCCTCTGCAGTCACGGAATCTGATTTAAATTAAAAGGGAACTCATTACATTCTGAGTCATCAAATCCAAACTTAACTCATTACTTTTAAGTAGAAGAGAAATAGCTAAATAGCAATGTAGGACAACATATGAAGTTCGTATCATAAGCAAATCTTACTACTACTAAATGTAATGCTGTTAGAAATCATTCCCTGAGATGGTCCGTTATTCATAGTATAGAAAGACTCCAAGACTTCAAAGACACAATCAAGTATTAGTAGTCAACACCAATCTACAACATTCTGGTCCACAACACAAATCTACTAAGGTAGAAAAACTGTACATACAGTCTTATTTGCATCTGTTGACCAAGAAACTGATTTTCAATGCACCTGTGCAATTCACAGCAGACACACATACCCATCCCAAAAAGATACTACATTTTGCAAGCTAGCTTTGAAAGTTAAAATTATTTAATTGACATGATAATGAACTGTTTTCCTAAAACCTAGCTGTCTTTCTTGATTGGAGTGGGAAAACGAACACCAGTTAAGCTCTTCCCATATTGTGGCTTTGCTGTGAGCAGAGGTGTGTTGCTGAGAGCGCAGCATTCATACAAGGTCTGGTACTCATATTCAAGACAATCCATTACAAGACGGCGGGTTTACCCCACATGGAAAGTTTGATACAAATCATCTCTTCTGTAACGTGCGTGGAGAAAAAAGCACAGGTTTAACAACACTTCTAAGTCTCACATTTAATGTAACCTACCTAAGCACTATGTATTTTAGAAAGATGAGTTTACCTAACCAGGTAGCCTGAAAACACATCTAATTGTGATCACAAGTCTGTTGCTAATATCATCATTGCCAAAAATTCCAGTTATAAAAGTCTCCCACACTGTACCCTGGATTAACCACTAGAGATTAGCACTTGTTGCTTTCACCACTGTCCAGACATAAGATACTGTTTTTTTAAGTTTTTATGGCATATAGTAAAACAAATTAAAAAGGAAATAATCTTTCTTGCTCAGCAGTTGCACAAGTACAGAAGACTGTAAAGCCACAGTAGATAATACAAAAAAAACCCACCAAAACATTTAAACGAATGCTTGTCTAGGAGAAAACTGTAATTCTGCTTTTCTTTACAAGTCTCCTACCTAGTTAATGCTTTTTGAGGACTGTTTTTGAATCTTAATTGCAGCCCAGATGCTCTGAAGCAGAAGTGCCTGCTATTCAATTGCAACTGGTAGCACAACCTGCTAAGAGGACTTGAGCAAGATTAACTGTATATATGAGCCTATTTCACCTATTTTCTTACTTCTCTGCCATGGAGAGTTTGTTAATCTGCTGCTTGTAGTTGCTGGTTATTTCATTTCGCACACGTTGAACAAGCTCCTCATCAATGGCATACTGTATTGCTCTCTGGATGACATCCAGCCACCACGGAGAGCCTGAATGTATCTGTATGCAAAAGAAAAGATTGGTCCATGAACATTCAACAAACAACTAATTCACTCTGCAGCAAAGGTTTATACTGCTCTTCAGGCCACACTCAAACACAGACTGGTAAATTCCATGCAAAGTGGAAGATGAGTGTATGCTTACAAAATATCTCCTTTTCTGTTTAAGCGAATCATGATTAAAAAATTTTCTACATTCACTGAGGCCATCTACACAGAATAGCCACATAGAGATATACTAATCTCAAAGTTTCATCTCTTTCTCTCCCACCTCCCTGCCCCCTTCTCCCCCAGGATCACTTAGAATCTCCAGAGGTCCCTTCCAACCCCTACCATTCCATGATTCTATGATTTAATCAGAAAAAGCAAGCTCTCTACGAAATTAATAGAGCAACACTGAAGTAGCCATATAATTTTAAAAGACAAAGAAGATGCAGAAGTTCACTTCCTCGTGTGCCATTTGCCGTCATTTCTTTGTTAGTTGTTTACTGTTGTACAACTGACAAGTAGCATTTCAACTTAGGTGTTCATCAACTCATGAAGGGTTTGCACCTTTCCAGGAAACTTCAATTGCCATGTTGACTAAACACAATTAAGCCTTAAGCACAATGACTAAACGCGTGTCAAAGAACAATGTCTTTGAAAGTAACTGAAAAATCCATCTGATACATAGAAAAGAAATGTTTTAAGGCCAAAACTTATACCTGATATACCTACAATACAGTTGTAGCACAATTAATATAAAAATCAAGCACAGTGTTAAACTTTACTAGAATCATCCCACCATGTACTTCTAGTTTTAGTGAGCTGTTCATCAAGTACTGCGTGCCTCTTTGAAGAGACAGAATATATTTTGGAGCTAGCTCTGTGTGTGTGCGCACGCACACTATCAAACTCTCAACCCAAACAGGCCTTCGAAGAACTGTTAAGAGATAATAAACAGCTCAAGTTCTGGATAAACAGATGAAAAAAATATAAAAAAAAAATAACCCCAAAATTCAGTGACTAAACATGTAAGAGATACCTGCCTTTCTCTGGAGCTCCCGAATGGTCTGAAAAACTGGCTGTAAGGCCTGATGGGCTTCTGCCACTTCTGCATTGGATTTACTCATATAATGCTGTCGAAGTTGTTCTGCCTTTATGGAAATAAGAGTTTAAATTATGCACAACTCGTATTTATGAGAAATAATGGAAAATCTCCAGCTACCATAATGTTTAGCTACCTACGTGCTACCAACTTTCATTTGTAAGCAATATTTCATACTAATTATTGTCTCTAGAATCTTGCATTTATTAGTAAGCCCCTCAAAAAACCCACAACATTTAAGACAAATGACTATAAAGACACTAAGTATGCAATTTTGCTTATGGACAAGTCCAAATGGCACAATAGGAATATAATTTATTACAAAAAGGAACTGGAATTTAACTCGTAGTTCTAACTTCTTAGTACATTAAAATACATTGTGTTGAATAAGCAAACAATAAAAAGATCCTAGAACAATACAGGAACAGGACAATGTAACTCACCTACATATACTTATCCATAGAATAACAAGCAAGGTTTAGATTTCATTATTTTTCAGTGCATCAAATATAATATTTTCACAAAAATTACTTGTGACACTACAAATCCCTCTTGGTATGCAGGTGCCTCCACAATACAATCAGTACCGGTTTATCTGATACTTTCAGAACTGACAAAAAAGTAATTTACATTTCTTACCAGTAACATGTACAGACTTATCTTTCACCATTACATTCTGATTTCACTAGATATCTTTATTTTGTACATTTTAGAGTGTGTTCTAAGTCTTTATTTGCTACTATCAAGAAATTATATTACTATTACAGATGGAGCTCAGTTTAGCAGGAGAAGACAAGATTCTCAGGTATGTGGATAAGTAACTGGCAAAAAGATACAAAAATCAATCTCTGCTTCATTTTTATAAGCAACATACAAATATTCTTATCCTCCTCTTTACAATAATGTCAAGAGAAGGTGATGTAAAAAAACAGGTCAATACAAAAACCCCACAGTATTTCTATAAAGGCGGGTAGAAACTTCTTTAAATATTTAAGAGAATAAGTCTCTCTAAAACAGAAAAAAATGCTACCTATGCATAGAATATGCATAAAAAAATACAAAATATCAGACAGATACTGATCATCACCACATAACTGGAGAGGCTGAAAGAACTGGGCTTGCCCAGTTTGGAGAAGAGAGGCTTAGAGTGTACAAAATAGCAGCTTTCCAGCAGCCAAGAATCAGCAGCCAGGCACTTCACCGAACTATGTGGCAAGTGAATAAGGAACAAGGGCTATAAATTGGAATGGAAGGTTCTATGTGATTCCCCCCCCCCCACTCTGAGGATTATGAAGTATTGGAAGAGGTTGCTCAGATAAGTAGTGAAATCTCTTTTCTTGGAGATTTTAATGGCCCAATTGAATAAAGCCCTGATTTCAACTGGTCAGAAATGAGTGTTGATTCTGCTCTGAGGGGCAGTTCAGCTAGAGATCTCCTTAGGTCTTTTTTAACTCAAATGATGCCAAAATAACAAAGTTCTTTTGCAAATGTTGTCCAAACGTCCACTGCAAGTAGCCACTGGAGAACAGTGATCCCAGCTATCTAACCAGGTATCTCCCCAGTTAAGATTAAGGATATAGTAAAACAGGCTTAAGCACACAGGAAATAACATCTAGTGACTTGGTCATCTAGCCAAAGATGGTCAACCCATCTAAATGTTTAGGCAGTACATGAGTGAAAGAGATGAACCAGTTGCTGTAAGGTATGTGAGTAAATTATAAGTAATACAGGGAGAGCCTGGACAGACACCACTGGCAAACCTCAGGCTATGAAGAACACTGCAAATCAGGACCTTCTCCAGAAGGTTTCAAATAAGTATTTAAAAGTATTTGAATACTTTCAAAGTATTATCAGTACCACATACAGGACTGAAAAAAGACATAGAAAAACAGCTTCAAGGCATGACTGAGAAGATGCATTAGACAGTAGTAGCTTATGTTTACTCAAAGATGAAGAAACAATTTGGAATGGAGGTCATCTATGCAAGAAAAATAAATCTCTCCTAGAGAAGACTATCTGCAGCTAAAATGAGAAAAAGCTAAAGAAAATGTGAGGAAATAAAAGACTGAAAAGAATTCAGAATGAAGCATTCTTTATCAGTAACATTCATGTACTTTACAACAACGTGGTGGGGAATTCACATTTTAGAGATAATTATTAGAATTTCTGTAAAACACACAACGTAACAGAGATCACCAAGCATTCAGAACAGCAGCATTTTACTGGACATTTCTGCTCTCATCTCACACACTAAACAACGCTTGATTTTGCTAACCTGAAAGGAAATGTACATAGTTAACATGAAAGCTACTTAATGTTACTTCTATAGTTGGAGAAAATATTGAAGGATACAAAAAAAAAAAAAAAGGTGCTCTTCAAAATGCATTTGTATAAAAAAAATGATCACCTCTTCTGCAAGTCGGCTGTCACGTAAAGTTGGAGGAATTCCTGGGTGCTTTGCCAACAATTCCATCAAATTATGCGTAGAATGAAGTCTCTAAATTACACAAAGTGAACAGCAATCATGAAAGAATTCATGGAAATATCTGTGACAGGAAAAGCTTAAAAAGCAATGAACGTTTACAGCAAGAAATTAGTATTCATTTAAAATTAGTTTTACGTATTCCTCTGTTAATCTGGAAGCATCTTATAAAGAATAAACATTCTTTTCCCTATTTTACTGAGGTAGGAAATAAAACGTTAAAAATGTCTTCTTCAAAACCTCAAAACCAAATTAGCAGGCAAGTCTGATACCAAGGTCACCAGATTCTGTACCATACTCACCCTCCTAATTAAAACAGCCCTTGAATATTATGGAAAACAACTTATTTGTCTTTGAGCACATTATTTTGCAAGTATCTTCCAGAATATTTTAAAGGAGATAGTTCACTTAGTCTATTTAAAGCAACATGAAGCACAAGAAAAAAAAAACAGTTCCCAAGAGCTTCAATCATTTTTCAGATTTTTCACTCTTCTGAAATAAAAGATGACTGAATAAAACATGACATTTTTGTTTATTGTTAGGGAAAATAAACTTGATTGTTAATATAAGGCAATTCTATTCCTCTTCCCTAGGTTCACTTTATGTATCTCAAATCAGATCCCTAATATTATGTTGCCTGCCTATGTCCCACAAATTTACACTAATAACCTCCACCATCATGAACTCAAGCCCTTCTCACCTCCAGGCTTCACTTCCTTTGCCCTGTTACTATCCCAGCCACTGAAGAGCACTGGCCAGTAGCACTTTGCCGTCATCTTAAGGAGCTAAGTCTACACAACTGGGAAGTACTCAACAGAAGCTGAGTTTTATTACACAAAGGCAATATTAGGCAGTGTACGTTTTAAGGGAAAAAAACAAAAGCTTTACTGGATTGCATAATCCAGTAAACCATCTTAACTGCGACGAGTAGCTTAAATTTATGCTGATATGACTATGCTAAGTGAAAAATGTCTCTGGGAAGTCACAAAGTAGAAGGAAGTATCAAAGAAGCACGATTGAGCCATCAGATGACAACATGCAAGATAACCAAACAATAACTTAATTAGTGATGTATGCAAAGTAAAGAAATAGACAACTGATCACTTCTTATTTATCTGTCATTAACATTTTAAATATCTTGTTACGCTTAGGAGAATTTTGGTCAATTTAGAACAGAAAGTTCTTGAAGAAATATAACGACGTTACTGAGAGAACCATTGCTATTTTATCACGAAAATACATTCAAGTTTTTAATATATTAATATATTTTGAATACTGTACTGCCTGAAGTGAAAAATGTACTTTGATTATTTTTCATGTTGTAATGCCATTTCACAGAACATCATCTGCAGTGCAACGATTTTTTTATTCTCTATCATTTAGCACATGAATATCATTCTCAATACAACCTCAGCATCCTGTATTTGCAGGATGTAATACAGTGCCTTCAATTTCACACACAGTCATATAATCAAGTCTAGGAATTCCGCTTGTTAAGTTTATTGCAGAACAGCAGGTGGGGATCATACACTGCTTCTGGTATATCACGAAAACTCACAAGGAAAAGTTTTTAGAAACACAGTAGCTTTTTTTTCCAAAAAAAAAAAAAAAGGAAAGGAAATGTGAAAGTCACTGGACAAATTCCTATCTAAAGATTGTCATAATGACAGCAGGCTGAAAAAGTAATTCAGCATACCACTGGGAGGAAGAAAAGACCATTGAATTGAATCTAAAGTTAAATGAAACCTAAAGTATTCCAGTTCTTAACTACGTCTCTTTACATTTGAGTGATTACTCACTTGCAAAGAATCCGTTTTGAGCTTCTCTTTGTGCTCTTCAGATGATTGTAACACTTCTCTGTACAGCTCTGCAGCCAATTTATATTCTCCTGAATTAAGAAAGAGTAACAGAAACATAAACATATTGTGTTGTTTTTTAAATATACAAGGTGCCATAACCAGCCATCACTTGCCACATACTAAGACGTTTTCAAAAAGGCTGTACAATACCTGCTGGTATCTTTCCTATTCACCCTGTGCCGGCCTCCTTCCCCCACCAAAGAAAATGGTAAAGATACGTATTTTACAAAGACTAAAGCAATTTCCAAATCAAATATATTTTGTGACTGCAAGATCTGTAGACTTCTTGATACTAAAATATGTATTCAGAGCTGCATAAGTCCAAAAAAATTTCACATGTTGCACTAAAAATATATCATCTACAACTCACTGTAGTGATGCATTATTAAATTCACACTGCAAGTATGTTTTCCACTCTTCCAGTGAAAACAATGAAAATTGTGTCATAAAAAGCAGAAATGATTAAACACATGCAGGGAGCATAATTAGTGATGTAAGCTGCTAACATCACAATAACTTCTCAGAAAACAGATTATACAAATTAAAATAAATAAATACAAAATTGAAGTTGCGTATGGAAAAGCAGCTGACAGAAATTTACTTAGCCAATAATTGTCTTAGAAGACTTTAAAATGAAAAGTTCAGGGATATGAGACATATCAAGACAGATAAAGTACAACAAAAATTTTCTTCTTAAGTATCTGGAAGTGTTAACAACCCTATTTCAATCAAGATCTGTTGCTTCCTACATTGAAACAGTTGCCAGTTCTAAGGGTGTAGTCCTGCAACATACTTTTGCCAGTCCTAGTAACAGGCCAAGAGCCTGTGCTGAGTTTGCAAGGCCTCTAGTTTGAGGCTTGTCAGGCCTCCTTTGACTTTTTCTTGACCTGCCTGGACCTTTTACTTGGCTTAGGTGTGAAAGCAACTTCCCTAGGTGTCTATGGTTATTTTTTATTATTTTTTAACTTGTTTATTTTTGTGTGGTACGATCACAGCTTTATACAGAGAGCAGTAACAAGCAGTTATTCCACAATGCGGTATTTACAACTAACACAATGATGTAGTGTAGAGAAATACAGGCCTAGTAACAATAGCAAAGGCCTTGGAAAGTAAAGATAAGAGGATGCAGTGTAGAGTACAGCCATGGGATGCTAAGAGATGGTGCACGGGCTTGGCAGTGAATAAGAAAGCCATGGCTATAAACAACTCACCCACAGTCAAAGAAATGCAGACCTAGAGCTGGACAAAACTGGTTTAGGGGCAACAAAGAGAACAAAGAAATAGTATGTAACATTCACAAAAGGCATCACGTATACTAAATTTGATGTCAACACGGAACTGCAGACCAGTGAAGAAAGAGAAAGGTGTAAAAGTGTACTAGCAAACATAAAAATGACCCTAATTGTATCCTTGAGTGAGAAAGAAGAAACCATCAATGCAAACATCTTATTCCTCTTGATGAAGAGCTCCAGGCGGCGATAACTAGTCATAGCACTGCCACCACCAGTACGAAACCATTGCCCTCAGGACCCAGAAGAGCAGTAGGAAGGTAAGTATTAAAGCATGACAAGCAGTGGAAACAAGAAAATGTGATTATTATTCTGTTCTCACCTGCAACAATTAGATCTGGACTAGTTACAATTATACCTATAAGATTTCAATTATATTAACAATAAATTCATGGCTTTACTTAATTCTTTATCCTTGCTGATAAAGGCGACTGAGTGTAACAGTAATGCTGGGAGAAAAAAAGTTACAGATTAGAACTCTGCCTCAGTCCTGCTTTTGTTTCTCATCAGATGCAGCTTTCATCAGTCTGCTTTTCAAAAAAAGACAAACAATTTTTGCTACTAGTGTATTTTAGAAATATTTAATCTGTACATAAAACTCTTGAAGCACTTAATTCTATTGGAAAAACTTGATCATCATCCTGCAATCAAAGTATTGCAAACCTAACTATAGACGAGAGAATCTGAATGTAGTCTTTCTGTAAGGCAAGTTACAGAACAGGCAGTTTGCTTGTTCTCCTCTTTGAAGAAAGACTTTAACATTAGCTGGAAAAATTCAAGCAGCTTGTCAGCTGTAAGATATTTGGCAAAGAGGCATTTTTTCCCCCCACATTCATGACTAAGTCATTTCAATTTATTATTATTTTATTAGTGGGACAGTCAAGATTAATAGAATTACTTTTGTTTCCCATTCAAAGCTTATTTTCCTCCTAACTCAGATATATTCTACATGGACAGAAGCGTATAGCAGGCAGTAGCAAAGAGATTCCACAGTCAGCATAGTAATTTTCACAGTAGGGGGCACAAAGGAAGCCCAGAAAGCAGTGCTGATAAAATAAAAGCAGGTTGAGTACAATTACAGAAATATGACTTCTTTTATCCTCCCAGTACAGAGACATAGTAGAATCAAGAAAGAATATAAAACAAAAGCCAGAAATACTCTTAGGACATCTCAAAGATGCACCAAGCTACATCTATTCTTTTCTCCCTCATGTAGAACAAATGTCAGGTTTTTTGTTACAAACACTGTTACAAGCCTCTCCGCAGAGCTTCCCAGGATTTCACTATGGCTGTTTCCCTGAATTCAAAACATGTTCTTACATGGTGTCATCTAAACCCTAATTAGCTTCTTACCTTTAATGATATGGATACCAGCTAAGCCATTAAGGGCACACACCAACTGTCGGTGAGCTTCCTCACATTCTGTTCGGCATTTCTTCTGCAGAGATGTTAGCAGCTCCTCCATGGTCATGGTGCTGAAATGGAGACCAAATGACTCAAATTTGAAACAAAACCACAATACCAGAGAAGTAAGTCTGTCATGTTGTACAGCATGAGAGATTATTATGTGCATCCAATAAATGTTTGAGATTTATTTACTTATTAAAAAACACCTCATTGTCAGCTTTCCTCCCAACTAGAGCTTTAAGCTAGCTTGAGTATGCCAAGAGGCTGACATCTCCTAAAAATAGATATAAATAAGAAGCAAGAGGAAAGTTAGAATTAGGTAAAATAATCCTTTACAGGGCAAAATATTTTGCTCCTTCTGTTGCAGTGGTGAATTGGAAACAAGCAAAAATAGACTTCATTTCGTTAGAAGCTGTTCAAATGAAAACAGCTATGAGACTACATTTCACCCCTCTGCTACCAACTGAAACATTCAAAACACATGAGGTTTCAAGGTGAGAAGGAAAATGTATAAAATGAAAACAGTAAATATTAGCAAGTATCATTACAACAGAATATTGGCAAAACATCAGTACATCATTATTCCTTTTCTACACTTGTTTGTAACATTTGTAATTCATGAGAGGAATTCAGTTAGAAGAGAAGTAGCTTAACATAAAAATACAGGAAATGGAGAGGTAAGAGACAGAAGCAAGAGGAGGGATAGGAAAGAAGAGAGAAAGGAAAATGAAGAATAGCTTGGAGTAAGGCCAAGGGACAAAGAATCCAGGCAGGAAGAAGACTGATGCAAAGAAACAGGAGAGTTACCTGTAACAACAGTCTACAACAGCTGACCTGAGGCTGCTTCTATGACCAGTTGCTACTGTGAGACCAGACACTACACCCCTTCCTCAAACTCCGCTTTTCAGCCTCATTCACCTTCAGGAGAAGCATTTACTATTTGGTGTTTAGTGCTGTGGAATAGAGTAAGAGGTGATACAACTCCTGTGCAGTCCAGGCGCAAGGTACGCTGCACGGGTATCCTTGACTAGGCCTTCACTTTACCCTCCTTGCAACACAGTTCCATTTGCAGAAGCTATTCATTCAGTTTACACTACCGTGTTACACTAGAGCAGGCTTTAAATCAATATAATCACTATTTAGAAATAGCTGAATTCTGCAAAGGTATTGGCAAATACATACAGCACCTACTGCTCATACTCTGATACTCCTACCATCACTACTTACCCTCCATTTTCAAAACCATCAGCAGTTTCAAGAAAAATTATTAAAGCAAAAGGATGTACACATAAAGCATGCTATTTGATACATAGCCTGAGACTATCAATTAAGACAGGTGGTTTTGTTTTTTTTTTTACTCAATTTAACTAAAGGAGCCTAGAAAACTCCTTAGTAGGACTGTATTTTTGCTGAGTAGATGTTCTCATTTACTGCCTTCACTACATAGGTGGGAAAAAAAACATTCAACTTTCTTGTTTCAGGCCTGTTTCTCTTATCTGCATCCTCCAGCATCAACTTTGTTTCAGTAAACTTCTTTTACTCAAAGTTCCTCGCACTGAATTTCTTCATTATTTTCCTCCAGTTAACCAAAACCAGGAGCCAAATTTCTGTTCTGGGAACGTCCACTGCTGCAGTCAAGCTTCATACACACAAAAAATATGTAAATAGTGCTGGAAAATGACTTTTCTTTGTACATGTGATTTTAAGAAAGAATTACTTTTCATTGCTAGTCACCACAGTCACTATGCAGCTGTCACTCCACAACCATTCCACCAAAGTCAACCCAGTACTAAACTGTTCCCAGCTCAGTTTACACGTTTCATCTGTACTCCACTGGCTTATTTTAATGCAAATGATCTTTTATGGGCTGGTGGAAATACTGATTTCTCCCATGTTTGAGCTCTTACTTTCATATCACACGAGCAGACTGTTAGAAAGTGTTACATCACAGTGCCTACTATTGGTCCCTGCTGAAGTAAACTCAAAGTCAGTTACAGCTGTTTAGACACTGTAGGCGCCCTATATGAGAAAAGGGAAGAAATAGGACACAAAACTTCATAAAAGGATAGGAAAAAAATGAATAGGATGGATGAGTAATACCAGGAAATGGCAGAAAATATCACTGGCTGTGTTAAAAGTTTAAGTTCTTCCCTACCTGTAGCTTTAAAGAAAAACAACATAGAGAGTGTTCTGAGAACCTGGAATGAAAACAGCCTGTTCTTTCACAATCTGATTGAAAAAGTAGCAGCCACATTTTGCAAAGAGCGTGAGCAAAAGGCTTCAGGTCTAACAAAGGCTGGGACCAAACCAGTATTTGCAGGGCACTTGTGAGGAAGACTATTTTGAAAGCATGAAAAAATGAAGCATTTCGAGCTTTCAACTTTGGATCTACGTTTACAAATTTTATAACCTGGTGTTAACATTTTCTTTGAATTAAAGAATTATTCCATTCTGTTTATTCATTTTGCTTGTTGTTCTCATTTATAAACAGAAATTTTTGTAACAGACAGAAGAAAATCAGTAGGCTTAACTAAAGCTGAAAAAGAATCTGGTTTGTCACCTAAACCTGCCACCTGCAACACCCTAGGATCCATCAGCATAGTAAGGTTAAAATGTTACTGCACAAACAACTGCTCTTAGCAATACAGTACTATGTTCTTTAACACATGAATTAAACTACCTTACTACATCCCATTCAGCTTCTGAGGTCAGATAGCTAGATGTGGCATAGTTGCACATTTAACGAAAGAAGCTTAGAATTAGGCTTGTTTGAGAACTGTACAAGACCTTGCACTGTTAGGGACAATTAAGAGTTTTGTTTTGGCTAAAGTAAGCCATTTAAGGAAGGGACAGAAATTCACCTTTTCTGTAATGGCAAGAACTCTCCTCGAACAGCTTGTGGATGACAGCAGGCCTGCCTCAGCCGCAGCAAAGGGTACAGAATAGAAGTCACAGTCCGTCTATCTAGGCTACTAAGCTTGAGAGTCCAGTCTGAAATCTTCCTGAGTTTTGCCAACGCATCCTGGCAGCACACCTCATGCTGGCGGTGATAGAAGTGTCTCTCCACAGGAGAAAAGTGAAGCCAGTGTACATTTTCCGTCTGAGGGGGAATTTGAATCTGCAATTAAAACAGAAAAGAAGTAATTTGCCAATAAAGCTATTGATAAATGTTTTTCAGGAATTTAAAACCCCAAACTCTTACTTACTTGGTCAATGACATCCTTCTTTGCTGACCTCCACATTATCTTGGCAATTAGACTGTAGAGAGGCCGGGAATTTTTCCTACAGTAAGGCCGATATAAAAGCTGGTCCCACCAATGTTTGACCCAGTAGGGATCAACTCCCAGGAAAAGGACTAATCCATACAGATCTGTCAAGAAAATAATGCGGTTTAGTACAATGTTTGCGTTTTGAACTTTCACAACATGCTTCCAAAAAATTAACTTTCAGAGAAAGGTTACCAGGTATAAAGCAACTACATTCTCATCATTATCTTTTCCACTTGTTTTCCAGTCATTTCCTCACCAAAATACCTAATTTCATACAGGGGACCAGCTGAGGAAGGTGGGGCTTCTCTCCTTTAGCTAGTTGTTGACGTTCATAGAACTTGCTGGAATGTAACTATTTGCGAGACACTTTATTTAATTTCAAGTTCAGCACAACAGAATAATGAATTTAAATCTATTGAGAGCAGAGGTGAGAGGCAGAATTTACACAATTGCATATGGTTAACCGGGTTAGCCAGGTTTTTCTAAAACAGTATTGCTCAGTGTCATTACTTCACAGCCTGCTGTGCGCCGTCTGGTGCCCACCATCCTAAAAAAGGCCTGCAATTCAGAAGACTTTCACTTTTCTACTAAGGCAGAAGAAATTAACAAAACACACTGTCATTGTTTTCTAACTAACGGAGAGAATACAGCTTGCTAATTCTGCCCAATTCAGAAACCCATCGTTTCAGGGGTTGAAATTTGAGGACATACTGACTTTAAGCTTGTATCTAATCTTACTGGAAAAATACAGAAGCACATGTTCAAATGCTGCATGCAGACAAAGCAGAAATAGAAATATATGATGGTGTCTCACAGTAAAGTTCTTTGAGATCTGGTGGTTACATTCTTTATGCCGTTAGCTTTACAGTAATTTTGATATTCAGCTGAGAGCCATTAAGACATTGATCAAATACATCATAGACCAGAGGAAGAAAAATCCTGGGAATTATTTCAATGCAGGAAGCAATTGTTTACCCAGAGGTCCTATCCCACTTCTTTACAGCAGCGGCAGCACAGATCCAAATTAATCATCAGCTTTTGTCCCCTATGTGATGGGGGCTGCCTCAGGACAGCCTGAGCGCCTAGCCAACATTCATTATGGACAATATGATATTTCAGATATGTATTAAATCAACACTAAAGGACTTGAACAAGTCAAACACGATAGTCAAATCCTTCTATAGTATTTGCTTTATTAACTATGTATTCTCACAACTATTACGTGTATTTCTAAATTTAATCCACAATTCCGTACCGAATTAATCCACAATATTTAATTATATTACAGTTTGGTATCTGAACAACAGTTCACAAACGCACACAAATGCTTACACTGATTTATCCATTTTCAAACTCATTCCCTCAATGTGTAGCACATATTTCTAAATTGATTAAAAAAGGCAGGGAGAAGTTAGTTCCCTTTCTTTTTATCTATCTGTCTGAAGCCTGTCTACAGAATCTGGGTACCTCACAAAAAAGACAAGATAAATGACACCTGCTAACATACAGCTCCCTACTCCACGCATCTCAATTCACTAAGTCCTTACATAAGGACTCAATACAGTTTTATTAAGCTTTAGTACGATTTTTAGAAATTATATTCATGGCAGCTGATGCCCACAGTAGTTCGTTCAGGGCTATGAAAAAAAGCAAAGACAACTTCGCTTGCTGTATTTGACAGTTAGAAGGGTTCTGTAACCAGAGCAGACTATCTTTAGCTCCAATAGAGAAAGGTTAATATTTATCCACTCCACTAAGTGAAAACTGAAGAACAGACTCGAGTCAGCTGTTTGACATACAGCTTCTCTATTCCCCAAGATATTTGTCTAACTCAAGGAGATAAAAAGCTTTCAGCTCTACAATTTTTATATTGATACATTTATTGATGGCTTTATTACATGTTTAAAGTTTATGGCTTACCCATTCAGAGCACCTAATGTATTCAGAACTAGTAGCCATTTTAACTGCTTTAAACCACTACCTAATTATCATCACATGGAGACCCACAGATGAGACCGCTACATAAAATCTCACCTTCTAATCCTCGTTGCACTGGAGTGCCACTGACACACCAGCGATTGATTCCACTTAAACGGAGTGCCATTTCAGCAGCCTAGCAAAAGAATACAGAACCAATGGTAGGAAAGAAACAACACAGATAGTGTGGAACACAGTTTGAAAACACACAGACTTTGTTTTTAAGAAGTCTGAACATCTTTTTAGTATGTAAGATTAGCAGACCCATAAGCAGAATCGGTACAATAGATCATAAAAACGTGTATAAAGTTATTGAGCTTTTTTGAAGGTAACTGAAAGCGGATGAAAGCCATATCCATTTCCAAGTATCCAGGTGCAATTAAGGGTTCACAAAAGGCAAACAGTTAACAAAAACTCTATGTAAAAAGAAATCAAATAAAAAAAATTAAAGCCTATAAGGCATTACATAAGTAGCATTTTTGTCTTGGACAAAAAGACCAGACAAATACTAATTAAAATCCCCCTCTGCAGACTGCAGCCCTGGAGTCTGCAGCCATGCCGCAGGGTATTTTAGCTTCTGGACCCAAAGGACATTTCTATGCATCTGAACCATGTCACTGAACAGGCTACTGTCTTGTTTGAAACTATCAAACACCATACACAATATGATGACCTAGTTCTTTAAATTGTCAGTATAGATTATGCTAAGTACTTTTTGAGCTGGATATACTTCACAGGCTGCCAAAATTCCAACAAGAAAACCATTTAATAGTAAATATCTCCAACAGAAAATTCACATCTAAAGAACAGAGTACAAGGACAAACTACCTGTGCACTGAACATTAAAAGTGAAAGAGGGAAGTCTATTGTATTATTTACAAGAAGCTTGTCAAAACCTTTTCAAGTTAAATAAATGCATGACTGCGAATGTCATACCTTTGCAGTCGTGCATTCGACCATTTGTGCTTCATCAAGACAGATCCTCCACCACTCCACTGCTACTAAGGGGCTTGGGATGGCCATGTACCGCTTCTGGTTCCTGAAACGGCGCCCATCTTCACTGTTACTGTGGGGTATATCTACGTAGTTCAGTTCAGTGCGGAGGACATCATACGTGGTGATAACCACCTCCTGCTCTGCCAACATGTGTGGCTGCAAAAAGCCATGCTTCTTCACACCTTGATACACCTACACGGATTTGCATTCAAAGCACAACAGCAAAGAATGAGACACTTCAAAGAACATGAAAAAAAAACCCAAACCAGTACAGCTTAATATGTGCATGCTTTTACAAGTGTCCCTCATATAATATTCATGATATATAATGTATACTATAGAAAATGTACATATTGTTATATATACATTATATATACAATTATGTATAATATAATATTCATTCATAAAACATGTATTCATACAGTAGCATGGTGCGAAATCCATGCATTTATCTATCTGTGTTACAAGTAACACAGATAATTGATGCAAAATTTTTACGTATAAGTATATATAATCTACAAAGCTTTTTTTTTTTTTCCCTCCCTCCTTTGAAGAAAAGGAGACTTAAGTATTTGCTCCAACAGGTATTTGTTGAAACAGTTGCATGCAAGATTAAGTGTTCTGTGATGTTGTATGGAGCAACAACATGTCATGTCAGGACATGTCCTGTCCTCTCTTCTCCCTTAGGCATACTACCTTTCCCAGCACCAACCCAAGTATTTCATGGATCATTAGGCAAAGACAGAAGTACGCAGCAAAATATTTGAAAAACAGAAATTATAGTCTGGGCACTGTTTTATCTACAAAAAGACTTTCTACAGAGACTCAGGAAACAGAAAGAATACCTTAGTACGAAACAATCCCTGTGCATCAACAGAGTATTATTACAAACCTTTCATACCGACATTTGTTCTAATATTAGAAATATTTTTCTTATCTATCTCCCTGATTTTAAGGAGAACTCTTTCAGAAACATAGAGCAGTTTAAATAAAAAAAAACAAACAAGATAAACCAAATATTTTGCTATATGCTTCGCCACAGTATCGTTCTGTATCTAAAAAAAAATCAAACAAAGGACATATGAGTCCCAATATATTTACACTACCAAAACATATCAAAATTTTCATATAATGCTAAGTATAGCACAAAATAAAAATAACAATTATGGCTATTTTCTAATCTCCAGGATTTTTAGCTACTAAGAGCCATTATTACCAGAATTATGTATCAATCCCTTCTTTTTTTTTTTTTTTTCCTTCTCATACAGACTTTTCCCTCTTGCTCCCAATTTACCTCAGGAATCTACTTCAAAATTACAGGCATCTGTTGCATACTTTAAGAATTTTATTATCAGCTACTTCTTACCATTTTTCTATTAATATTAATTACAATATTAAAACAGATACGGTGTGGAGTTTTTTTACAGAAACAGGACTATATCTTTTTGGGAAATAATCTATAGTCTAGTCTCATATTCAAATACTTAGCATCTTTCTAGTCCTCTCTCATTCTGCAAGTTCGTGATTTATTATATAACACTAACCAAGATGGTCCCTTCGTATCTGCATCTACCTACAAACAGTTTTACCATTTAAGAAAATCACATCGTCTTTCTAGTCCCTCATAGTGTCAGAAACTTTAATGGTCCCTTAATTTACACAACTAACGTGCTGAACAGCAAAAATACCAAAATTAAGATGACTCTATAAAATCTTAGCTGATATTCCGCTCTTTACACCTTGATGATCAGCACATGATTTCACTGTTCCTGTACTTTTCCTCTCAGTGGTAACCTTCCTCTACACTTGTGCATGGCAACAGCGTTTCTGTCAACTGAAAGAGACACTTGCAGAAAATTTCTGTTCAGCCCCACTGTGACAACAGAGCATGTGCAAACAGAGCAATGCACATGAACTAAAGAGGGAGAATGGGAGAGGGGGGAAGAAAAAAAAAAAAAAGGAAAAAAAAAAAGCAGCATGCTCACTGAAGCAACTGTTAAGAAGAAAAAATAGCTGTCAAAGTCTAATGATCTCTTTCAAGTATTTATGAACAGATTTTACGGAGGTTTAGAACTTGGCCAAGTTTTGGTTGTTTTCACAGCAGCAGGAAAAGACAACCTGCCACAAAGCAAGACCTACTGATAATTTTAATTTCTTGTTCTATTACATAAAACCATTAGAACTACCTATGGGTTGGAAGCAGTTGGAAGAATAAAATACACCCTTCACAGGCAATGCAAAACCTGTTAACATGCGAAACCGGTTCTTTTTAACATCTGCACTATTTTCATTTAAACTTCACAGAAAAAGAAACAGCAATTTTTCATTTCGAAGCAACACTGAAAGCAAGTCTGGATGACTCACAGTTGGCAGTTAAAAGAAAATGAAAACAGTGTCTTATAATGGAAGGCGTCACAACTTAAAGTACTGACATTCAGTATTTAAGCTATTTTACTGTTACCACGTAAATCTATTTCTGACAGTTTTCATCAAAGCCGGTATAAAACTTGGACTGGGTCCTACAAAACCTGTGCAAGTTTTACACATTTTTGAGTTGCTGCACACTGAAGCGAATTACATCGCTCACACCACATGGCTTACTGCAGGCCTAGAATTCACTTGTATGGAGGGCATCTATGCAGGATAGCTGAAGGTATCGGATGTAGCCCTGAATATAAAGCTTCCTCTCTTAATTAATCTACTACTACTGTTATTTTAGTCAAAATACAAGGGTTTTCAAAGCACTTCATCATTACAAAGATTCCTGCCTACTAAAATGATGAAGGGCAATGCTTGACTACATCATTAATAAAGAGACAATGGCTACCCTAGAACATTGTGACAACTATATTAAAAAATCCTGTATAGCTATAGTTACTATGTGCATAATTAGGTTTATTTTAGTGATAGAGAGCTATCAGAAATCAAGTGGAAGGACATTACAAGGTCTCCAGATAAACAGCATCCTAATAAATATGGCAGATGTTATAGAGACAATGCCCAAGTTGTAATGGTGTTTGTCTGAGTAAACACCAAGGCCTTTTGTAAAACCTGACAAGCAGAAATTCACAAGTACACTCTTTAAATACTGAAACATTTGGTTTTATCTCAAACAAAATGAGAAGCAACTGTCAGAGAGCTGCTTCGGTGCAAAGATACAGTGAGACTTAACACTACCAAAACATCTATAGTTAGGACTTTCTAAGTTCTATGGTAATCTTTCAGAAAAAACAACAACCACAACCACACCACCACACACACAAAAAAACAAACCAAAAAAAAACCCCAAACAAAAAAAATAAACCAGAACACACCAAAACAAAATCAAACCACATCAACAGCTTTTCCTCTCAGAAATTGCCTGTTAATGGCAACTGCTCAAATTTCGCTTCCATTTGATAAAGATTTCCAGTCTACTGCATCATCTCCCAGTGACCAACTAATAAGGAAAAAATGAAGAGCCACATGCAGACAGTCTTTCTAAGACAAAATACACCATGTGGAGCCAAAGCACAGGTCTAAGAGCAAGAAAAGTACAACTCTGACACAGGTGACAAAGGAATCTGTGAACTTTATGTGATACAAAGTGTCAGACAGGAAGCCTCCAGCCTGGATAAAATAATTCTCCAGAACCTGAAGCTATATAATCTTACCAGAACTCGAAGAGAAGATGATCTTACATGCCTGTTGATTTCATCTACCCACTGATGACAAATAGAACTCGGAGAAATTATCAGAGTTGCTCCTGTGGAAACTGGTTTCATTGCCACAAGACAATGGGGACAGTAGAAGGGCTTGATCTTCAGGTTTTCCTCTTTGTAGTTTACACATTCTGCGTGTTGCCATAAGTAGCATTTCAGGCACTGCACACGAGCTTTATAGTCAGCCAATCCGAGCTCACCACAGATGCACTCAAAACGATATTTAGAGGTATTAAATGGAAATACAGAACTGGTATGTTGTACGCTACTGCTGGCATGTTCTTGGGAACGTGAGGACGGGTCCTTTGGGACTTCCTGCTGGGCATCAGCTGTAGTTTTACAAACATCAAAACTGGGAAGACTTCTCACATCACTGGAGACAAGTAGGCTGCTATGCAGATCAGGAGACTTTGGGATCACAGCTTCCTGCAGAACGTTATTCTCTTTCACAGAGTTTTCATTATCTGCTTCAGATTGCCTGTTCTTTTTGCTAGTTGTACAATAATCATGTTCTTCCATGGTGATATCCACCCGTAAAGGGGTTTTAAGGACATTTTCAGAAGTGACATCACTATTTCTTGATTCTTTGGTTGGAGTTTTAGCATCAATCAACTGCTTCTTCTGACTGCTTTCTGAAGTCCTTGCTATCTACAAAGTAAAATTAACCAAGAATGTCAGACTTCATCTTCACCTTTTTCTTTGGAATTTATAAACACATCAAGACATAGATATTAAGATTTTACATCAATTTCTGTTGGAGGATTTAGTTAATGTTTACCAGTGTTTAAAAGATAACTTCACAATACAAATAATACATCTACCAGCCTTTAAAAGATTTATGACAGACACAGTTGATATTTCAGCCCAAAATCTAATTTACTTACGATTTCTGCTTCTTTGTTCATGCATGTCAAAGCAAATGCTGCAGTTTTCATCATTTTTATCAATAAGCCAGTGTCACTGCAACACAGCTGAGAGTAACATGCAATTGGCAGAAAAAAAGATCTGCCTTTGCAACACTCTTTAAAGTAACTACAGCAGTATGTTTTACCTGCTCTTTGGTTCTCTCTCGCTTCTTCTGTTCCTTGTAATTCCTTCCCAGCTTGAAAGACCCCGCCAGACCGTGTCCTCTGACTTGCTCTACTACTTGTTCTGCAATTAGTTTTTCTAGAGTTCTTTTGAGAAGTCGTCTATTTCTCTGTACGTCATACCTATATATAGCACTGATGTACTTAAATATTGCAATAATGGATGCTCCTTTCTTCACATTCATTTCCTTTACAGCTGCTAGTATCATCACTCGTAAGCCTATATGTAGAATCAAAGCAAAAAAAAAAAACCTTACAACTCAGAGTATGCATATTAAGGGAACTCTAAACACTGTTCTAAAAATTGCAAAAGACAGGTAGCAGTATTGACAGCGCTTTACTTGAGGTAGCAGTATTGACAGCGCTTTACTTGAGGTAGCCCTACGAATCACTAATTTTCAGTGATTATAAGACAATGCTGGGGAGCAACAGAAATAAGTCACTCAATTTATCACTGAAACTTATAAAAAGACAATGTATTTTATGCATAAAGTCCCTTAACAACAACCTTTAGTTACATGCAGATCTGTAGCACAGAGATCTGAGTTGGTAACTTTACTTTCAAGAATGGATCACTTGTTTGTAGCGTACCATTCTATATCACAGTGCCCAGCAAAAGAATCATTTCACCCTGCCAAAGTGAAGAGTAGCCTTGAATTCATAAGGCTAATAAAACTTATGACAAAAGTAAAATATATTTAAAATGTAACCGGAAATACTTACTGGGATATTGTATTTTTTCTTTCAATTTAAGCTCCAGTTCCTTTGGTTTTTTCTTTTTATTTCCTTCTGAAGGTTGAGGTGGAACAAAGAAGTTCACAAGCTTACCCTAATGCAGACAATATTGTGTAGTTATTAGCTCATGTCACTTCACACCAATTCTGAACTTCATTAATCTTTTCACACTTGAGAATAAGCATGAGCTGCTACAGATGTGTGCTCAGATTTCAGTAACTTGCTTACATAGCTCATTTTTAGTGTACAGAGCAACACTCCATTCAGTTCAGCTTCTTGGCACACAGCTCTAAGTTATATAGGTTACTGACGGGGGCAGGAAAATAAATGTTTATAATAAATAACTAAAAACACAAAAGGAGGTAAGCAATATAGTTTGAAAAGTCCTAGTTGGTTGCATTATAAGAAAGCTTCTCTTTTTAGGCACTGCCTCCCAAAAATGTATTATTAGTGATTTAGTTCAAGATGTATACTCAAGGACCAGGATATAAAAAAGAATCCCAAAGCTGAACAAATACAGTGCTAATATTTCTATGATTAACTGTTTTATAGCTGTATTCATTGGTACTTCACTCTGTCTTGGCCAATTGGTTGCTTTGCAGAGTTTGTAGCAGTAACAGCAATGAAATTGCAGACACTGTTTGAGCCCTACAGTTAGTCGAAATACCTGGAGTTACTTTGACACTGGCTTACACAAACCAGGAGTCATCCCAAAAGTCTCTGCTGGAATAAAACACTTCTGTTTTGTTGGGGTTTTTTTTAGCACATCATGCAAAGACATTTCGTATTTGAAGACAAGAAAAATACGGATGACAAGGGGCCTTCTGGATGAGTGAAACAGTTCCTCTTAACCACAGGCAAATGTCATGTAATTCTGTTCACAAGGATTCAAAAGTATTAGCCAGAATGTCTGTCCTTGCTACTTATATCATGAAACAGTTTCATAACTCCAGAGCTCCAAAAGCTACGGTCTCTAGCGATTCCTGCCAGCTGATTGATGTTCATCTGCTTTAGTTCTCATCTCCCCACTTCGCATTCCTCGGTGCTGACCCACTGATGCATTCAACAATAATCTTATTCTTTCTGAGAACTGGGTCTTTTTAACCGATAAAATTACAAGCAGGCAGGAGATCGTTATGAATAGATGTACAATGAAACTGGCTGCTGCGAATTCAAAATGATAGAACTCCCAGAAGTGGTAAGCGTTTAATTTAAGGATAAAGGTTCTCTCCCTTCACAGAGAATTTTTGGTGTTAGTGAAGGGCCTAAGTTTTTCCAGGATGCCTGACGAGGAAAGCGAAAAAGATGGAAAACTGTTGCTAAATAAGCCCATTTATTATACAAAACAGAGGGGGAGCAGAAACCGTTATTTATCAAGATTAAATGGTCCCTATTTTAGCACGGAACATATGTCTAATGGATGTCTGATACCGATCAATACAATGAAGTTAAGGGGAGAATGATTTCCAATATAGTGAACTAAATTATGTATTTATACGCTGCTGGAGCATGTGTCAACTACCAACAGCCTATGAGTGCAGCTCAGTTGCCCTGCTAACATCTTACAACAACGGGAAACTATCAATTACTTCTCATGTAAACCATTCCAATATTTATGCCACCAAGTATTATAACCTACAAAACAAAAACTTTCACTGTATTTTATTCCATCTTTAAATCTGGATGTCTATAAAGCAGAAAGCAATAAACTCAAGAGAAGAAGTGCATTCCTATTAATTAGGAAAAATATTTTCTTTGTACTAAATCTTATCCTGGTTTTCTTACCTCAGGTAACGTCAGATCATCTTGTTTAACGTCTGGTCTGGTATGAGTCAGAATCAGAGCCAACACTTCCACTGTTTTTCCAAGCCCCATCTCATCTGCCAAAATACCTCCAGGCCACTGGGGTCCAGCAATCGGATATTCCCGGATAATACTACAATCCAAGTACATTCCCAAATGCAAGTCAGTAACTACAGAATGGTGTGACGGAGAAGCACGTATTCAGAGCCACAGAGAGCACATCTTCAGCAAGGAAAAGTTTGTAAGGTGAGACAGTATCTTTGATTAAATAAGCTGTGATTGATAAAAGCTAGCAAGCTTTGCAGGTATACAAACCTGACCGAGAGGAATACGTATGCCAGAAGTTTTTGGATTTTTTTTTTTTCCCCACTTCTTAACAGGCCTTCCCTTGCTAACCTTAGCATATCATAACAACAGATTCCAAAAAATGAAATATATTTATATTCATGTGTTAAAGATCCAAAAGGTATATAGGTAACAAAATAAAAAGCAAACTAGCAATCTAAAGGTTCTAGTCAGACCAAATTAATGGAAAAAGTTCAACAGAATCAGTAATGAAACACCAAACATTAATAAAAAGCATATACTGCCTCCTTGTTTTAGATTTTAAAAACATTGGACTAGAAGGTCGTAGCCTCCAATGTTCTATTTTCTTTTTAAAAAAAAAAATGTTAAAATTGAAAATTTACATTGAAATAATAATAAAAAAAGCTTTAAGAATTGTATCAACTAGAGATTTATATATTTACCTGAGCATTACGTAGTCCAGCTTGCCTTTTTTTTTTTTCTTCTTTCCCTTCAAATTAATGGTATCACTGTTCTAATTCTTTAGTCGCTAACCGAAAAATGACAGTTGTGGACTATCTTATACCCTCCAGGTAAAAGCTGCCAATAAGGTTTTCACGAAGTACAACCTGAGGTGTTCTCAGAAAGACATAACTACAAGAACATACCAGCCAGTAAATGGATTATAGTAGATTTTTACTCCATCCAGAGTGATGACCTCCCGCCATAAGAAGTGCAGTGCATTTTCTATGGGGAAAGAGTTCATGTTATTGTTACGAGGTTTCTCTATCAACAGCATATGGCTTAGAATTGCTCAGACTTACTGTGACATTAAGAGACAAAAAGCAGATTTCTGCCTCCACAGTGCCTCATGACCAACAAGATACATCAGCTGCTGTTCAGGAAAGTTTAGTATAACATTCAGTGTACTACCCAAACAACAGCTTTTATAAAACCAATAATGAAAGAATTAACAAAGCTTCTAATTAAAGAGCAAGAGAACATTACTACTACCGATACAATGCCACTTTCCCCAATTACGTAAGTTTTCCAGACCCATATACTTGCCACTGCTTGGAGAGCTTGTGAGGTTCTCTCGGTGAAGCATCCAATTCACAGCCTCGCTTTGGTAGGGCCTCAGAATAGGAATTAATGCAGGATGCTGCACGTCCTCTCTCAGTAACTGGATATCCTGCTGATGGGTGTGCCTTACAAAGTCATAAAGCTCTTCAATGTTTTGTCGCTCTAGTTCCATATCAGATTCTTCCTCATCTTCCTCTAGTTCATCTGCAGAAACCAAATCGTTCAAGACACATATTATCAATCAACTTTGGTCATCACTTCATTAAATTTTGGTCCAATGTATTTAGTTAACACATGAAAGAAAGCAAAGCAAAACAGCATTTAAATATATGTCATGACTGCACCTGCCTCAGTGAGCAGCAGTCGGAAATAACGAGCGCTACTTTCCTAAGAACTAAGATTAACATGCTATGGTGATCAGAGGTGTACATTATCAGCAAAGCTCTTACTTTAGAATTTCAGGATAGAAAGACAAGACTTTTTTTAATAAAGACCTTCCACTAAACATTTCCAACCAATACAGAACAACAAACAACTCACATTTCAGATTGAAAAGTTATCATGGGTTGACAATCTTATAGAAAGGGGAAAACCACTGCTGGCTGTCAAAGATTTCTACATTTTTCACAAAACAAAGCCCTTCTTGATAAAATAACATCTTTAAAACAAAGTCCAGGATATTCTCTCAAGTGAGCTTTCACGATAATTTTTAAATTATTCATCTGGGTAAGAAAATTGCAGCAGTAGGACAACACAAAATTTTCAGCACTTGCACCATTGCAAAAAACTCAAACAAGGCATACTTTAGGAATGAAAATCTCACCTGAAGAATAGCAGGTACTCTCCAGGACAGGTGGCCTACCTTACTTTTATACCCTCTAGAAAAGAAGGCCTTGTGCTTCTATATTTTTTACATAATTTGGATATATGGGCATACACAGAACTCAAGCACTGTAGAACAACTATTCATGAAAAATTCAAGAGCCAGCATTTTAGGTAACTGACATGAGGGAACAAAAGACTTGGAGAAGTTTTAACAGTATTTTAGGCCTCAAATTAAAAACACTGGCACCAAGAAACAACTCTACCAGTTTAAAGAAAGATAATCCACCCAAGCAAGTATTGGAAATAAAGCCACCCTGCAGAACTTTTCTCAAAATTCAAAAATAAACAAATAAATTTAGAAGCCAGTCAAGGCCAGCATATTCAGCACGAAGTGACCTTAGGGTATATTTAAGAGTACAGTATACAAATAAAGAGAAAAAACCCAGCTAATGACAGGCACAATTAAATCAAATTATAATTATGATGCCTTGTGCTAACAAAGAAAAGGTGTACCTGGCACGAATATCAGAGAGCTTAAATCTCAAAATAAGGCTTAGGGACTACCATTTGCATTCTTTGAAAGAGAGTCCTAAAGTTTTCTTTCATTCAAATGAATGATGAAGGTGAAGAAAGGTTTCCAAAACAAACAGCAGGAAATGATGTGCCTATGTACAGCAGCCATCAGTGTCTTCCGATAATCCTTTTAAATCAATGGAACAATTCCAGTACTTCACAGGGGGAAATTCTGAAAGACATTAAGTTTCTATACATGCACAAAACCCGTATGCATTAAGACTTGTAATGCAAAGGAGGCAACCAGAGTGCACACGTGGCAACATCAGCGTTCTAGCCAAACAAAAAGCACCAAGCGCATGCAGTTTTATATACTACAAGAAATATTCCAAAGGATCCTATCACACACATTGCTCACTTCATGGAAAGAACAGAGGAATTAAGAGTGATTGCAGAGTATAACTTTGATCAATGAAGTTGATCTATAATGACACCTGTCACACTTGCTAAAGTAACAGTTTTCAAAACTCACATTTCAGAGCATAATAATTTGACTTCTGTATTATCTAAGTCTATCCAGAATTTTACAGGGGACCAAAGACAACAACATACTTCAAAGTAAAACATTTTTTTTTAATATAGTTGGATAAGTTTTGTCCACACCTTTCTTGGTTTGTTCATTCTCTCAAAGATTTTCTTTTCCCTCTCCCCCATTTAAACGGTTCTACTTACCACAGGGATTTTACAAAGGATTCTAACTAAGTTTCCCTCTCTCTGTTACTTATTAATCAGTGAATATTTAATTATGCTTTCAACCATTTCGAAAGGTAATTCAATTACTTCTCTTTCATCTTAGTATTTTTTTTACCTTTGAGAAGCAGATCATATTGTGCTACCTTAAAATTCAGTTCTTCTGATGTGTTTCATAATCAAGTATTCTACTTAATTTCTTCAGTGACTAAAACAAAGTTCTGCTATTACATCTGCAGTAGCATCTTTTCGTTCTATCTGTAAGGAGGTAGTTTCCAGATTGCTGTATGAGAATATCTACATAAATGAAAAAACAATATTTTCTTCCTTAATTCTTGATTAATGGAAAATTTGTTGCTTCACATTGGCTATTCAAAAATACCACTCAAAGACCAAAAACCTCCACTTTGTACAAAGAATTTATTCTTCTTTGAAAAAAAAAAAAAAAAAAAAAAAAAAGAAAAAAAGAAAAAGGAAACGTGNAACAGTATATGTTGTCACAATACTGTGTGTCATGCTGTAGATCCATGACACTACAGGAAAACAAGCTCTGAAACATTCACCATTCACTACAGCAAACAGCAATTAAACAGACATTTTAGTTTGTCTGTTGGTTTTGGGTTCATTTTTTTAAAAAAAGACTGTATGTTTTTTGATATTAAGAAATCAGCTACCTGGATCTAGAAGTGATCTATGCCTGTGTGTTCACTGAAGCAACAAGAAGCGACATGCAGTATTATATAGCAGATAAAGGATACAAGCTATTATAAAACCAGCTATTTACTAAAGCAAACAAGAGAAATCTCTGTAAACAAATTTCTCAAAAAAGTGGTTAACTCTACAATTAATGTTCAAAACTCATGACGCTTCTGCATCTCAAATATTTTGTCATTCTTAATGCATCTATCCTATGATTGCCGTAACTTCAGATGCAAGTCCTGCCACGACATCTCAAAACCATCTAGGAAGACATTAACAGGACAAATACATTGAGGAAAATCAATATGTAAAAATTAAATGTAGGGATAGAGAGGTCATATCGCTTATTTGTGTAAAGCTTTGTACACAACTCCAACACAAGCATTTGCTCATCAATGGGGAGAAGAAGCAGCCTTATCTTGAAACGCTGCTGCATAGAGTTCATTTCAGATTGACATTGACACGTTTGAAAACACATACTTACAAGCAGTTGTACAAAAATTTCAATAAATTCTGTTTAAAAACAGCTGAAATTCAAACACAGACTAAGTTGTTAGAAATGGAAATCAATTTACGTGTAAGAGGGAAGCATTCATTGGCAAAGAATCAAGGCTATATTATTTTATGCTACATCAAAAAGTATGTGCCCAAGAGCTGTTAGAAAATTTAACTGGTTTCACAGTGTGTAACTGCCTGGGGTCTTCCCGCCCAAATCTTTTGCATTTCTGTGACATGTTCTATTTCTGAATCTGGAGCATAGCATAATGCATGCTATGGACTTACATAGTGGTTTTTGGATCCTGTTTTGTTCTCTAATACTTTCAGAACAATTCTTTACCTTTAATTTGGTTTGACTGATACGGAACACTAAGTTGATGCACTTACTGAGCTATACACCCACCTACTGAACTACAGCCCTAGTTGCAACAGCCAGCAAAGAGGCCATCATTTTTTTCCTAAAATGAAATAAGGATTTTCTTATGCATTACTTTACATTTATCTATATTGAACTTATAATGAATCTCTATTGCCTAGTCTGCTTGCAAGCTTTCAGTTGTTGATCATCTCTGTTATGCTGAATAATACATTTAAAGTTTGTTGATGATACCATCTCACCAATCACTGCATTTCCCAATGCATTAGGAATACATTAAGCTGCACATGACTTTTTACGACTTGACTGGTGCTCTTCATCCACATTAACAACCTCTTATTTCTATCCTTCACATCCTCTATTTTACTTCAGTCATTTACATGGCATTCATTGGTGCATAATCAAGACTATGTTATTATTCTATGCCACATCAAAATGTACATGCTGAAAAACGGTCAGAAAATTTACCAGTTAGCAATGTAGCTTCTTTATGAACCTGAGCTGGCTGCATGGCTTCTGAAAAGGTAAGCTAAGACATAACAACCAAATCATTCAGGTCCATATTCTTGCTACAGTGACTTTGAAGAGCATGTCTTCCCTTTCAGAAGCTATATTGCCTCTTTACCTCTAAACCACCCTGAACTATGTAGTCCATAAAAATCTAGCCTTTAGTGTACCGAGGACAAAGGCCCCAACTTCCAGCAGAAGTTATTTTGTATCTCAAAATAGGTCAGTCTTCACTTGGTCCATAAACAATCTCTTTCCCCAACTCTTTGCTGCATAACTTCTCATTGCAGAAGAAAACTCTGCTGCCCGCTATAGCATTACCTTCTTTGAGTATTCTTTCATATGCCTTAGTCAACTCAAGCCTATGAATTCTCTGGCGGATATTCCGCTTCTAATGCATTTATGAGAATATATTTCTCCTAACACATTTTTAAAAATTACTATTCACTTCTAGATCTTAAAGTATTTATTCTTCAGACTTCCTTTTGGATCTGCTTCATAGTGATTCTAAACCTAATCTGACAAATCTGCTTCAGTCAAATTTCTTCAGTTTTTTGAAGGATGACTTTTTATGTGCAATATCTTCCCTTTGCCACATACTTCATTCTATCAGCCCTTCCCTTGGTATATCTTGAGCAGTTGCCTGCTTGTTCTTTGCAGTAAGCATAGATGTACAGATTTTATTCGGTTAGCCCTTCCTTTTAGCTTCTCTTTAGCCATGTTGCCTGATTTTTCATATAATGCTGCCTTTTAAAATGAAGCACAGTTATACAGAGGGTGCTAGGCTTCTATTGCTTCCGTAAAAACACTGAAATTCAGCATATTACAGTCACTGTTACTGAGTCAGTCTTCAACTAACAGTCTGAATTCATCCTACGCTCACGAACAAGACCAAGGTTGAATTTTTTAAGAGTTCCTAAGCCATTACACCATAAAGTGGTCACTGATCAGCCTAAAGATCTGTACCACTACCAAGTTAATATGGCATACATACCTTCAATTCCAAAATGATGACAATGTCCATAACTGTAAATTTGCAGTGGCATATTCTTAAAACTCTCATAAAGGTGCACTTTGTAGTAGTCTACGTTATAACTGCTTTACAATATAAACCAAACAGAAATTCTGTTGCCACAGTTGTGTGTTAGGCACCAACCTCGGAACAAAGGCTTTCCAAATATAATGCCTGGTTCTTTTAAACAGTTTCTGTGTAACTCAGAGAAGTTACTGTAGACCTGTTCAAACCCACACAAATCAGTGAAAATTGTATTTACTCCTAAAAAGGTAAGGACTCAAACTTCTACGTGCTTCAGTGCCTTTTCTATTGAGAAGAAATAGTATCACCTGTAATTTGCCCATAAACTAATAAACATATGGTTAATGGTCAGATAATAATATGGAGAGAATTAACTAATAATACTACCTTGAAAGTTGCTGTAGATGGCAGGAATAAATTACTATTTTCCCTTACATTTAAAATTATTTAAAAAGGGGAACATTTTTGTAACAAAAATTATCCATCAGCATTCAGCCGAATCGCATTACCTGGAATTAAAAAACTATAGAACTTTTCCATGAGTTTTTGAATGAGCTGATTAGCTTTTTTGGGTCTTCCACCTCCATCACTGAGAAACTCCGGTTTACTTAGCCCAGCTTCCAGAAGGTAAATTCCAACCTGTGAAATGGTTATACAGTTAATCATTTAATTAACTGTTACAATGACAACAATATTGTCAAACTTTTCTGTTTATAACAACAGTGCTTTGAAAATTAGCAAGATGCAGACAGATATTAAAAAAAAATCTACTAAAATCACCATATAGAGAACACAGTACACTGCAGCTAAAAGCTTCTGTGATTCCTTCAGGTAATGCATTATTAATGGTGGAAGAGTAAAAAATATATAGGAAATAATACATAGAAAAAAAATTACAAAAATCATGTAGAAATAATGTATTTTATGATGTGATGAAAATATATGGTAGTTGCCAGACTTTGCTCTTCAGAGGTTTTTATTTTGTATTTCAGAAAAAGACCACCACCTTTTAGAATGCAAAACAAATATATGAACCCATACCTTTAAAGTCTGAGCATCTCCAGGTCTTTGATAAAGTCCAATTATTTTTTTCTTTTGCAACCACCTCAAGCCTTCCAATATTTCACCACTTAAAGTTGATTCCACCCAAATGCGCTGTTCATAAGCACCCAGGTATTCTTTTGTTTCATTACTGTACTCTTCTTCACTTCTTTCATGAACACAGACCTGCAGCTGATCATCAGAGTCTCCTCTCATCAAAGTAAAGCTCCTTTCATAGAATTCATCAATTAGAATTTGCTCAGAAGGAAGATGAAGACCAAATTCTCCCAATAAAGCTTTCCAGGACCCACCTGCACGGTATGGCAAGACTATAATATTTAGCTGTACTGACACAGGAGTCAACACGGAGTAAGAATCTTCTTCATCGTTAACTGTCAAAAACTTAACAGATTTTGAGCCACTGCCTTCTTTTTGAATGATATCTTCATCAGTGCTATCATCATTTATAACAATGAAGGATGCAGAAGAAGTGCTTGGACCTGGAACATGGTCCTCATCAATTATTTCATCATCTAATGTTATCACCTCATTTTTCCGGTCTTCATGCATATTCCAGCAAAGCTTTTTCTTCTTCTCCTCATCTACTTTTGATGGAGGTGCACGTTTTCGACGACCACTCATTTTGCCGTTTTCTCAACAGTATTTTCAGTCTCTGCAAGATGAAGTAAATAAGCCAGCAATAAGTATTACAAATGGCCACAATGAAATTTCACTGTGCAGTAGCTGCTAAACTTGGAAAAGATTTGGACACGGACATGTACACTAAGACAACCAACTATTCAACAGAGACTTAGTTTTACAGAGCTTCCTGTCCCTGTGCCATCACACAAAGCTGGACATGGAGCATTTGCCTTGTACTGTATCTTATCATTTTGCCAGACAGCTACAGACAGAGATCAATGTGAATGCTGCATTTCATAGCTGTTACTCAGATTCTTGTGGGGCAGATACAAAATAAGAAGCAGTGGAATCCCTAAAAGGCGGAGGTGGAGGGAGACCGCAAAAGAAACTCCATGAACAAAAATACAGGAGGTACAGGAGGTACAGGAGATCTGAGGAGAGGTGTGGGGAAATTGCACACACAAAATTCTTCCTTTCAAAGCCTACATTGAGATGAGACTTAAGCTAACTTGACACAGAGCTAGTCTGAAGCTGCCATTACATAAAATATGGTTTAGAGCCCAAGCTACCAAACTCTGTCCTTAGACGTCCCTAATGACCTTCCTAGTGGTACTGAATACTTTATTTTCCTGGAAAATCATGCATCCTGGTACCTAGATGTACAAACTGCTTGCAGGAGCCCTTACTTATTCTGTAACTGCATTTCAGTGGGACCAGTCAGTAAACTAAACGCATAGTCTTACTGATTTTGACTAACTGCGAAGGTAAGTCGAGATACACATTGAGATCCTTCACCGAACCTGGGCAGTCACCAGATTTTGTGGGTAAAGTACTGGTTTTTATAAGAAGCCTGAGTGCAGCAACAGATTTATAACCACAGGTTACAGCATTGCCTTTGGCAGAAAATACAAGAAAATATTTAGATATCCATGCTAATTCAGCTTCTGTAAATAACTTTTGAAGAAATGTAGGAAGATGAGAGACAAATAGTCTATTTTAAAAATGTCTTAGGAAAAAAAACGCAACCAAATTCTAATTTGAATTTCAAACACAACAGAATTAACATAAAGAAACGTGAGTTTTTCAAAATAATACGCATACAGAGTGTTGCTGACAGTAAACGAAGGAAACCCCAACGGCAAACACACATATAACACTGCACTTAAACGAATGAAAGAAGGATCCCTGCATCACCAGGTCTGCGTGTGCACACCAACTTCAGCAACGCGCTCTGATGCAGAAACTAGAGAGAACTGCTCTGTTTCGAGTAGATCCATTCAAAACTCCTATGACCAGGTGACCACCGTGTGTCTACAACGTGAAGGAACAAACCTGCCAGCAGAAGCCCGTGAAGTAACAACCTGTGGCGGCCCGGGGAGGTGACAGAGCGCCGAAGGCAGCGCTACCCTCGGGGCCCGTGTAGCAGCCGCGCTTTAGCCGCTCACAGACTCCACGCTCAGCAGCCCGAGGCTGAGACCCTCGCGGGCACCCCCCGCCACCCCCGACCCACTTCGTCGCCAGAACGCGGGGCAAGTCGCCTCGTCTCTAACGAGCAAAGTTACTGGAAACTCGGAAAGGAGGCGCCAGCGATGAGTGCGCGTACGCCTCAGCAACCGGGATTTCACCTCGCGCGACACCGGCTACCGGAGAGGTCAAAGAGGCCGCGGTCAGCCTGCCCACCGCTGCAACCCTCCTCTCCCCCTCCCTGCTTACNCCCTCCGCCGCTAGCGAAGTCGGAAGCAGCTCGCGGGCGCGGGGATGCGCGCGCACCCGCCCAGGCCTCGCCAGCGACCAATGGGATCTCAGAGAAGTGACAGCTCTCCCCGCCCACCCCGCCAGCGGAAAAAGCCGCAGGAGGGGCGGAGGCGAGGACGTGTTTGTGAGGAGTGGCGCAGGCGCAGTCGCTGCTTCCTGGGCAAGGTGGTGAGGGAAACCCTGTTCGCCCTCAGTGGGGCGTGGCTGGGGGGGGAGGAGAATCACGAGCGGGTCCGTAGCGTCGTTGGCGGCGTGCGCAGGCGCGGGTGGTTGCGTCGGTGTTACGTGGCGTTGGGGGTCGGGAAGGTTTGGCGCGTCCTTGCGTCCGCCTGCGCGCTCCTCGGTCGGTCCGTCTTCCTTCGACGAAGCCTTTTGACATAATGAGTCAGGCGGCGGGGGCGGGGAGTGGCCTGCGTTCCGCCCGTGAAGAACGAAGCTGAGGGGGTTAAAGCCTCACCTTGGCTTTCAGAGGCGTTCAGGTCCTTACAACGGGTGTTCGTGTAATGGGCGATGGAAGAAAGTCCGCTTGAGGGCGAAACTAGTGAAGACCTTTTGGCTTGAGGGATTCAAAGCGCTAGTGCGCACACGCCTTTGAACTTAGATGCCGTCTCATTTCACATAGGAAAAAGGTGACACTGAGAAATGATCTGTCAAAACAGTGGTGATGGTGGAAACCCTGAGGCAGTCTGTGAGGTGAAACGCGGTTGAGAGAAAAGAGGCGGGCAAAGGTGTGTGAAGTCACGACAAGAGTGGTTGTCCGCAAAAAAAGTCCAACGATTTTTTTTTTTTTATTACGAATGTAATTTCAATAAAAGCTGTGAAAACATTTATCTTCTTGTGAATTGCGCAAATCTGCACTTACAGACTTAAAACCAGTTGTGAATACGCAAATTGGAAGGCCATTTGCAGTAAGAAAGTGGAGGTTTTTTTCTTAGAGCAATGCTTTCAACCATTTCTTAGTCTCTAGAAATGAATTCATTACTTGTCTTTGATTTTTCCAACGGTTTCAGCCCTTTTAAAAGGGTAAGATCCCTGTGGGCTCTGTGAAACTGCTCAAAACTTACGTGCAGTCGCAAAGGGAGCCTTCAGAAAGCCCTTACTCTGGCGATTTGGCTGTTTTAATTCACAGTGTTTTGTTTGCTATGTGAGCATTTGGCATCCCTATGTGAAAATTCACTTTAAAATCATTGCTCAGTCCAACAGAAAATTATTGCAGAACAGAGACAAAAGGGAAGACGCTCTGGTGTATTTTGGTAACTGGAATAATAGCAACCGAGGGGATGAAGAGTGAGCAAACCTGTTTTATGGGGAGCTTCCTGGGCCCGTGACTCAGTGGGGCGTGTGGCTGGGGAGGGCTGTGGGGAGCTGGAGACTGGCGCTGCTGTGGCATTGCTGGGGCAGGGGCTGATGTAGTGTCCTGGGCAATGGGGGAGCCCAGGAGGCCAGGCAGGGACAGTCAGGGTTGGTGGTGCCCCAAGGATGCTGATGCCGCTGAGTATTTGCTGATGCTGCAAGCTCAGCTTTACTGCTAGCGAGTTTTCTGACCACTGTATGAAGAAATTGTTGCGGAGGTGGCAAAAGACTTAGTTTTGTTCAAAGTAGACAGAAGATCCTATTAGTTCAAAAAGCTTGAGACCAGACCTGGATCACTGTGGGGACAGCTCATCACCGTCCCCATGCTGTGATCCCACCCTCAGTGATCCCTCCTTCTGGGTGTACTGTGTCCTAGTACACTGGGTCTGGTCCTTACAGCCTGTGCTGCCAAGCTGGTGGCTTGGAGTGGCCGTGGGAAGCTTTCTGTCTTCCTCCTGATGTGAAGGTCTTGTTAAAAAAAAACCTACACGTTTTAATTACTTTTTTTTTTGGGTGGGAGGCCTTCTATTTCATTTCTGGATGTGGCTTTTGGGATTTAACTGTCAACTCAATCAGTAAGAGAGTGAGCAGTTGAAGTTACGTACTTCTCTAGGAATTTATGAAACTACCATGTTTCATTCCCACCTCCTGGCATGCAGCCATATCCCTGGCTAGGCAGCTTCCTTTAAAGGGGTGACACCAAGGTTCACAAATTTTCCCATCCTGAACTGTCTCTCCTGATGACAGGAGTCAGGGCAAGCAGAGGACGGCAACTCCCATCATGGTTGCTGAGGTGAGGGGGTCCTAAGAGTGGTGTGCTGTCAGTCTGGGGCAGCGTGGATTCCTCCCTTGTGAAACCTCAAATGTGGGACTCCTCATGCCAGTGTCCTGCACCTACTGTTAACAATCTGATGCTGTGAGAAAGTCCCACCGCTAACTGCTGCTGAGCCTCCTCCTCTTGATAAAGCAGTGGAAAACAAGAAAGAAAAGGGAAGTCTGCCGGATGGAATGATCCCCCTTTTCTGCAGTCTCTAACCAAGAGTACTTGGGGAATATAGAGAATGTAGACTTCACCTAGGACACTGTGGATCACTTGCCTTTTTATTTTGGATTTGGATGTCTCCAATGAGGCCTCTTGTAGCAATGCAGTGGCAGTGCATTGCATGACTGTCCAATTATTGAGACGAGAGACTCGAGGTATATCAGGGCGTAGAGGGGTCATCACAGACATGAGTGAAACAAACACAAAAGGTTTCTGGATTCTTGTCACGCTGAAGGTCGGTCCTGCTTAAATGCAGACTTGGCACAGCTCCTTCCGAAAGGCCTTAGATACAGTGTATGTTGTGCCACTTGCCCAGGAACTAACCTGTTTCTGCAGTCAAGCCAAATAAAGGCTACACAAGTGTATCCTAAAAGGCTTCCTATAAAGATCCATAATTGCTGACATATCTGAACAGATTAAGATTAGTAATTGGAAACAGCTTTATTAATGTCCTGGGATCTACAGCTAGCAATAAAGCTCTTAAGGAAGATTGTGGTATTTTACTTCATTGTAAATCTGTAAATCCTGCTTCAATGTGATGCACCTACCCCAACAATAACTTGCAGTTTTCCAGTTCAGAATTGTGAACCCCTAGAAGCTCTTTGTGAGAGTGAATATTCTGAATTTCTGAAGAAGCGCTAAACTTTTAGCACAGGCTCCGTCCACTTCTGAATCCAGTAGCTGATGAATCATCCACAGGAATGTTCCCAGTCTCCTTCATATTACAGATGTAACTAGCAGTGCCCTTACCCTGGCTTCCCCAGGAACTGGCCGTCAAAACACTAACCCGTTTCCCACTGAAAACCCAAAGAGCAAATCTTTGACTCAGACTTCTCTAGTGTAAATATATGGCAGCACAAAAAACAATGGAGAAAAGTGACTGAACCAAAACATTACATGGTATATTCTCCTGTGGGAAAAGGATGGAAGTAAAACACATGACAGCTGGTAGTCCAATCACTCAGCCATGATTAGAAACTGCTCCAACAGCGTACACTTCAAGAATCCATATAGAATTAGCAGACACCAATCCACGCTTCAGTGAGCTCTGTTCACAGACTAAGGGCTGCGAATCTTTTAATGAGTCCTTGACTGTTAGTTAACTTTTGCATTTCTATATTGTGCATGTCTTCCATTTGATAATTTCCTCTCCAGGGCTGGGATTCATGCTTTCTTTAGTAGTGATTGTGGTTTTTAAAGACCTCTTAATGTAAAGCACTTGTGAGAATGTACTTTATTTTCTCTTCTGGGTGTCGTAAAAATTAGTAAGAAGAAAGGAAACTTTCTGCTTTCAGAAGAGAGGAAAATAAAATGATACCAGGAGGTTGCCTGTTCTGCATAATGATTTCTGTCTTACCCTCTCTTTTTCTCTCATCCCCATTCTGTAGGAAATACCTTCCTTAGTTCTCAGGATAAGCCAGATGTATTTTGAAATAAGGGTCAAGAGCAGGTGGAAGAATGCCCATTTCTGTTCAGCAGCTAATGACTAAGGATCCTAATGATTAGTACCTAGTAATTTCCCTCCTGTTCTAAAGAAATTGAATGCGTGAAAGAAGATAATTGCCATTTAATTTAACAAAATAGAAAGGAACAGTACAAAGACAAGAGAATACGATATAAAATGAAACCATGTGGATTTTTTGGCCACACTTGAGAACATAGTCTCTCTTGCTTATGGATAAAAAATCCTCTTTGCTCTCAATAGCGACTCTTACATTCCAGAAAGACCTTAAATCTCAAGTAAAAGCAGGAGACGTGCTACTTTGCAAAGGGTGTCTTTTTTTTGAGAGAGAATGGAGGAGAGAAAAGAACATGTTAGTCGATGTGATTTTAGAGTCCTTTCCACCCATATTTTAGTTGCAAAGGCAAGCAAAAGATTTCTAAAGAAGATCAAAATTATATTTGTTCCCGATTGGTTCTGGTGGCAGGAAATGTGAAGGGTTGCAGCAAAAGAATAAAACTGAGGGCAGATAGACTATATTCCCTGCTTTACAATGATCATACATTATGCTGAAGAGCTAACTGAACATTTGTGTGCCTCAGCAAACTAGGTAGCAAACCACTGACTGTGTTAATCGGTTGGTTAGTTAGCAGGAAAAACCTTTTGAGTACTATAGATAAAAATCCCCATATGATAGAAATTAAAAGCTGGCTCCCACTGGAGGCATAATACGGTGGCAGTCTATTACTTTTAATATTAATTTTTAAATTTATTAAATTTATTTAATAATAATATTTAATACTTAAATAAATTAATTAATTAATAATTGTTTATTAAATAATATTAAATTTATTAATATTACTATTAATAAATTTGTGGTCAGTATTCTGTGTCGCGGAAGGAAGTTATGTTCATAGGTTCAGCTCTACCCAGCTTCCTTAGTGTTTGGTGTTTTAAAATAATTTAGCTATCATAATGGGAGTTTTAATGTGTTATCATGTAATTGCTACCATCCACAGTGCATAATGCTGCTTCAGGCAAAAAGAGTAGAAGATTTAAATATTTTTCAGAGAGCTGCAAAAAGCAGAGTATTTTTTATGTGCCAGAAGCAAACATGTAAGCTCATTCCCTGGCACACAGGGAACAATACCATGGAGCCACAGGATGACAAACCTCGCTTTTCTTCACTTCTTCATGGCTTCAGTTCTGTTTCTTCAAAATAGCAAAGTTTAATGTCTCACTCGTGCCCTTCTGTCTCTTAATACAGCATCTCCTGGAGGAATCTATCTGCACCCCACGGAATAACACTCTTCAGGCCATCTGTCACGTGTATGCACAATTCTTACACACCCTTGTCCATCTGCCGCTCAGCTGAGCTACGTGCTGGTTTTGTGAAAACCAGGTGATACACCTGACCTCGGGACTGATAGTAGCAGCTGATCAGTCACTGGTGGGAGTTAAGCCCATCTCCCTTTTTCCAAGAGAAAAGGACAGTTAAAAAGACTATCTAAATATAGAGCAGGAAAAAAAGAAAAAGAAAAAAAAAGAAAAAATAACCATGTCATTGCATCTAGGACATCGTCTAGAGTTACTATGTAGGATTTTGAATCCAGTTCTTGGAGTTATTTAAATGTATACCTAAATAAGTTGTTTTCATTGCTTTGATAGTGCATTTGTGAGCCTTTTTTTTTTTTTTTTTACGCAACAAAAATGTATAAAGGAGAAGTCTGCAGTTCCTGAGAAAAAGCAAGCCCTCTAATAAAACTTGAATTAAATAAATAAAATGTTCAATATAAAATCAGCAAAAGGACTTTGAAATTTAGGCTTAAAATGTAGATGTTTATAACATAATATGTAGCACAGTGGTTTAGAGGAGAGCTGAAGGACAGTCACAACAGAGAGATATTTCAGACTTTATCTGTTAGAGATACCTTTCTTGGCAGTGAAAAATATTTTCACACTCTGGCAAGAGAAGATTTGAATTCAAACTGACTCTAATATAAAAATTAAGCCGATAGAAACTTCATGCAAAATTCTTATCTGTGATCTGCTCTGTGGATAAAAAGGCAATTCCAACTGAAATTGAAACAAAAATGCGCAGTCTTCTGGGACAATTTTCTTTTGATCATTTTGTTCATAAAGAAGTGAAAAACAGTCTCTACTCTCTGTCAAGGAAAATATAAACTTCATCAGGGATGTTATTTCCTTGATTGATAAAATTGCAGGTACTGAAAGATCTGCAGTACTCAAGCCAGAAAACAAGGTATTATTTTAACATAGATGAAAATCTGCCTCCGAAGGTTTTTCCTTCAAGTTTAACAAGGATTAATGTTAAAATTGGTTCATAAAGATTGATGTAGATTCATGGTGGAAGATTAATAATCATTCTCTTTAGAGGAGCATTATATTTAATTATCTGTCCAAAACTCACCTTTGAGCCCACCTGGGCTGTTACACTGACTCAGAAAAAGCACCTGGTTTTACACGAGGGTAGGACGTGTACTCTGCACCGCCCGGCATTTAGAATCATAGAGTTTGTTTTGCTTCTGGGCTGAGGGAGCAGGCTGTGCTGAATCATGGACTGCACAGGGCATGAAACAGCTGAGGAGATGTTGCAAAGCTGTCAGCTAACTACGCGGTGCTTCAGGGTAGTTACACTTTATCTGGCTGTTGTTAGTGCCGGGCAGCATTTCTGGTAGAAGCCATAGGGATCTTTCTCTCCGCAGTCTACGAGGTAGTTGGATGCTATGCGGCACTACGCCTCAAGGGAATTACAGCAAAGCAGTTCTCGGCTGGGCACCAGAACTGGCTGCTTTGTGCTGCTAATGCCATGGGATCTGGTTCCTCGTAACCGTTCTCTGAAAGGCACAGTAAATCTGGAACAGGAGAGCTCTGAGGATGGTACAACAAGGCTGATGCTGCTGTTGGGGGAGAAATATTAAGAGACCAGAAGCTTCTAGACCCCCAGCCGTTTGGGGCACTGTGGATCCCTGGAGCGAGTCTGTAGTAGAGAGGACCCTGAAGCATCCCTGAGATGAACTTTTGCTTTGGCCTAGGGCATTAACTCATTAAAGCAGCAGCCTTAACAAACAAGAAAGAATATTTTCTCTGGATATAAATGTCATTGTACTTCCAGTAATACATATACCCACACTTTTATTAATCAGACTGTGTTTTTGCAGGTCTTTGATCTAAAACTTAGAATGCAGTGAGCAATGAGAAGTTGGTTTGGGGCCCCAAATGTGTGTTTAGTTTTGTTTTTCTATATGGTACTGCAGGATACCCAACCTAGAGGCGACTGATGGAATGGCTTGAGTAAATGAACAGCTCTAGTTCATGTTTTATAGCCAACACAAGCGGTGCAAGCAATTAAGTACTTCATTTTGGTACTTTGATACATAGTCACCTTTTCCAATTACAGAAATTTGCAATAGAGTTTTAATATTTGTCTTTAATTTCCAGTACCTGTAGGTATTCTCTTTTCATTAGTCTCTACTTTACCTTCCCCCGTCCAGCCAAATCCAGCTGCATGGATTCTATTCTAGCTGTAAAAGAGTATCCAAAAATAATTCCACGTATACTGAACTCTCAGGAGGGTAGGTGTATAATCTGTTATGTATCACTACAGTTATGAAGTTTGTACACAAATTTCATTAATAAACCATGTTTCTACCCAACCCTCTTCCTGCTTTCAGTGCTCTGAGAGTTTTTCTTTTTGACTTGTTTTGTTCTAAGGCATTTTCCTACACGATGCCCCGTCTGTGTATCACAGGAGTGGTGATGCTTCTTAGCTGGGGTTGGTAGCATCCATCTTCTCTGGCTGGGGAAATGAGTCAGCAGAAATGAATGTGCATCACTGAACACAGTCTCAGGGAAACAAAAAAAAAAGCCTTGTCACACAATAAAACAATGAAATATTACATTTCGACCTTACTTGAGCAAAAATAAGCCTTTTTAATTGAGGAGGTAATTGGGAGATGTAAAGAAATGGAACAACACGCTTCTATTTGAAATTTTTTTGTGAGAGAAAGTAATGGGGTCAGAGCAAAATAAATGTTTTCCTTTTTTTTTTTCCAACAAAGTACTACTTTTCATTAACTTCAGTTTTTTTCACTAGGCAATAGAAACAACACAAAAGCATTATAAAAAATATTCTGGAATCCTTATGGACCTGCAGATCTTTCTAGTAGATGAAGTCATGGGTCTGCAGCACAGAGGGAAAGTGATAAATGATTAAGATGTTATAGGATATAAATAACAATACTATGATGTTGTATGTAGAGATATCAGCAAAACAAGGAATGCTTATCTTCTGGCTGAATAAGCATCTTGTTTATGTCTTATCACAAATTGCAACGGTTCTGGCTCCTGCTCAAAGCATAAGTCTAAGTATTTGTCTCAGAGTCCTGAGGGCACCACCTCTTACTGTCCCTGGCTGCTCTCCTTGCTTGCCCCCCTGGAGCTCTGCCCCCAGCTAGGGCAGTGGGATGGGCCCTGGCTGCCAGGTCCTGCCCCAACAGACTCCCATGAGGAGCCCCCACCGCCACCAGCCCCCAGGGAGCCCTACAATATCTCCCAAGGATGCTTCTACCACAGACCAAGGATGGGGTTTTCTTTCTCCTGTACTTAAAAACAGCATTTGTCAGGTAGTCTTCTAGAAAAGATTAACCCAGCTGGAAATATCCACAACACCCTGTTTTAACCCAGATGCTTAGAAATGTGGCAGTACTGTGCAGAGCTGCTGATGGGGTCCAATGAAGAAAGACGTGTCAGGCGAGATTCCCTTGCTCACTGCTGCCCTTGTAGGTTAAATGTGTTGATAATGAGCACGATGTCAGAAGACCTGAAGACAGACGTTACTGGTAACGCAAGGAAGGCAGATTATTTTCAGGGAACCAGCCACATACTGTTAGTTATAAGTTATCCGTCAAAAGTAATTTAACCCTGGATGATGAGTTTTAGTTTGCTTTACTTTGCTACCCTGCTAACTACAGCAGCTGCTGGTGTTTCGAAATTTTGCTCCGTGTTCTTAAAGCCACATAAACACCATTGTTTGAGATGGCAAAAAAGAGGTAGCGTCCACACCAGGCAGACCTTCACAGATCTTTTTTTTTGTCCCAGCTTCTTGCAATTTGGGAGCTTTCCTAGGAGAGTCCTGCCCAGGCAGTTACATTTTCCAGTTCTGGCTGATCGGGTCCAGCTGAAACTGTTCAGGCTTGGGTTTGGTTTGCCTGATGAGAGTTTGGTGTGGTTTGACTTTTTGGTGGCACCTGTCCCCGGCAATACATGCTTTCCATATCTGTTTCTGCACAAGCAAGGTGGTTCCCTGAGGAGCGAAGCTGATTCTTCCGCATTCATGCCTTGCATTTCTGAGGGTTTCTGGTGAAGATAATGTTGTTTCGCACAACATAACTTCAGTGGGAGTAATCATTGTGTAATGTAAAGTAATGTAAAAGACAATCTACTTTAAAATGGTCTTTATTCTTCAAAGGCAGACACTTGCCTATCTCAAAGCCCTTAAGTATTATATGCTAAAGAAATATCTGTCTCCTGAATAGTCAACTTCTGATATACAATTACCATAATTATTGTAGATATTATAAGCTTCTGTTCACAAAGTAAGAAGTACATCTAATCAAAATTATCCCATAAACTGTAAAAAGATGTGATACCCTTTAACAGCATTGAATTCAGATTACCTTCAAAGAAAAGATTTCTGAATACATTATCTACGCTATAAAATTAAAAATAGCATCAAACTGAAAAACAGTTTCCTCACCCACATTTCACATCTCTATGTCAAGACGGTTAAAACGGGCAAAGAGATAAGTCAGTTTAATTTCAGCATCCTAAAAAGTACAATTTACAACTGTCAAATGTTGAGGGACTCTTTTCTAATGCGCCTTGGAGTTCTTCCACACTCTCATATGTACTCTGCAACCTCAAGGTCTTGCGGCATCAGGTCTTCCTTGCAGCAACAAATAGGCCAGGATGTCTCTTTTCGGGGGGAGGGGTGGTGGGGAGGTCGTGGTGTCTTGAACTAGAAAGTGTATACAGGGGTGGAAGGCATAGCTGTGGTGCATGGAACCGTGTGGGGTGCTCCCTTCATAGAATTGTAGTTCCTCTGAAAGTTTACTGAGCAGACCTTTTTTATTTATTCAGGAGGCCTTTACTGCATTAGAAATGAATAAACAAAATTTCAAATGAACAACTGAAGTTGAATGCGGTCTTCTCACCACATATTCCTGAATTCCTCTCCTTACCCTCCTCAGTTTCTAAAACAACAACTGTGAGAGCACAATCTTAAAAGCTGTGTTAGGTAAGAATGGAGTTAAGCATGAGAGTGGAGTTAAGCATGTGTCCAGATATTTCTTTTATTCTCTTTTGTATGTGTGTCATCTGTCTAATTTTCATGTAACCACAAATGAAAGCAAACAGGGAAGACTTCTCATGCATTCATATTTTAGGATGATTTAGAAAACAGGCTGAAAATGTGTAAATTACTAGAGTGACACCTATTACATTGTCTGGTAAAGGAGAGTAAGAAGGAAGAATGATGTGCAGATTTGCTTCCTCTGTTGACATTGGTTGGAATTTAGAGAAAAATAAAAGCCAGCTAGGACATAAGTTGTACAAACAGGCTGAGAGATCTAATAATAGATTTGAAAAAGCCGGTTTCCTGAGATTTGAACACATGATGAAGAAGATAAACTAAGTGCAGGTACCATTTAATAATCAGAAGCACAGTAGGAATTAAGATGTTTATGTGCAGCATTAGCAAGTGTCTGTTGAATTTAAATAAAGACATGGAAATCAATAGCTGCCTATTACTGTAGTGACAGCAGCTGTCAAATCAGTGGAGCTGGTTTGGGGTAATTTATTGGGGACTTATGGCTTGCAGCTAAAGAAAAAGCGCAATGATGATGAAAAAGAGTCTTCCTAGAAGCTGTTGCCAAGGAAAAGGAAAACAAAAACAAAAACAAGCATATGCTATAAAAGCAAACACATGCTATAGTTACCAAGAAAATGTCCTTTAGAATAAAAATAAAAGGCTATGCCATTAAATTAATCTGTGCTTGCACAACAGGCTTGTACAAATAACTTGAAAACTACGAGGACACTTTGCTTTGAACTCATCATCATGAATATGTGAATATTCTCTAAACAGTGCAACTAACTGCTATTTTAAAGTTTTCCCTTGAGTTCTCTTAATTTGGTGAAGCAAATGTTGATTACCTATGTGCTTTATTTCCAGTATGACAACACGTTACCTCAGCCATGTATTATTCCTGTCCCTTCATCCATTTGTTGCTAATCAAGTTTCAAGAATCACCTTGTGAGTTACAATTCATAATCTATAAACAGGATATATACAAATGAGGGGTTTAATGCTTCCATGAGGACCCCACTTTCCTACCCAACCCTAGTAACCAGGCACATATAATCAGTCTACCTAATCATTTGATCCTCCACCTCTGTACCCAGTGGTACCTCCCAAGGGCAGAGACACCCTGTTCTNTTATACAAATGAGGGGTTTAATGAGGACCCCACTTTCCTACCCAACCCTAGTAACCAGGCACATATAATCAGTCTACCTAATCATTTGATCCTCCACCTCTGTACCCAGTGGTACCTCCCAAGGGCAGAGACACCCTGTTCTGTGGCTGGCCCAGAGCTATGCTAGCTGGGGACCTGGTTGCCACTGCTGGTTATTTTACCTGCCTCTCTTCCAGACTGAGTAGGTTTTAATATTTTGTCGGAGAGGGCTGTGGAGGCAGTAGGCACCGTAAGCACACTGGCTTTATTTCCTTGGACAACCAAGATGAAAGTGTTCTTTAATGATGACTATGTGAGGCTCTTCTCTTTAGGTTTTGTTCACTCATTCTGGCCTTCCTTTTTGATTATTTTGAGTTCAACCTTACGGCTACAGATAGAAAGTAAGATTTTTTAAATGAACTTTGCTTTAGGTGCATCCTTTTTCTTAATGTC
>VWZK01016120.1:9309-48778 GCA_013396935.1 Baryphthengus martii
CGATGTGATGGACTGGTCGCCTGCCGGCCTGTCGCTCAGGAACACTCCAGGACCCCAAAACCCGGATGCCTCACCATCACTCAGCAGTATCCGATCGCCTCCCACCAAAGAGACTTGCCACAAATACTCTGTTTCGATTCCACCCGGATCACAAGAAAAACTGTCCCAGGGCTCACTGAGCTCAGACTCCGACCAGGGGGTGATATGGACCGTGGTGCGGGGATTCCCGCCACGCGGTCCCATGTGCATCTCTGTTCTAGTAACAGATCACACCTCCTTTTCCTCCTTTTCCTCAGTTTCCCCAGGACTATTTTCATCAGGGTCTCCCCAGCTGTCCCCATCCAAATCCTCCAGGTCTACACCCGTGATTAGCTTGTGGCTTTACACTCGTAACATCCTGGAGCGCTCCTGTGCTGCACCAAACATGCACCCAGGATGGTACACGTGATCCCTCTATATATGCCGCTCCAAAATCTTGTCTGTGGGGGAGGCTGCACCTGCTACAGCAGTTTATTTCTATAGGATGCTATGTTCAAAATCAATCCTCTACATCACTTAGCTAAGAATTCAAAGTTTCAGTGAGTTTATTCCAAATGCAGTTACCAAGTACCTGACGTGATAAGGATCCTCTCAGCCTCAAGGAGTAACCTTCAAGAGGCATCCCCACTCAAGGGGAGATCCTGGCGTGCAGCCCAGCACAATGCAGGATTTTAACGAGCCCTGGCCTCTCCACTATTTATGGAGTAAGATACTTGACGTAGTCATATTTACATACTGCCTTCAGATGTTGGCGTCTTCCAAATTTGGCTTGAGTCAGACATTGTTAGGTGGGCTCATTGCTCAAATTAGCCCTTGACTAACATGTTCTTTTGTCTCCCCCAAATCCACATGACCAGGTGCATCTATCATGACCACCACTGGTGGTTATCACTTGAGCAGGGTTCTGGGAAATGCAGGTGAGGTTGCAGGGCAGGTAGCAAACCATCATACAGGGGCATAAGTGAGTAGCTGGGTAGGAATTTGGCCCTTAACAATGCTTAGCTCACCACAAGAGACTTGTGAGGGCTGCAGCAAGAGGATTCCACAAAAAGAGGAACAGTTGAAAAAAAAAAAAAAAAAGATTTTAAGAACTCAAAGCACAGTGCTAGGCTGATGATTTGTTGTCCAGTAAACAGACAGAGAAAGTATTCCTTGCATGAATGAAGTAGCTATTTGTATTTAAATCTATAAAGTACATTTTATACAGTACTAAATATATAAAAAAAACAAAACATTACAGCTAATCTGTTCAATTTATAGCACCTAGATAGCTTTTCATGCTTCTGTTGTCTGGGCTATTAAAACATACAACTATAATAAAATAATGTCTTTGGGGTTAATATTCACAACAGCAATACCATTGCATCACAACTTGAGAGCAGAAAACATACTGAAATTACTTGATATTTAAATGTCACCTCTTCAGAAATTATATTTGATCTTATTAATAAATAAGAGAAGCAAAATCAAACAGAGCAAAAATGTTTACTTAGACTTCTCTGCAGGGAGCAGATGTACAACGTGAGAAAAAATATGAGACTAATGTTGGTCCTGGAAAATGTGAGTTTAAGTCTCTGTTATGAGCCCTATTCTGTAATTTTGTGGAAGTCCTATAGGTCTGATTAATTCCCATAACTGAGGATCATGAGAAAAGGACCTATTCAGTCAGGGCACCTCTGCTCTCAAACAGTGTGGGCAAGAACCTCAGCCTTCTCCAGGTGAATATGTCACTCTATGGGCACAAGTGACACAGTTAGTATTGTGGGGATTGCAGTGGTGCTCTGTGTGGTAGGAAGCTATGAGCTGCCTTGTACTAGTCGTGACAACTGCTGGGCCAGGAACATCCTTGAGGGACAGCAGCAGGTGATCCAGGCAGAAACAGGCCCTGAGGGGCTGCCAGACATGGGTGTCATGTGCTGGGGCATGGACACTAAGGAATAACGCACAGGAAAACCAGTAAGCAGTGCATGGCAGAAAACCAGTAAGTGGCAAAGAGTGGCTCAAAGAGAGAGTCATACATGTCCTCCACCATGTGTATCACTCGCCTCATCAGAGGAATTTAGGTAGTCTGAGTGTAATTTATAGCAAAACTAAGGGAATTTGAAATTCAGGCATTGCAAGGATAGGTTTCCATCTTAGTTTTTCTTTGAAAGTGTATGTTCTTTTTCTCAATACTGGAATCAGTGATCAGAATATTTGTGTTGGTCAGTAATAAATTTATTAAAGTTCCATGACTTCAGACTGGTCTTCCTGCAGCAGTGTCTCCCAAAGAGGCCTGGATTAGTTCATTATCTGCTAGAGCTGCTCAGTAGAAGAAATGGGCAAAGCATGTGAAAACTGGGGCAGATTTGGAATCCTTCAGGAACAGACTTCCACATCAAATCACCAGTGTCCACGCCTCGTAAACTGTCTAAGAAAGGGCAGTGAGAACCTGATTCCACTGGCTTAGCCTCTGCTTTGCGGCACAGAAAGGAGCAACTTAAGATAATTCATTAGTTCCCTAGAAAATTACTGGATCCAGAAGTTTTTGCCCTGTAATGAACATGTAAACATGCCCGAAACTTCCATTTCTTTTCCCAACACCCAACACTGTGAGTTGTCACGGCATCTTACTTGGGGTCGGGGAAGAGAAGAGTATAAAAGCCAGGTCAGAGAGCAATGAGTCAGGAAACAAATCGAGTGACAGGGACTCATCTACTGGAAGGACTCCTGACATTTTATTGATATAAAGAAAAACAGTGGTTTACTGGTCTTTCCCACAAATCTTATAGACAAAGCCTGTCTCAATCCACCCAGAAAGAAGAGCATGCTGTGCTCAGTGGTCTGCAATCATCTAAAAGTCTTTAGAGAAAGAACTCTTGTCCTCTGCTGCTTTGCAGAGTACTTAGCAAGGAGTCACAAGAAGGCTGCATACATCCTGAGACAAAATACTGTCTGAAAGACAGCCAGTGCTGAAAGAAATCTTTTTCTTGTCTTCCAAATTACTGTGCCCCTATCAACACTTGTTCTTAGTCAAGAAAGAATCCTACCCAATTTTTTGTCCAGTTTTGGCATTGCCTAGGAATGAGGGCTCTTTGCCCAAGGACTGAGGCAGCTGGCCTGATGTAAACAATAAAGGGGACTGATCATCAGCACACTTCTTAGCTATTTGTCCCTGGACCCTATGCTTTTCTAAAAATTCTCTCTAAGCCACAAGTTCTGGGCTCTGTCAGACCTTAATCTTTTCTGGATCTGGCTCTGGAGAATGTCCAAAGCTTGTCTGGAGAAGTCTTTCTTAGACATATGTCTGTGCTGAATACATAAATCATGCCAACATACTGCGTCTCCTTGAACTCCTCTGATTCCAGACGGGAGGGATGGAACTCATTCTTCTGAGACTGCAAACCAACTTTCATTTTATAGAAGCTTGGAGTAATTTGTTTTGGAGATTTAAGAAAAGTAACTCAACCTGCCTCTCTCATACCTGCTCAAATGAATCTACAGGGTCAGCGAGAGGTTAGATTAGAATTGGCTGATCTTGGGTTACTTGCTTACCCAACCCAGTTGTGTGAGGAAGGCAGGGAAAGAGCAGAGCAAACCTTGGCTTCCTTCAAATCTGCTGATCTTTCATATAACACAGTTTCCTATATTACAAATTTCTGAAAACTGCACACATTTTAGTGTGTTATCTCTGAGACCACCTAAGAGGAAATTAAATTTAAAGCAAGCCAATTTGTATTTTGTTCTTTGTGCTCGGTCAGCAGTGTTAGAAGTGGAGTACCGATATGAATCCAGGGCCAGAAAGGTGAAGGAAGCATTCTCACCAGAAATCTAAGAGTTATTTAAGTCCTATGGCTCAGCTGTTTGTTGTCTATACAAATCCAACAGTGTGTCTAGCAGGTTGAGGGAGGTTCTCCTTTCCCTCTACTCTGTCCTAGTGTGACCACATCTGAAGTGTTGTGTCCAGTTCTGGGCTCCCCAGTTCAAGAGGGACAGGGAAATACTAGAGAGAGTCCAAAAGAGGGCCGCAAAGAAGATTAAGGGACTGAAACATCTCTTACTAGGAAAGGCTGAGATACCTGGGGCTGTTTAGCCTGGAGAAGAGAAGACCGAGAGGGGATCTTATTAATGTTTACAGATCTCTGAAGGGTGGGTGTCAAGTAGAAGAGGCCAGTCTCTTTGCAGTGCTGCCCTGTGGTATGGTGAGGGGCACTGGGCACAAACTGGAACACAGGAAGATCCACCTCAACATGAGGAAAAAACTCTTTCCTGTGAGGGTGATGGAGCCTGGAACAGGCTGCCCAGGGAGATTGTGGAGTCTCCCTCTCTAATGACTCTCAAAATCCACCTAGATATGTTCCTGTGTGGCTTGCCCTTCTCTAACAGGAGAGTTGGACTTGATGATAGTCCACAGGTCCCTACCATTCTATTATTCTATGCATTCTTATTCTCACAAAATAAGTTGTGTTAGGAAGTCTGATCTGTCCCATCTGGATGTGTCCTAGTCATTAAAAGAAGCACCTCAGATTCCTCCAGGCATGGATGAAAATCATACACTAACACAGTTGAAGCAACATTTATTTTTCCTTCTCCAGTCGTAATCATCCCATGGACATGGAAGCTACTGATGCATATTTCGGGAAGTGCCCACAGAAAATACTTTCTTGACACAACCAGTGCAGTTCTCCGAATTCAACAACAGGAGGGAAGTCCTATGCAATATTTGTCACAGAAGCTGTCTTTAACTATTGTCATAACTATTTATTTAATTGTTATTTTCAGTATTGATTATTGAACTTCTGTGGGTTTTTTTGTGCTAAGAAACTAAGCAAATACCCAAATAGTAAGATTACTAATTACAACAGTCGGATCCAAAACCTATTTCAGTGAAGAAACACCTGAATTTCTGCTCTCATTCCTATGTAATGACATATCATTCCTTCTTTCAGCTTCTGCTCACTTGGAAAAGATTCTGGGCAGTGTGAAAATCAGGTCTTTTTCCTTGAATCTCTACTCTTTGAAACTTTTTTTTTTTTTCTTTGAAGCTGTTTGCTTTTATAAGATAGAATGAAAACAAATAAAATGAAAGTGGAATACAGGACAGAACTTGTAAGAAAAAACATCCAAATAAGCTTTCATTCTCTCTTTTTCTTTTTTTTTTTTTTTTTTCATAAAACTAAGATCAGAGTGTGGCAGAAGGTCCTGAAATACAAAGCTCTATAGGATATGACTGCGCAAGTGTGTGTCACAGCTGTGGGAAAGTAATTTAAAAATACATTTGAAAAAGTTCTCCAAACCAGGGCTATATTCACCAGCATTATAATATTTCAATGTTGATATTTCTAGGTAGACCTCAGTGGCAAGACGCTAAGAAATCCATGGGTTTTGTTCTTTTTCCCATTTTGCAGAAAATACTAAAGCCAAATATTCAATTTCAAGAATATGAGTCAGTACAAAAAGGTATTAATTTCTGTTTCTCTTTACATGAAATAATGCAAAATCTCTGCCTTTCTGCCCTTTATCTGTGAGTGTAAAACACAGAGATAACATTGCATTGTGAAGATGCTTTAAACTATGAAACAAAGCAGGTGACTATTTAGACTCTGTATAGTTCTATATAGAACAATTCTTAACGATTCAGTATGGGCCTTGATGTTGATGTCACCTTCTCATTCAAGTCATTGAACTCAGCTTTGTTAGGTCCTTTGTGCAGGAAAGTTTTCCTCCTGTGGTCTGATGCAGAGCCTAATCTAGACTCCTTTGATTCCTACCTTCTGTGCCTTCTGTTTAAAATTTGTATTCCCTTTCCTGTCAGCACCTCATTGACTTAAACAGGAAGGTAGTTGAGGCAGGAGATAAGATAGTGAGCTATGGCTGGAAACCTTCTATGTAATTGAAATACAAATGGAAATGAGTCATGCTAACAAAAAGAGATTAACCTCGTTAACCTAATTTGTTACTTTCACTGTGGTCCTCCCAGTCTCTTCCCAGAACATAAAATTCCAGTATTAGTAGCTGTTACAATTCCATTTTCTGTTTTTCCTCTCATCTCATATTATGTGGCAGTTTTCTTTTTTTGACTGGAGAATGGCAGAATTGCAGAGGCTGTGGGCTTTTTCGTTGAATTGCTCTAGGTAGTATGGCAGACAGTCAGAATTCTGTTCAATACTGACAATTTCAGAAACAACAAAATAAATAAACTTTGTGACAAATACAGACCAAATAAATAGATCTGAAGTTCCATTAAAACTTCATTAGTCTATCCAGTCATATTCTTCACAGTCCATCCCTTCCATTCGTGGGATAAATCAGATGTTAATGCACATAGATTTTTGACAGATTTTGATAACTTTCGTGCTTTTTTAGAAATTGAATCTGACAAGCCAGAAGACCCATTCTATGGCTGGGAATATGGAGATGGCAAAAACAGGAATTATTTTAGGCAAGGGAAGCTGTGTTAATACTGAAGAGCAGTTTTCAAATAAAGCAGAAATTAGTGAAGTGCATTAAGAAATTCTTTAAAGTCTCAAAGGTTTGCCTCTTTTCTATTTCAATAAAATCATAGTAAATTTCTGTGAAGAGCTTAGTGACAGAACCATTTGCTGTTGCAGTAGCTGTAAAGAAAAATGACTTAATGAACATGAAGATATAAGAAAAAGTTGTTACACTAGCTGTTAATATAAAAGCCTGTATTTCCCAGGCCAGGGGACGTAGGTTTTGTTTACTAACATTACAATTTATAAAGTTGTACACAAGCTTATTGCAAATAAATAATTACATTGAAGAACAATTCCATTAATTTCCTGAAATTAGGTTGCAAAACTGAGTGCAAGAAAGCTAGGGAATATTAGAATTATCATAGTCTCAAGTTTTCTTCCTATATTTTTCCTAGAGCTGTTTTCCACCAAGTAGACTGAAAATAAAAATGGTGTTGTGTGAAGAAACACTAATTCCCTCAGAAGTGATTGGTAGGGCTGGGAACTTGACCTGCTCTATGTAGACCCATGTGCCTAGGGCCGTCATTGAGCCTTCAGGGAGTGTTTGCTAGAGCATACTGTATCCTATCTCAAGCCTAAGCCTTCAAGACTAGTCCTTCATACAAGGTTCCCTTTTTCTCATGGACTGCTGCTCATTTTAGGCTTACTCAGGCTCACTGAATAACCAAGTCTTTGCTGTTCCTTTCACCACTTATTGGTTGTTAAGTTCAAAAAGTCCCAACTTCTCCTTTCCTTCAGATTCCCTACCCAGGGCCGCGAACACTGTCTATAAATATGTCATCCTCCTTTCTCCTTCACATGTCTCATGATCTAATTTCCAGTCACTTTACTCAAGCGGCTTCATTGCTTCTTCTAAGATCTTACTTACCTTGGCATTTAACTGCTTGTCCTTCATACACCCTTAATTCATAATCAACCTCTAATTGTTTCTTTATGACCATCAACTTGTTAACTTATCTAAGTATTGCTTTTACCCAGTGCCTATCTCAGACTCCTTGATCATCTGTATCTGTTTCCACTGACAAATTCTGGAATCTTCGCTGGAGAGAAAAGTCTTCTGCTCCTTTCTTCTGAAGCAGTCTTTCTGAGTGTTCCCCAATTCTCAGACAGTGTGGGATTCATCTTATCTTGTTGTACCTATTTTCAATTTAGTAATCTGTTCTCAAGTTGTTGATCTCCGTCCACTGTAAGTTTCCAAAGACTTAATTATCCTCCCCCCCGATATCCTTAGAATGAAATGTGCTTTGGTAACTTTTCTTTCTCTTGTTTGAGTTAATAAACCTAAAAAAAAATATTAGACCAGCTATTTAGCTTTCAAATGATTAGCGGTAAGGTGAGATAATTTGTGAAATATCTAGTGGAAGGTGTCCCTGCCCATGGCAAGGGGTTGGGAACTAGATGATCTTTAAGGTCCCTTCCAACCCAAATCGTTCCATGATTCTATGATTTTTTCTGCACCCCAGTTATCTCTTGCAATTCCCTTTTACAATTTTACTGCCTAAGTAGAATTAAAAGGAAATTCTACTTTTGCGATATAAAACTTGCCAGGTATGATTCCTTTCTTAACAAAAGAAGCATATTTTTCCCCTTATGTCATCTTTAGAAACATGGGACTGTTTTGACTGAAAACTTCCAAAACATTATTAACCAAATAGGACATTTAGCATGCAAAACCGTCAGCTTGAGTGGTTTAGGTTTGTCAATCAACATTCCATGTGGCCAAAACTAAAATCTTGGTTTTAGTTTATAGCCTTGATAATACCACAGTTCTGATAGTGGGGAACAAGTCAGATTGCAGAAGTTAGTAATGGACCTGAAGAAATCTCATTTTCCTACCTAGTATTCAGCAGCCATTAAAATTGCAGCCTTTTGAAACATTCATTTGTGAATGGCAAAAGAAGAATTAATTACTGGCTAAGAGCTCTCTTATACACTTTTTAAAAGGTCTAATTGAAAGCACATCAAATTCAACATAAAAGCTTGAAATTACTTTGTTACGTGCAGTTTTAGAGAAAGAAAAGAAGCATGTCCCTGTACAGCCTGGAGAGAACACTGAACTCGTTAGCATAGATTAGCTATTAGGAGAGAAATGACTTGGTATTTCTGGTGAAATATGTTCTTCTGACCAATCCCATTTAAGTCACATACCCATTTACAAAGGAAAGCTGTATGTCTCCTCAAGGGTATCAGTGGCGTGAGCTGCAGTTTTCTACACTCCCAGTTTTGAATCTGCATCAGGGAAGGATCTAAACCTATAGCTGTAGGCCATTGCATGAGAGAGTTATTTTCCATTTCTCCCATGTTCCTTCTTGCCCAGAGTGCACTGGTGTAGGCGTATGCCATAGAGGGTATATGCCAGATTCTTTTCTCTCTACCTATGAGTATTATTTAAGAGAATAATTCTTGAGGAACAGATTCTACACTTCCATTTGTGTTAACTTTGCTGTCCTCGCTTCGTTGACAGAGGGTTATTTCTCAGTTTGGCTTTTCACAGCTGGCCCGTATTTCAACCTAGATAAACTAATCCCCTACAAAGACAGTATCTAGAGGTAGCAAAATTTTCTGCTGACTCTTGCCCCAGATGTTCAGCTTCCAGCTGCTTACAATTGCTGAATAGGTTTTGATTCATAAACAGACAGTATTGACAGTAATCCCTCACAAAACCATTCCTTCATATCAGACATTTGCAGCACATAAATCCTATTCTCCCTGGAAAATATATTATGTTTTCCCCTTTATATACTCAGAAACACTGCATACAATACATAATATCATTCCCTCATAGAGAAATTTGATAAAACAAAACCATGTAGCCATAACCTGCTTCCATCAACGTGTGCAAATACACCTCACTTGCACATCACTGAGGATATGGACAGGGCACTTGCAATAACAGCAAAAATTCCACTGATTTGGCCCCTTTCTGAATGGATGGATTTTTTTTTTTTTTTTTCCCTACAGGTTTCATGTGATCAGCATTGTTTCTCCAAGAAGTTTGCTGATTCTCAGTAGGAGTTTAACACACAATTTATAAGGCCACTTCAGTAAATTGTGCTGCTAACTCAGTGGAACCCTTAAGCCTAAATCACTGAGATTCTTCTTAAATCTGGACTGGACATCTACAGAAAGAGAAATTGGACAGTGAGTCAAAGATTACAACAGGAAGAGAGTATCACTGATCAAATTAACTGGTCAAATTTAAAGATGGACAATGAACCAGAGACAAGTGGACATCTTTTCTATTGCACTGATGAGTTAATTTCAGACTTTTGTTACACGTTTTTAAAATAAAACGTAGGTATTATTAAAGGAATGGTATCTATACGCATGACCAAATTGTGCTTAAAACAGATGATAAACATTTGCATTAATGTATATTCATAAAAGTACTTGCCCTGAGAGACTATAATTGATGTACTAGAAGAAAATACAATTTTGCCAGTTGATAGCCACAGGTGATGAGTGGGTGTTTTCTCTGTGTGGAAAATGAGCAAAGGAAACAAGAAACAATTAAACTGGAAATTTTTAAAAAACAACATATGCTTTCCCACCAGGTACAAAATTAAGAGGCTCATCCATTTTCATGGTCCAAATAATTTTTACCCTCCCTTGTAAGATGGCATAGATTCATTCCTGTATAAAGTTTGACCCTAAGACTTATGGATTAGAAAAGAAAACTAAATAGCCTTAATGAAATAATAATTTAAAAAATCAAATATATACAAAACTAATATTGAATCCAACCCCTCTGATGACAATTATCTTAGAAGAGACTGAGATGAAAAGTAAAATCACTGAACAGAATTAGTTCTGTTCTAACTAAAACCAAGACAACTGACTTCAGCTAACAAAAAAAAGATCCACAGATAAAATTATTTTATCCTGTTTACCATATATAGAAAGGAAAGAAACCTAAAATGCACTGAACAAATAAGCTTCATCTGGTACTTTACTAGTTACTTCTAATTTTTCAAGTGAACATCCTCATGTCTTTGAGCAGGGATGCATCTTCAGATACTAGTAACTCAGACCACAAGATAAGAAAATGTTGAGAAAGAGGTAAGTGCAGCAGAGATTTGAAGACAGTCCCTATACAACAAGGAACAACTTACTGAAATAAGTAAGGATAATGTTAACAAGATTGGTATTCCCAGCTAATAAACCTTTTATTCATCACTTGCAGACTTCCAGAAATCTTATATAGTAGACAACATGTGTGCGAACACAGCTATCACAATTCTTTTAGTTGTTTTAAAGAAAAAGAGAAATATGTGATTTATGAGATTCATCTATGTGGACAGTTAGGCATTATTACCCTTTAGATTGACTTAGCAGATAGCCTGGTGCTGAGCCCTGCACTCTTGAAGTGACTGCCTGGTAACATTTGCATTAATGAACAGAAGGATTTATAAACCAGAAGCTCAGCCAAACACAGCTGAAACCATCACCTGTCTTAATGAAGGACATTGTATTTCATAGCTGGGGCTTCAAATAAAGCACAGTTTTGACAGATTTTTTGAGAGCTCATGCAGTATAGAAATCTGTGCTCACATTTTGTGTTGCCTGAAACTTTTCAAACCATTTCCTGTTGGTTTATTTTTAGAGTGTGGTGGGATTTTTTTTCTGTAGTACTTTGTCTTTTGCTTTCCATTACTTCTTGTTTTATGCTACTTGCCCCTCCCAATCTGCCCAGCCAGAAAAGAGGACTCTCATCTGCTCCTGATAGTGTTTACCTTGTTTTGGATTTTGCCAGTCATCCTTCATGATGATTGAAGTACCTCGTGCTTATCTTGTTCTTCATTTGACACTTTTTTGATCATTTGGATGTCTTTAATTTTTCCACCTTTAGTCATCACATTGCTCTGGTGCTACAACAGTGTTACAAAAAAGTTAGGTGTCATTGGTTACACTGTTTTAGTATACATTATATTATATACCTATATATATACACGTATATTCGGGTTTAGTATACATTATATTTTTTATATATATATACATATATTTGGGTTCAAGACAAGCTAACATTTATTGTATCCTGATTAGAGCATTTTTAGTTTGAAAGTGTCACAGTCTTCTACTTTCGCTATATTAGTCTTCCCTGTTTACAGTAAATAAAACGCATATTAGATAACATGGGAGTTCTGAAGAAACGCCTCCTCAAGGGAGGCATATTCTCCAAATTCTTTCAACCTGAAGATTGGACACCCTCTTTTTTTATGTGTGTGACTAATAAAGTTAATGACTCAGCCAGATTCACTTAAACATCACTACTATAACTCCACATAGAGCCTGAATCTTTATTTGTGGAGTGTTTGCCTGCCCTCTATCTAATACCCACCCCCGTATTTTCTTACTCTCTTGAGAGTTTTTAGATAACAAACGTCACACTTGTATCTGCATTGGCTCCAGAGGTCAGCCTGCAGACCAGAATCTCCAATAAGGACAGATGAAATAGCAAAATCCAATCACTAGTGCATTAGAATAACAGCCAGGAGACTTGGATTTTTCTGCCTGGCTGTACCAATATTTCTATGACTTTGAGCAAGTAATTCTGTTTTCTGCCCTCTCTGTTTTCTTATTTATGGAAAAAAAAACAACAAAAAAACCACTTTGTTTTAGTAACATCCATGAAATTAATACATTGAACATAATATGTGAAAGCTAAATACAGCCAACCATTCTGAGGTTTATTTGAATTTATTGTCTTCCCCTTTTTGATCCAGTGAGGGAAAAAAGATCTGCAGAATGCAACAAGAATAGGATTAGGATTCAGTATTGTAGGACAGTTTTATTGCCAGTGTTGGATTTTTCTGTTTTACTATAGTTTAAAATGCAGAAAAATAAGCTCCTTTTTGTCCTGTAATTTTTCACTTAAACCTAATTGGTAAATTATTTTATACTGACTTGGAATTTTTCAACCAAAACTAGTCTTTATTCTTTGATTTTACCAAGAGATCAAAAAATAAACAATATAAATATATCTGGTAGAATCATAGAATGGTAGGTGTCATAGGGGGCCTCTGGAGATCGAGTCCAACCCTCCTGCCAGAGCAGGATCACCCAGGGCAGGCCACACAGGAACAGATCCAGGTGGGTTTTGAAAGTCTCTAGAGAAGGAGACTCCACAACCTCTCTGTTCCAGGCTCATCGCCCTCATAGGACAGAAGTTTCTCCTCATGTTGAAGTGAAACTTCCTGTGCTCCAGTTTGTGCCCATTGCCCTTTGTTTTATCCCAGGGCACCACTGCAAAGCTACTGGCCCCTTCTACTTGATACCCACCCTTCAGAGATTTGTAAATATTAATCAGATCTCCTCTCATCCTTCTCTTCTCCAGATTAAACAGCCCCAGGTCTCTCAGCCTTTCCTCAGAAGAGAGATGTTCCAGTCCCTAATCATCTTTGCAGCCCTCCATTGGACTCTCTCTAGCATTTCCCTGTCAAAGTTCAATATAGAAATGTACTAAGTTATTTGTTTATTTATTAAGTTAGGAGTTTATTTGACAAGAAAACCAAGGCCTATGTTATAATTTTACCAAACTGTCCTTGCTGAGTAAAGAATCATCATTGCACCCATGAAATATGGATTCTAGAAATGCTACATTAGTTCAAATAAACCCTACACATATGTGCCCAAGCTATTCTGTTTAGGGCTTGACTGACTTTGATTTTCATGAATGTTTAGAAACACCTCAGAGGCTATGAAATCCCTTTTCTGCTAGCTTGACTCATGGAACTCTGTCCCCCTCTTCAGATGAGCTGAGATGTACTATTTACCACAGATAGTAGAAGCCAATAGCATTGAAGAATCCTTAAATATTCCTGATCTGCCCAGTCATGACAACCACAGAAACTGAGGCAGGACCATTTTTTCTCTTTTACTTTTATTTTTTCTTAGACTTGAGAATTCAAGAGGATTCTTTACAGTTGAAGGACAGGCAGCATATTTGTGAGTGTATAAGCCCACTCTTTCCATCACTGAAAGAAGATGTGGAGGTTTTCTATTTGTTCAGGTATAATGCTTGCATTAGTATTAACTTTGATTGAATCTACTTTGACTAGGAGCTGTCCATTATATACCAATGATATTCTGGAAGTCAATAACTAGTTGAATTACCTCCAATGTTAATAGTATTATAATTAAAGCCAATGCTATTCATCCCCCCACCCATTTTCTTTAAATACTTTCTATATCATGAATGCCATGCCCTGCAGCCCAACAAGCTTAGCTGAGACAGGAGGCTACTAAGACCAAATTCCCATTGTCCAAATTCTTGCCCAGAGGGTACAGCAGAAGGCTTGGGCTAGAGACCGTGGGTGCCAGTTTGCTTGATAAATGAAGAAAGCGAATGTGTACTGAGTAAATCAGGAAGAATCTGAAGAGTTTACCTGAAGCCTAGTAATCACTCAATTCAAGACAAAAACTCTTGAAACTGTAATTAGCAAATAATGTTTATTTCTGACCCTTTCCTGCAAGGGTATGATGCATTTATAGAGGATAACCTGATGACAAAAGACAATGATAAATCTGAACAGGGATCATTAGGTGAAAAATGTACATAGTAGCTAATAATCTAATGAAATAATTTTCCATAGAGGATCTGTGCCACTACTGATTTCTCTCTGACATGGACTGAAGTAGAATGGTCAAGTGTTGGCTCTACTCTTTCTTGATATTTTAAAGAGAAATCTTGTTCATAATGAGTAACTGTTTCATGCATCATTGTCAAGAACAATAGATTTCTTCAAGAAACTAGTGAGAAGACTATTATGGTTGTTATGAATTGCACTTCCAAGTTCATCTAAGCCTGAATGGAAAGGCCATTGATATTACTGTCAACTTTGCCTCTTCTTTGATGTAATAAGTCTCACAATTCATGGACAAATTCATTCATTTTCACTGTTACCTCTGCTTGTCCTGCCATCAGTTCTTCCTCAGTTCAAGGGGAAAGATTTTTACTGGCAGGTGAGAGCATGTTATTTAAAATCATCTCTGCTTGTCAGAGCTGCTGCTTCAGGATCTTCTGATAGCAACCGTGGATCCTTATGGATTGTCCTTAGGCCCCATTATTATACTCCTTATTACACATTTCCTGAGTAATTCTATAACCTCTATTACTTATGTGCATCTTACTATTTTCTCATGTAAGTTTTCTATTCATATCATGACTTTTGAGTCTTCTTCCCTTGACATTGTGGACAAGTGGGTACCTTTGTTCAACTTGTCCTGAGTTTCCTGGTAGCACTTCCAGAAGCTTTGTATCACTTCTGAATCATTTGGCCTCCATGAACTGGCTAAGCTATCAAAGACATTTTTACACTGCTTTATATCAGATTTTCTGAGTTTATCTCAAACATAAAATCATGTTTATCAGTCACATGATCCTGTACCTTGTATAAATTGCCTAGTAATTGGGAATTTTAGCTGAAGAATCTTCTGAATTCTAGAACTGGGCCTTGGAGGGAAGGATAGGAACAGGTGTCTGGTTGAGCTTTGTCCATTTCTGCTTTTTAGCGACTAAAATTTCAAAGTACTCCAGACAGCAACTGAATCACCATCACACGTACAATAGATGGACAAGTCATTTTCTCTTTTACATGTTTTTTAACAGGTGGAAGATATACTACCAATTTTTCATCACCTCTTTTTTTTTTTTTTTTTAGGTTTTTTTTCTATTTTTTCGTCATTTGGTAAATGATACAATACTGGAAATTAAAGTTCAGGATAGATGTGCTACTAAAAGCAAATGATACTTGCTAAACAATGAGAAGACTACCCCCAAAACCCTAAGAAACTATAGACCTGGAAACTGAATTTGTTTGAATTGCTGCAAAGAGAAAGTGCAAAAGAAGAAACCCATGATCACCAAAACCCTTCTGAATGAATGAACCACCTTACAAAAGGTGATGTCAGAATTGGAAGGTACTCCTACAGGAGATGTAAAGAGATATCAGACTTATTTTCTTAAATACATTATTTATGTTGACAAATGTACTGTAAGAAATGAGGTACAGCACAGAAGTGATGAAAAACTCATTTTTCATTTTACTATACTGTAATTAGCCATAATTTTGTAGCTTTTCCTTTCTTGGGTGAACAAAGACCCAACAGCCAGATAATGTATTAAGTGGAAAGAAACCCTACCAGTGATTTTCTTGGCTATTAGATTGTTTGACAGGTCCCAGCTAAATGCTTGTTATTTTTGTTAGGTTTGTTGGTAGCAAACCACTCCATAAATATAGTACCACAGATCATGAATTCCTTATCACTGAAACAAAATAATTATCAAAATCAATGACTTGTTTCACATCTTCAACTTTATTAACATTATCAGTGAGGTAGAATTAAAAATGTTAGAATTTTTTTCTCCTTTTATTTGTATTTTTTAGTATAGTAAGATCTCTAATACTTATTGCCTGCATGTATTATTCATATACCTATGGGCTACAGGGTGCTAGAAACTTTGGAACTTATAAATCCCAGGGAAGACCCAGTCAAACTTGTAAAACTTTGTCACAGTTGTGAGCATATCTCCACAGAAACTAGTGGGATTATAACCCACTCCCAGTGCTGAACAAAGTAAAATAATCACTAGAGTTTTATCACCCCCCAAAGAACTGTTTGGCGTTTGGAAACCTATCCCAAGTTACATGTCTCTTCCATCCTTTCTTGCCTATCTCAGAGAACAAATTCTTAATTCTTACTAGAGGCATCTTCACTTTCCCATGTTTGTTAAGGGAGCAGAGTAGCTTTGTGGAAGCTACTTTGAGGGAAGCTTTGAGGGCATAGTCACAATCTCATGCTTAATGTTTGAGGTTATCCAGGACTCTAGCAATAAGCTCTCACTCTTTTAATAAAAAAAAAAACAAAACAATCCCACTTCTTTTAATCCACTTCTTGAATATTATTTAACTTGTACCCTAGAAATGCAACCTCATGGAAAAATTATTTTCCTGTTTTCTAAGCACTGGTTTGAGAAATTTCAGGTGGTCATATATGAATGTTCAGATATCATCCTTAGTTCAGTGACATGGAAGAATATCACCATAATTGCTAGCATGACATCAAAAGATTCAACGAGGAATAAAATGACAGCCAAGTGTTATGAGTGTAAAGACACTTAGAGGCAAAGGAAGTGACAGAAGCACCGATAATTAAATCATGGGTACTGAAATATCTCTCATAGCCAATTAATTCTGTGTACCAAATATTATTGTGTGAGCTTGGGTGCGAGAGACGGTATTGAGTTCTTGCTGAATGAATCATTAAAAGAATAAAAACTTTTGCACAAGAAGCAAAACTAATTTCTCAAGAAAATAGCTTTCTTGAAAGCTGTGCTTTTTCATAAGTATTTATTTTCCACTCCTCAGTGAGCATGGCATTCAAATGTGAAGAATCCAGAAAATAAGTAAATAAATTGATTTGAATATTTGATCCATAATGGGATTCCCACACCCCCTCCCCATCCCCAATTTAGCAGGCATTTTATAAACACCTTCATAATAAGCTGCTGACAACAGTAAATTAACTGAATCACAGAAACAACCACAAAGGATGTTCAATATGACACTAGCTCGAAGCAGAAACTTATCCAATTCCTCACTTGGGTTTTGGGGATTCAGTGTCTTCATCCATAAAACAATCCCTTTCTTATTTTATACTCTTGGTCATCTGAGGTTACTGTGCTCTGCTCCAATGTATGGGTTTTTTTGTTTTGTTTTTGTTTTGTTGTATTTTTTTTTTTTTTTGCTATGAGAAAGAAGTGTTTGGGAGTTGTAATTATTTATATGCACTGGAGATTATAGTTCAGGCTAAAGACCACACCTTGTGAACTTGGAATGAATGTGAACTAAACATTTACCAAGCACAATTAAAAATTAAAAAATAATTTTTTTAAAAGTATAGATTTGAAATCCAAAGGTCTTAAGTTTTTCCTCAACCAATTTCCCCAAGAAGACAACTCTTTTTCTTTCTTTTTCACTTGTACAATTAAGCTAAAATTTATCCAGAATATTTCCTTAACTTTCAGCAGAGTTTCAATCAGTATTTTGAGTTTATAAAGCTAGGAGAAAAGTTTCTAAGTGTAATCAAAATTTATCTGGCCAGAACAGAATCTCAGTCTCTAATCTGGAGTATATTTTGTCAATAAAAGTGTTGTCAAATTGGGATGCTAGTATCTATTTGCTAGTAAAAAAAACAGAGGATTAGGTCAACAAACCTCAAATTCACATTAAAATTTAATAAGTGAATAAAAATGAAGGAAAAGTAAAACTTTTCTAGGCCTCAAAAAGGAACTGTGAACAACTTGTTGCCCTCTTCTCCTGAACTCACCCCCCATCTCAAACAACCTATTGAACAAAGGAAAGGAAAGGGAAAAGAAAAACACAATACAGAGTTCTGTTTACTGAGCCTTTTATTGGTTGTTTTTATGTAGCAGGTAGATAGATACATTTGTAGTTTAAAATATTCCGCCTTTTATTAGATTTTTTTATCTAGCAAATGCTTTCATAGTTTAAAATATGCTTTATTTCTGTCTGCTTTTAACAAACTATAGCATCAGTGATTAGAACCCTTTTGGTATGTTTAAATTAAAGAAATGTTCAAGTATATTTACCTTTAAGCTTTGGCAGGTTAATGTAACTATAGATTATGGAACTCTAAATGGTTTCAGCACTACACTGCTTTTCTCTTCGGATGTAAATGTCCCTCTTCAAATATGTATTTAACAGACATATTTTAACTTTTATTTAAGCATCTGTACTTTACTGCAGTAAAACAGCCTTGGGAGTGTAATTCAGATAGCAGTGCAATGTCTCACCTTTCCTTTAGTTTTTCTAATAGCCACTGTTTTTTCCTAAGAGCCTCTACTCTCAGTTGGCTTTGGCTTTTAAGACAATAGCCCAGTTATCTGGGGAAAGTCAGAAGTATGATCTTTTTTATGAAAAGGTGATTCTGAATTATAAGTAGCTTTAAGTGAAGCCATGAGGCTTATTAGGAAAGTTTTGCAACAGCTGCTATATGAATGACTGTGGCAAGAGATGCGTAGAAACAGATCCCTGGCTGTGTGCAACAGCTGAATTCTAAGCATTCACTGCTCCTTCTAAAAGATTTAAAATTATACATCAATGTGTGCAGCTCTTTCTTTTTTTCCCTTGCATCTGGTTGCCTAAAATGATGTTTCTTTCACCAAGAGAGCTTGGGGAATATTCCTAAATTACAGGAGTTCATGGTGTTGCAATTGATTATCTTGCTTTGGTAGTTTCTTAACACAGATATTGCTTCAGTGAATCTGTGGTCTGTGTATATCGGTGTAATGTTTGTGAAACTACTCAGACTTAGATGAAAAATAGCAAGAAATCATATCAGAATAGGGCCTGTCTCATAAAACTTAGTGTAGTTATGACTGACAGGCAGAATGGGGTGCTAGAATGGACCTACTGTTAACAGCTCAGTACTTCCTGGGACAGTGGGACTTAAGTACAAATACCATTAAAAAATGCTATAGGAAAATATGTTGCATTGGTTTAGATGTTATTTCCATAAATTGTTCTTATTTCTGATTAAGTTTCATGGGCAAAATGCTCAGGAACCTCATTCAGTTGCTTGGTTTATCCTGAATAACTGCTTCTATTTCTAGACATGGCAGAGAAAAAAAGTGAGAAATGGAGGAAAAAGATGGCTACAAACAGGTGGTTGCAGTGGAAAAGTTAGTGACCTCTCTCTTGTTTTCATCCTTGAGGAGACACGTACTACTTTTAGAACCTTCTACTTGCAGTAGAAACAGCTCAGTGAAGATCTGTATCTCAAGACAGTTTTCTATGGAACAGGATGTGCATCCTATGTGTCAAATCTGAAAACACTAGAAAGAGGAATTGGAGAGTAATCCCCATAGCAAGTGGATCCAGCTCCAGGTAGTTATGGCTATGTTGATGAATGTACACAGGTGTCTCCATCAGCATTATTTTCTTGGAATGTGTTTTTCAATCAGGTTTGGTTGTATACAGTTTCCACTCGAAGTTGCATCTTTCTTAAGTAGAGAGGATCGGTATATTATGATGATTTTAGATGATATGTACTTATCTGCTAAGGGCTTATCTGTACTGCTTGGAGTACAATCCTCAAAGCTTTTCAGGCCAAGACCTCAGGGGTTTGAAGAGAGGTAGGATGCTGTATTGCTTGGCTAGAAGCTAAGCTATGAACTTAGGTATACATTTTTATTATTTTTTTTTATAAAGGGCAAATTGACCTACGAGGTCCCTGCTGCTACTTTTTTCCATTCCTTCACTATTGCTCTGTTTCTGTCAAATCAATCTATTATTTTTGTAAATATAAATTTCACGCATTTATTCTTTTGAATAGGTTCTCAGGGCAAATTCTTATTCATTGTAATAGTGTAAGTCCACATTAGCGACAGGGGAAGCCTAAGGCTTATGCGATTGGAATCCCATTAAAAGCAAGAAACTTTGCAAGAAGCTTTGGTAGTGTAAGGGATGAGGGGTTTTCAGGAGGCCTCCGCACAGACATGTATGTTCCCTGTGTCAGGGAAAGGTATAACTTAATAAAACTCAGTTTCATTTTAGAATATCCATGAGAGATTTTACACCTGTTTAGCTTGCTTACAGTTACTGTATGTATATTGTGCTCTCTTAAATGGGTATGTCTGAGTGCCTGGGTGGTATTTTGAGCATTCCCTTCTGCTTGTTGGAGTGCTTCCCAGTGGGGGAATGCTCTGGAATAAGGCTGAGATTGCCTTTTCCCAGAAAGTCACTGACTGCACTTGGAGAAGGAGGTCTGTGGAGTGCAGAGGTGGGCACACGAACAGCACGAGATACATAACCTATAGCACAGTACAGATCAGAAAATGCTGAGAAAGGTGGAACTGACACAGCCAGGCCTCAAGTAATAGAAAATATTTCTTTCCTAGTGACCATAGGTGACTTCTATTGCAATTCAAGTTTCTATCAAAAAGAGTTTGGACTGAGACCAAGCTTGAATGAAAAGTATTTTCACCTGCAAAGACACAGTGTGCAGTTGAAATTAATGTTTTTTATTTCTGTTCTTCTTTTTCTTGAGTTTCTTCTACTTCAGAATGTCTTATTTATGCTCTAAAAATCTAGGGAGGGGAGTATTTAATTTTTTTAGAGTCTATTTATGGTGATTTTGAAGTACTTATTAAGAAGAAAGTTTCTAATCAGTTTTGCAAGGACTTTGAAGTCCTAGCAGACCTAGGATCCAACAGAAAAGAATAGAATATTTCGGTTAAAAGGCACCTACAGTGATGACCTAGTGCAACTGCCTGACCACTTCAGGGATGATCAAAAGTTAAAGCATGTTAAGGGCGTTGTCCAAATGCCTCTTAAACACTACAAGGCTTGGAACACTGACCACCTCTCTAGGAAGCTTGGTCCAGTGTTTGACCACCTTCATGGTACAGAAATGCTTCTTAATGTCTGGTCTGAACCTCTCCTGGTGCAGCTTTGAACTATTCTCACATGTCCTGCCACTGGGTATTAGGTAGAGGAGCTCAGCACCTCCCTCTCAGCTTCCCCTCCTCATGAAGCTGTAGAGAGTAACAAGGTCACCTCAGACTCCTTTTCTCCAAACTAGACAAAGCAAAAGTCCTTAGCCACCCCTCACAGGATGTTCCTTCCAGCTCTTTCACCAGCTTTGTTGCCCTCCTCTGGACACATTGAAGCACCTTCACATCCTTCTTAAATTGTGGGGCCTAGAACTGCACACGCTGCTGGAGAAGAGGCCACACCAGTGCTGAATACAACAGGACAATAACCATTTTTGACATGCTGGTTGTGCTGTGTTTGATGTTCCCCAAGATGGGGTTTGCCCTCTTGGCTCCCAGGGCATGCTACTGACTCATACTGAACCTGCTGTCAACCAGCACCCCCAGATCGCTTTCTGCAGGGCTGCTTTCCAACCACTCTTCCAATTTATATTGTTTCCAGTGATACCCTGTGACAGTATATATATATATATATATACACATTGTCCATTTTGGCCTTGTAGATTCAATATAACTGATATATATCTTTATTTTGCTAGAACATTTTGGAAACACTGCAGCTGTGCAGGATAAATCTGACTCAGAACTAGGCCAGGTAAAATAACATTCCATTTCATAACATCTATTCAATTACTGTTCTTCCCAGGGACTAAAATGCCCCACTTCCTATGTATCTTTTTCTTTTTTTTTCCTTTTCCTAGTGTAAAGGTAAACGAGATCGGTAATCAGGATAGCTGGACAGCTGTAAGCAAAGAGACAAGATCACTGAGCAATGTGAAATATCCCACCTGAATCTGTAAGAGAAATCACAGCACAAATGAAAAGTGAGGCGGTGATTTGCAGTCTTTCTATTCAAGTATTTATTGTATATTCATTTAAGAGAGTTTTCAGTTTTGTGAACATCACTGGTGCTGCAAGTTCAAGTCTGATATAATTGCAGTGTCCACTGTTTACATACACTTCTCTACGACTTCTTTGGGAAGTGCATGGTTCATAATTTAACATGTCTCTAGTTGACCTCTCCCCATCAGCATCCCAAGAATTAATATTCTACAATATTTTGTAGGAGTTGCACAAAGTTCTCACCCACTTCTTCTGTTCAAGGTATTTTGTAATGCTGCTGTTGTGCTTGCAGAACTTGCAATATCATTAATTCACAGTATAGTTTATCTTCCTGACTACAAAAATATGTTAAAAAAAAATTCACATTTAGAGGGGATGAAAACCAATTGTGATCATACCGTACGATACATGGTAAAGTGTGTTAATTTATGTGACGTTTCATTTTCAGAAAAATATATATATGGATGGTGATTAAATGAAAAATATTCATTTGTGTTCAAAACAGTATGATGTTATGCTGGTCATGAAAGTGAGCCTCTGTTTTTCCTCCCATTTTTTTTATGACAGAATTGAAGACAAAAGCACTTTAAAAATACTGATCTTATCAGATGAAAGAGTATAGTGTGATCCTTTACAAGTGGCAATTTGCAGAAATAAGTGCTGAGCTCATGGACATACAGGGAGTGGGATTTCTTAAATCTGATTGTAGACATCCAGAATGAGATGGTAAACTATCAACTTCTATAGTCAATGGAGAGACAGAGACACTTTATGGAAATAGTTTCAGGGTGTTATTCTCCTCAAAAAGTATTCCCTATATCAGAAAATCAATCTCTTTTCAAAGAATTTGATTTCTGTGCAGGCAAACACACAAAGGGCGTCTGTATTTTGGGGTCAAACATGTCTGTTCCAGTCTGGGGAGGTTAATAGAGTAGAATCATAGAAAGATTTAAGTAAAAGAGACTTCCTGCAAAACATATTTTCAAAAAAGGGCTAGTGAAGTTATATAAATTAGATTAGGGCCTTATCTAGTCAAATCCTGAAAATCTTCAAGGACAGAGATTCCACAGGATAATTTAATCATTAATCACCATCAGAGCAAAGACTTTATTCCTTTAGGTCCAATCAGAATTTCTCTTCTTGTAACTTTTCTGTTGCCTGAGTCTTTAGCTTCTGGTCTCTTCTCAGCACCAAGTCTTCATCGTATTTGTCCTGTTCTACTTCTAGCACAGGATGTCTGGCAACAACGTAGTTGTCATTTCAAGATACGTCCAGGCTTCTCATGTGGTGCAATCAGGATGCATTCATCTATTTCCCACTGGCCCTTTGGGAGCTTCAGAAATTTCCTGTTTCCACCACTGGGAACCGTGAATTTCATCTCTCCCTGCATACATTTTCCAAGTAGATAATGCAGCTATATGAGGCCTATCTATGAGGTACCAAATATGTCCATGCATCTGGTTATTCTACACTCCAAAACAGTACAGCCTCTGTTAGTAGTAACATTGACCTCCTTTTATATTCCAGACACTTGTTTGGAAGACTTCTGTTCAAACCTTTATCAATTGATGGGCAGCTGCACAGTTGAGATAAGGTCTGCCTTACAGGAGGAATGGCAACGTATTTGATTGCATTGTTTGATGATTTTTCAGCAAGTAGAGGAGCATGGAGTAAATTGCAACATCTTTTTAAAACTTACTTTGTTCAAAACCATGAATGCTTGGAATGCTTCCTTGAAAAACAATTCTTCTGTTCTTCCCCCTCATTTTGCTTCTCACCAATGTTAATTTGTAAGAGATGTATTTAAATGGAGAGAAATTAAGTCATGTAATTTGAGGATATTTGTGCTTAGAAAATTCACTGTGTTCTTGTATTTTGGCTTTCAGGCTTCATTCAGACGTATCACAGAATCACAGAACATTAGGGGCTGGAAGGGACCTCGAAAGATCATCGTGTCCAACCCCCCCTACCAGAGCAGGATCACCTAGAGTAGGTCACACAGGAACGTGTCCAGGTGGGTTTTGAATGTCTCCAGAGAAGGCGACTCCACAACCTCTCTGGGCAGCCTGTTCCAGTGCTCTGTCACCCTCACTGTGAAAAAGTGTTTCCTTGTGTTTACATGGAATCTCCTCTGCTCCAGTTTGCCGCCATTGCCCCTTGTCCTGTCATTGGGTGCCACCGAGAAGAGCCTGGCTCCGTCCTCCTGACACTCGCCCTTTCCATATTTATAAACATTTGTAAGGTCACCCCTCAGTCTCCTCTTGTCCAGGCTAAAGAGCCCCAGCTCCCTCAGCCTCTCCTCAGAAGGGAGATGCTCCACTCCCTCCATAAGCTTAGTGGCTCTGTGCTGGACTCTCTCCAGTAGTTCCCTGTCCTTCACATAGTTGTGAAGCATGCAGACTGTAATTGTACAAGTGCTCATAGGCTCTGAAGCCATGTTAAAAAGAAGATGTGTGAATGTTGGATGTGAAATTTCCTTCCATGTACAGAATCTCTTTCCAAAGTGGATACTCCACTGAGTCGATCATTTGGTACTCCTGGTTTATTATTTAAAAAATTCTAATCTTACAAGCAGTCATCAGACTCACTGAAAGTTGCATTTATCTGTGGCTAAATCCTTTGATTTCATGTTCCATTAGGTGTCCTTTACCTCTGATCACTCCAGAAAATATTTCCCCTCATTATCCAGGATAGAGGTGTTTCTGTGGTGACCTTAATGAAAATGTACTGTATTAGCTAGGATGACTGAAGCAGCTGTTTACTTTTGTGTTTAAGATCCTTGTGTAGTTACAATAAGAATCTTAATTTTCTGCTGACAGTGGATTGAAACTTTCAGTGTTGTGACTTTATGTTATTATTCTCATGGCCAGAATCATGAGAAACTCATCACTTAGGAGGCATGACATTGGCATTGAAACAGTTCACAACTTTAGACAATTTATCACATATTCTGTAAAACAGAACATGGGCAAAATATTAATTGACAGTAAGTCTGAAGAATATTCAGATAGATGGCTATTTGTCCTAGGTATATTGTGTGGAAGTCTTGTGAAGATCAAATGTTTATACACAATCCATTTTCTCTAAGTATGTGGTTGCTGTTTGACTACTTCTGTATTTCTCCCTATTTTTTCTACCCTTTATTATTCTGAAATAGTCACCTTAATAAAAGAAGTTACATACTTGGTTATAAATCAGTTGTGATGAGTTGGCCTTTAAAATCAGCTGGAACTAAAAGTTTACAAATGATATTTCCCATTGGAGATGAGCACCAGCTGTACAGTTTGGACATGGATTTCAAGCCACGAAGATGTTCAAATCTGAGGGTTTAGTTTTCTTGTCTATCATCGCTCTATATTTAGACATGTATTTTAGAGATGCCTCTCTAAAGCATGTTTTCTCTTTTGTAAATTGCATCCTATTTCTGTTCCCCTACACCCCCCTCATTCTGTACAATTAACTGTATTTTAGTCTAGCTGCATGATGCATTCTGTTCCGAACAGGGACCATCATTTATTATAGTCATTTTCTGCAGTGTCTGTAAATTAGATAATTATTCTCACTAAGCTTTGCTAAGGGAAAGAGTCGAGTCGGTTTTTGCTCAGCAATGTATGGATTCTGAGTAATTCAGCAGTGTCCAAGTAATTATCTCTCTCTAGAGCTGTAAAGTGACAGAACAACAGCTAAAAGCAACAGTGAACTTCTTTTCCCAGAAAGGCTTTACATAAAGATGCAGTCTAAACTCTCACGTTGACTAGGTCTCACAAGCTAGGTAGGCTCTGGGTGCAACACAAAAAGAGGGTGATTGCTAACCCAGGCTCCCAACTCTTTGCAAAACTTTGGAGTCATGTGTTGAGACCTGGCACTAACTTCTAAACTATTAGAAATCAGAACATTAGTTTCTGCTTTTTGAACTGAATTGTTGCTGGAACTCTCACACTCTAGATAAAAGGACATGATTCATAACCAACAATTACTTCTAAATTTTGCACTAAACTTTGGTTCAGGGTCTATCATCTGTTTCCTAACTTTCCTCTTTTCTATGTCAGCATCTCCATGCGTGAGTAATTCTGGCTAATTTTCTTTTTAACTGACTCCTTCATAAAAATTCACGCATGTCACTTCCTTTTTTTTTTTTTTTTCTATAAGGAAAGAACAATTTCTGTGTGCTTTTCATTTGTTTCTTTCATTTTTTTATTTCTCTCTCTTTTTAATGGGCAGGATTACCATTACAGTAATTTTAATGTACTCTGTGTAATTTTAATGGACTCTGTGGCTCTCAGGTTAAGCATGACTTCAGATTTCATTTTCCACTGCTTGTGATTACTAAACGTTTACTACAGGAAAAAATTCACATCTTTCTGACGTCTCAATAAATCTATTAAAAATGTCAGACTCTGCTTAGGACTGTGAAATGATAGACAGCACAGTTATTTAAAAATAGAACTGCATTCTGGAAGAATCCATCTATTCATTTTTGTTAAGCACTCTTCCTTTTCTTTCAGAAAGTCTTGACCATGTTTCTCTCATCTGGGAAATGATGTCTTGACAAGAAATCTGACCTTATTACTCTTCCACAGAGCTATGTCCAACAAGGTAGCACTTCAGAAATTAATGACAGAATTTCTGATTGATCATTTTTTTCAATTTCTTGAGAAATCAAAGCAATAGTACTTTCTACCTCTGCTACTCCCTATCTCAGGAAACAACTTGAGTGCTGTAGAAGGATAGGTATCATCTGTCATACTTGCATTTCTGAAAGAATCTATGTGAAAAATACCCTGGTGGAGGGGATAAGCCAGTAAGAAGCTGTGTTCCAAACTGACAGATAAGTCTGTAGTTTAATGAAAACAAAGCTGAACCCTTTTCTTGCCTTGCTGTTACACAGTTCAAAACTAGTAGCTGAAAGTAAACAAGCAAGCACCTCACATGATAAAGACTTATTGCCAAGCTTATGCAGAGTAATACCAATGCTTTTTTTTCCTGCAAACATTAGAAAGCACATACCAGAATAATGTACTAATAGGGCATTCATAATATGCTCTTAGTCACATCTTTAGTAAAAAGCTGCTCTAAGCACATCATAGAGGCATACTATTTTTACTGTTTTTCTGAACTCTGACTGGATTGGATAGCTCCACTTTTAATAAGGTGTATTCTGAAGATTTAAATTTCCTTATGACATTTGGTCCAAGAAAATCGAGTGTTTTATAAACAGAAGAATTTTGAAGAAATGTACTTAAGTTTGCATAAGCCCTTGTGCTGCCCAGAAGACAGAAGATGGCCTAACATGTTAAACATATCTGTTTGACTACGTTGGAGCATCAGAGCTTTGACTCTCAATTTACTTTTAGTATTAGTATGAAACCATTGTTCCTAAAAGATAATACTTCCATGTTCCTTGCCTTGAGTCTTAGAGTTAGAAGTTGGTGGACAGTCTAAATAGATGGTGATTTATTGTGAAGAAGTTGATAGGAATCCACTGAAGAGCTCTGACCAATGTCTGGCTGTGTGGAACAATCAGGCTGCTTCTTGTACAGAAGCTTTCTTCACACCTGGGCGTAACAGCCTGTGAGAACCCTTGATCACATGATTACAAAGGTCTTTCCTGGTCTTAGTATTTTTAAAAATATGATATTTTTAAAATAAAAAGTATTAAATAAAATAAATAAATTTTAAAAAATTAAAAATCGTATTTAAAATTATGAGAAAACAGCAAGCCTTAACAACCCTTGATTTTTCTGCTAAATTACTTTTCCCTTGTGTATTAAATTATAGAATCATAGAATGATTACGTTTGGAAGGGACCTTACAGATCACCTAGTTCCAATCCCTCTGCCATGGGCAAAGACACCTTATACTAGACCAGATTGCTCATGTCATCTATGGTTTGCTAATTCAGGTGATTTAAACTAGCATTGTTGCATGGAAGGTTTTACAAAGTCTTTTTTGAGTATGGAAGGATGTGATGCTATTTATGAGTCAAAGTAGGCTACCATAATTGTCACTGAGCCTATGATTTATTTGGCAGGATTACTGGATTTTACTGATTTATCTGTTTATTTTGTTGCTGTCATACAGTGCCCTTTACTTAGTGATGGACTAATACGTTTGGTTTTGTTTGCTTGGTTTTTCCTCATTAGTAAACAGCTCCAGACTCTCTTCATTTGCTTAAGCCATATGCTTTCCAGAGGCTTTAGCCATTCATCTAAGATATGAGGCATGATGCACAAAGTGCTACGCACAGCTTCCCTTGTGCTGTCCCAGGTGTATCAGCAGAGACCTTTTCATTCTTCGTCTTGTTTTATAAGTAATACTATTCATTTCGGTATATGCAGTGTTGCTGCAAACCTACCAGCAGCTGAATTATAAGCCGCTTGCCAGCAATGTGGGAGTGAAGAAGCCTGTGAATTATTTTAACTCTTTACTGATCACTTTGGGTTTCATGACAGCAGATTTTTTTCTGTCTGCTTCTAAAACAAACAGACAAAAAGCCCAGCTCATCCAAAATTAAAGACGTTGAAAATAGGAAGCTACAGATCCTTCTAAAAAGCCTGGTGAATTTAGTAAGAATAAAACAATAAACTTTAACAGAACTATACATAAATTATAGAACTAGAAATAACAAGTTCCATAGAAATTACTCTAAAAACCCTTTAGAATTTAATAGAAAGTGAGTGTCTTTCTAAAATTGCTTTTTTAACCATTCTATAAATTGTTAAAATGAGGATATCATTCTCTATTAAAGTCTTTAAAGAGACTCTGAGAGTCTCTAATTCTCTATCTAATTTCAAAGTGGTGATCCCAATTCTGCAGTCTTTCTCATGTGATTGAATTGGATGGATTTGTTCAGAAAATGCAAAACCTATGCTGTACAACGTGCCACGTTATAGGAAAATTATCTAATATAAAAAAAAAAATCTTACTTTATAGTGTCAATCATTCATACTGCAGATTTTTATCTTCCTAGGGCAGAATCTATAGATTGGCTTGGTGGATGGCAACCACATGAACCTGGACAGCTGAGTTCATGTCCAGATTAAGGAAATCAGTTTGGAGCTGATCAAATTATTTCACCAGTGGAACAACAAAAAAAAAAGAGTCCCAGGAAGCAGTATGTCACCCTGGAAACACCTCCATATATTCACTTACTCTCTAAACTGCTGAGAGTATTCATACTTTTAGACTGAAATTCTGCAGAGGGAGCCTTCCAGTCAAGGGCCAGGATTCTCCTTGTTCATATGAATTGAAAAATGGGATGGTTGATCTAAGTCAGTTTTCTTAGTGCCCTCTGTGATAAAGGGTGGGTGAAGATGTGAAAAAGAGAGAGAGCAAGTTGGATGATTCGTGATATATTTTATTCTTCCTAAAAGTAGTTGTCTAAGTCAACTTTTGAGCAGTCTATCTCCTCTTAGGAAAAACGGACTCATCTTCTGAAGGTGCCTGTTTCTCTCTGGGACAGCAAGTCTGTTTTGACCATAGAGACGTGACTGCAGGTTACGTCTGTATTATGGGAAGATGTTAAGAATTGCTGTCCAGACTTGTATCATAGTTGTGTCTGAGAATTTATCAGGTGTAATTTGGCTGCACAATAAAAGAGGTAGTCCTCCAAACAGCACCTTCTCTCAGCCCATACCAGTGTGAATGATTGTTTGAGTAGGACTCTATCTCAGGTCAATATGTAAGGGCAGGCACAGTTCATAATGAAGGGACAAAAAGCCCCAGATCTTCCTCACTATTCAGGATCTACAAAAAAATCCGGAACTACACAAAAGAAAAACAGGATTGTGCTTTTTTTCCAGTACTAATTCCTAGTTTATGGCCCTTCCTACTACAGACTTTACTGTGAAGCTCACCATTCGCATTTTAATGTAGGATTCTGTATGGTCAACTAAATGGAGACCTTTGATTTGTTTTTCATTTTGACCTATACTTAATTTTAAATCTGAGTGATATACAGTAGTGATCTCATTTGCTCAGCCCATGCAGGTATCTCAAATGCACTTCCTGGAAACAAGGTCTTCCTGCCTTCTTGCTCATGTCTTGTTTGTGAAGAAGTTTTTCATCTCCCTCAAAATTCAGACCCAAATCCTTTATGCTTCAGGACCATATTGCAGTTAGTTTGACTTCTTATTTTGAAAGGAAGCTTAACACAGAGACAGTACTTGTGCTTCCAGTCAGATGGCTATGCTGTAATACAATTTTCATACACGGCAAACAAGATTTTGAAGCACTTGTGTACTGACTCTGTCTCTTGCTTTCTTTTTAGTCTTGTCAAAATAGTACTTCTGCAAGTCTTCCATGAAAATAGAACAGGTGTATCCAGCAATCTCTGTGTTCCAGCACAGAAGATAGAAACGGCTTTGAGATTACAATGTAATTTCAGGCTCAGAAAATGAAATTGGTTTCATCCAGGAGGAAAGGGGGAAAAAATGGAAAAGAGAAAGAACTGCTATTTAAGTGTTTTCTTTCTATCTCATTTGCCTTTAGTTACTTCTCCCTGTTCAGGCCTGATTGCTTGTTAAAGTGAAGTATACGTTTAACAGCAAAATGGTGAAAGCACAAGTTGTTTACCTGAAATAAGTTGCATTTAAAAGGGAGCTGTCATCTTTCCTCCCTCTTATCTTCATGTCTTCATACATTCTTTTGAACCCTAGGATAAATCAGGTGAAAGAAATTATACATTAGAAACAGATTTACATTAATGGTGGTTCTAATGGTGGTAACCAGTGTTAAACAAAGGTATTTTGAAAGACTGCCACTTTCAAAAGCAGTCAAGTTTTTACTTTGACCATTGTTACTGATCCTTTGCCTGCTCTTAAGATGCCTCAATTGTGAAAGAAAATACTAATTTAACAACTTTAGCAAACAGATCCTATTTTCTTTTCCATATGGATAAAAAAAAACGATAGAGAAACTTCATTATTGCTAGCAAGGATCAATTTAAAATGGCATTGTGCCTGGCCATGGGGTCAAATGTGAGTCACTGATGACAGTGCACTGTCTTTCACCTGTAGTGCAGTGATACTGTCACCCCTCAGCAGTTACTGTATGCTTGTGTTGGGAGTAACCCCAATAGGCAGCTCAGCCCCCCACAGTTGCTCGCTCACTGCCCCCGCAGTGGGATGAGGGAGAAAATTGAAAGAATAACGATCTAAAAATTGTGGGTTGAGATAAAGACAGTTTAATAGGTAAAGCAAAAGGTGCATGCACAAGCAAAGCAAAATAAAGAATTCTTTGACCAGCTCCCATTGTCGGAAAAGTATTTAGTTTCCTATTCTGGGAAAAAGAGAGTTTCATCACACATAATGGTTACTTGGGAAGATGCCATCACTCTGACTCTCCCCATCTCTTCTACTTCCCCCAGCTTTTATTGCTGAACATGATGTAATATGGTAGGGAATATCCATTTGATCAGTTTGGGTTGGCTTTTGCTATGAACAATTGCTCTGCAGATAGTCTAAATTGACTCTTTAGTCTTTCAAGTAAGAATAAAAGTATTTGAAGACTGTCAAATTGGTATTAATGAAATCTGTTCAGCTGAAGGGAAAAAGAAAAACAGACAAAAATTTGAAAAGCCTCAGTATTTAAAGGCAGTCATTTAAAATATTTTTTCTTCTTTTCCATGCTTTTAACAAAGTAAAACTATTTTGAATTGTGGTTGTTAACAAGAAAGTCTCCAGCTACAAAGTGACAAACAAGATCAAGTGAAGACACAGTAGCAGCATTAAAATATACAGAAGGGTTCCCGCAGACTCTTCTCCAGGACCATAGATAAGTTAAAATACAAGAGGCTTAAATTCCATCTGTGAAAATTCATGCTGAACTGGAGGAAAACTGTTCTACTGGCTCATTGTAAGAGTTATGAAACAGTTAATAGATCACTTGAAACAATTACATAATTTCCATCATTATAAATGTTTAAGGCCAGGGTAGATAAATATTGGTCAGAAAAGGTAATTGTTTAGTTGATTTGGGTTTGAGTCAAAGACATAGGAGATAGATAACCAGCTGATCCCACTTTCATCCTTTTTTTCCCAATATTTATTGTTTAAGACTCTACAAGTGACCATGTATTTCACCAATTAATTAGATTTTATTTGGCCTGGTAAACCACCTTATAAACAGGGGATCTGTTTCAGAAAGGAACTGAAGTAGGTTCATTTTTTTTTTACTGAAGAGAATTGAGTGCCTGAAACTGAAGTAGATCCAAAGACATGAGCACTCATAGTTCTTACTTCTTCCCGCTGAAAATGGAAAGATCCCAGGTGACAGTTTTGAGTTAGACGTTGCTGCTGTCAACATCTAAACTTAGCTGAAATGCATCTCCCACCCTGCCTAAATCCCTGAGGTCTGACTTCAGTAAACATGCTCAGAGCCTATCTAACACAAATCAGAAATATGAAGCTCTTCCCAGTATGAAATGCTAGACATTTTCTTTTCAAATAATATAACTTCAATAGTGTGGCCATCTGTAAAAACAAACAGAAGCTTTGGTTGGATTCTCACCTTTTTCTGGAAAAGGTCCAAACACAGATCATTGTTTTCTCAGAAGATAACTCATGAGAAAGCACAGTAAATTACCTCCATAAAAAAAAAAATCTCAATATTTACAAAGCCTGTACATTGCAACAATGAAGTCTGACTCAGTTTTTTTTTGCAAAAAGGGTATGGGAGAAAATTTCAGGATGTCAGTCTCGAAGAGAGAGAAGTAATTGCTGACAGCCCTGATTTCCACACACAAGTTCTAGAAGGGAATATGTCCTTCCTGCTGACAACTGTAAGTTTTTCCCTAGGTAAAAGGAGGCATTTTCAAGCTATTCTTTGGCATGCTGCAGAAAGCCCAGCTGCCTAGGGTCAGTATTCTCTATTCCACCCATGGATAAGTTTCAGGCATATAAATATTTCATGAGAATTTGAGATGTCAGACAATCCCATCTCATGTCTCTTAAGGTAAAAAAAAACAGCAAAATACAGGTTAAACAAATCACCAAAATTATTAAACGTATCTTTAGACTTTGTGAAACAACACTAAGACAAACCATTTGTTGCTTTGCTCTACTGTTTGCTTTTAATAATGTCACATTTGTTTATTTTTAGTCTAATTTGGGGATTTAGATTTTTTTTTTCTCTAATTAGCTAATAACATGCATTCATAACAATTTGTGTGATTATAACTTGACTTTAATTCTCTTTATAATGCCCTCAGTCACTTGGCAAAAAGGAGGCTTATAAATATAACTCATTTTATTATTGTCATGCTTTTGTTATTTGCCATTTTCCTTTTAGAAATGCAATATTAAAATATTTGAAGTAATGAGTTATAAGAACAATGGGGGATGCATCTATTTAATTAGCTTACCAGAAAAAAGAGAAATCTGCCTGAGATTTGATCACTTTTGATTTTCGCTATATCTAGAGAATTCAGTAGAAGTTGAATTGTAGAGGTAGAGGTTGTTGTAGAGTTGTGGAGGTTGTACCAGTATTTGCCTACACAAAATTATGAAGGACTGACTGCACCCCGTGGAAGGGACTCACAAGAAGTTTGTGGAGTACTGTCTCCCATGGGAAGGACCCCATCCTGGAGCAGGGGAAGAGTGTGAGGAATCCTCTCCCTGCAGAGGAAGGAGCAGCAGAGATAATGTGTGATGAACTGACCACAACTCCCATTCCCTGTGTCTGCTTGCATCCCTGCAGGGGAGGAGGTAGAGAAATTGGGAGGAAAGATAAGCCTCGGAGGAAGGGAGGGGTGAGGTGAAGATGTTTTAAGATTTAGATTTTATTTTTCATTATCCTACTCTGATTTGATTGGTGGTAAATTTAATTTTCCCCCAAAGAGTCTAGTTTGCCCATGATAGTAGTTGCTGAGTGATGTCTCTCTGTCCTTATCTCAACCCACAAGCCTTTTGTTATATTTTCTCCCCCTTGTCCAGCTGAGGAGGTGGAGTGATAGAACGGCTTTGGTGGGCACCTGGTGTTCAGCCGAAGTCAATCTGTCACAGCTACCATAAGAAATGAAAACAGATATAGTGATAGAGATAGATAATAAAGATACAAAACCATCAATATACAAAACCACTTCCAAAACATCAAATGTGCAATAAAAATTATAAAATATATTGATACTAAGCAATGACCCATTATTTACATGAGATATCTGTTGAGGATTTAATAGAAACACTTCCATGTCGTCAAAAATGTCCTTTCCCTAGTAAAAATAGCCTCCACCATTTTCTTCACTGCTGCAAGAGCTACATGTGATTCAGTAGATTTGGAGCCTGGTTACATCATTTAGCATCTGTGTCTCTATCTAACTGGCAAGGTCAATTTGTTTCTACAAATAGATTTCCCTCAACTACAAGGGGCAATCAGTTCATGAATTCCCAGAGGTTCGGTTCTTCTTGCTCTCCCTTCTCTCTGACACAATTCCAATTGGGGATGCTATTAAGCATTATAAAGTTAACCTTCTGGTGTATACTGGAAGCAGCATTGAATTTTTATCCATCTTTTAGGTCCTTTGGTGCTGAAGTCTTTGTTAGAGTCAGATTGTCCACATGATATTAAGTCCTTGGATGAGTTGCAACCCTTATTACCTCCAAGCATTGATAAATGGAAGGCTGAATGCTATTTAAAACAGCTTGAGAATATTCGTGTGTAGCTGTTAGCCGTTGTGTGTTACTTATCTTCATTGCGGGTCAAACTTGCATTCCCTTTTCTTTTGAAGGAGTTAAAAATTAATAGCCATCTCTTCTTTGTACTGGTGCTTGCTTCTGTCTAGCCTACGTTCAGCCTGAAGCAGACATCACTCCTGTACTCATTAATTTGTTGATATCCCTGAAATGTCTGCTTTTTGTCTCTTCCAATTGTTCTATCTCCAGGTTGACTGCTTGAACTTGTGTTTTCTGAAATACCAATGTGTTCAGACAATACCTCCCTAACAACCATGGTGCTCCAGACACTTATTTGGCAGATCCACTATGGCTACGCTGAACAGGAGCTTGTCACTAGTCTCTACGCACAGCAAACTTTCAGACATTGCTTCCTCTGCCTCAGCTCTATGTGTGTGCAAAACATACAACTTTGAGAAATGACAGCGTCAAAAGATGAGCTTATCTTTCTGTTTATTTGCACAGTGCTACAGAATGAAAGGTGAATGTCCCCAAGCTAATATCAGATGCCTCATCCATTCGTTCCCTTTTCCTTGCAGTGTTCTCACCTACCTGCTTTGGGGATAACAAATTATTTCTTTATATCTCACACCCTACTATTATGTGTAATATGTAAATTGATCTCTTGCGGTACTGATGGGTTTGGCTTCTATGGACCACAAAGAAATCCAATGTTTTTAACAGGAAATTATTTCTTTGCTTTTATATTTACATTGACGTACTAGAACAATTTTTTTATTAACTGTTAGTGTTGAAGGAGAACTGCAAAATTGCTTGCTTCAGTATGTTTCTTTTCTGTGGCTAAAACTGGTAATTACAAGAGAAATTTAAAAAGTCTGTTCTAGTTTATTGGTTCAGTGTTTGTTCATTTTTCCCTCAGATGAAGTGTATTAATTTAGTTTCACAGCTTTAAAAAAGCAGTATAGGACAGGCATATTATGCCAGAGTTATAGATGGATTATTTCCTTGGAAAACTAACAGTATGCATCAAACAATATCGTACCAAATTAAAATACTTTGTTTAGTATTTTCTTTAGCAGGAACATTTTATTCAAACAGGTCTCTGAGTTTTAAAAGAAGTGAGAGAGAAAAACTATGTAACATTAATTGAATTCAATGTGATTTGTTTTCTCCTTTGTTAAAGTTTATTCAAAATGAAATTGTATAAAATAAGTGATTTCTTATATATTTATAGGAATCACTCTTTTAATAATTTTTTGTTCCAAGGAAATGTTTGGAATATGTGTTCTTAGAAAATCAAATATGGAAATAGCATATAAGATGTTAACAAAAGATCAAGAGTAATGTAAGTATTTGTTATTTAATCTTCTCCCATGTAAACTGGTTTCCTGACACAACTCCACTGATTTCAATGGAACTACATCAAATTACAACAGTTGGCTCCAGGCCAACTTAAAGTCCTTACAGAGTGGGGCAATGGAAGTCCTCCCTTTCCAAAACATCAAACATGCAATAAAGCACATGGTTATTATAAATCTCCCACCACTTAGGTCCCATAACTCATAGCGTCAGATCAAGTCAAGAAATAGCTCAGTCACATTAATACAACAGTAACAAATCTTTAGAGTACCAAGAGCTGGGGTATTCAGTAGGAAGAAAAAAATCTTGCAAAGCTGTGCAAAGCCAGCACAGGTCTGTCAGGGTCAGCATTAGATGGGGTTCACAAACCCCTTCCATTCCTGAGAGCAAGATATAGAGGCATTCAAGTTGGGTATGGAACCAGTAAGGCCATGTCTACATCTGAGCTAATAGGCTTTGCCAAATTTCAGCTGTGTTTTGTTAGTGACAGAAAGTTGACTGCACTTGCTTCTTCTCAGAGCACACTTTAACCTTCCTCTCTCTTGGCAATGCGCAAAACCAACATAATAAGAAAAACTATGAGCATATGGATAGGAGGTAATGCCTTTAATTGGGAGCTTGCATATGTCTGCAAATATTAATTAAAATCATGCTAATTCTGCAGTAAAAATCCCTGCTACAAGGCTTAACACTAAAGCAAGCACATAAGAATGTTAAGGTAGGATGGTTACGGAAGTGCATCTGTAGTTCTTCACTTTAGGAACTGGGCTTAGGTTTCCTGATTTTCTCTTGTGAAATTTTTGTGAAATCTCTTGAATAACTGATCACAGCAATAAATATTTTTGTTATTCACACATCTTGATTGAAAACCAAATCTTTCTTTTTAATGTTTGTGGAAGGTGGATGGTGCTGTGTCTATACAGTCCTAGAAAATGAGGAAGGTAGGGAACAAGAATTTAGATACTATTTCAGTAATATCTTGGTTCTATTTGTGTGCTTGTTCAAATAAACACTAAAAAAAGCCTCAGAACACATGTTCACACAGTGAAAAACCTCCACTTTAAGTCACGTTCCCAAGAGATTATTCTTCTGAAAAGCCACAATTACCAACACTTGGTGAATATATATATATATATGAAGTTCTGAGAAAGACAATACTATTTGGTAAGCAGTGTTGCCAATGGGGTCCATGTAAGAGAGGTTTACAGTTATGTAAGTTTTCTGTGTAAATCAACTATGTGAAGCTTCTTGCTGCTTTTAAGAGAGGGAATGTCTTTGCTACTTGAGGGCTTAGAAGTCTATCCCATGTCAAGAGGAAATTTTCAAAAGGTGATATCTATATATATATTAAAATAGTATTAATTTTATTAATTGGTTTACAAAAACAAATCTAATCCAGATTTGATGTGCTATGTCTACGGGTTATGAGTATATGTAGAGTTATCTCTATACAATGAGAACAAATTTTACCAAACTGTCATTGTTTTGCTCCTTGTTTTGCCCTTGACCCTTTTTTCAGTTGTGTTGCTGAAAGTGGGCAGAGGTATATCCAGGGAAGATCTGAGAGATCTGCCTGGAGCCTCTGAAAATGCTGGTTTCTCTGGCCGTGTGCTCCTCTCCTCTGATGCACATCAGCAGAGATGTCAGAACAGCCTGCATGTGTGAGCACAAAATGAAGCAGTTTAGCTTTAACTCATCTTCAGTGGCCATTTAAATTTGGTCATCAGTCTTCACTAAAGCAGCCGACAGACACACTCATCGTGCTATAACAGCTTTTCTGTAAAGGCTGAAACATCAGGTGGAGTAACAAAACGGTTCCATTTCATTAATTACATGTCATAGCGTGTCCAGTCTCCTACTTCTCCAAGGAGAAGAAAGATCTTTTATTTCCTCCTTTGTGTTGTGGAATTTGACTAACAAAAATCACGATGCCATAAACCACCCAATGAAGGAGACAATTTCTCTCCACTCTTAAGCCTAACATGCTTTTAAAGCAATCCAGAAGTGAAAGCATATCTGACTTTCTACCCACATCCTGCAACTAACGGGAGGTGCTTTCTTTTGGTACGGGCGTATCACAGTGTGTGATTAACACATATGTAATATGGACATACTGCTTCATTGGAGTGAACTTTGAAAGCTCTTCATATATATTACAAAATTAGAGGACAAGAGAGGGCTGACACTCAAGGGGGAAGATTTAAGATATTATCCTAATGGCTTTATTTCTTGCAAGAGAATGTGATTTTCTATGCAAGGCATACGTAAACTCGAAAGTACAGCGGCTTGTTATTTCTTCTTGAAGACCTCCAACCTGTCAGGTTTTAGAGATTAGGAAGGTAGCCAAAATTTGGGGAGGATAGAAGATCTCAAGTAGACAAAAAACTTACTAGTGCTGTTCATAATTTTATTCTGAACTTTATTTAAATTCTGAACTTTATATAATTTTCTAAAGTTAAACTAGACGCTCGATAACAAAGTTCATTGAGTCTTTCTGCATAATGAAGGGAGATTGTTAATGTTAATGGGAGGACATAAGAAAGATTTCACAGTGCTTTTTCGCTGAGAGTGTTCCACACATGGCTGAGATCCAGGGGCCATGCATTCTGGATCCATCTCCAATACAGAGTGCCTGAATAACACAGAATAAATTAATTTGCCCTTTTCTGCCTTAGTTTCCTACATTTGTCAGGAAACTATTCTGACACAATGAGAACACCTCATAGACTGCTTTTTTTAATGCAGGTACAGTCCTGATATCACCAAGGTCTGTCAGAGCATTATCTGACACAATTACACACCCACTGATGTGCTTTAGAGTGTGATCACAGATGGTTTAGGAATTTCTAAAAATCACATTGGAAAGAAGTAGCCGGGCTGACTAAAGATATGTTTATGTAAGTATAGTCGTAACCCCCATATCATGATGAATATCACATCTCCAGAACTTTCAACTGCATATCACCTCAAGTTCAAATTGTTCTAACTGAACACTAGGACCAAAAATCTCCTTGGAATGTGTCACCACAGTGCGGCGTTTAAAAAATAGGAAAACAGGAAAGTCACAAAGAGATGAAATATAGATTAAATATAGAGATGAAAGAAATAATTAATATAATTCCTTGTTAAAAAGCACTCAAGGTGTCCATGAGATCCTGGATGGATGGATGAAAATCTGACTTAAAATTAACTTCTGGTCACAATAAAATGTTGACCAAAACCATTGCATTTTCTCAGTGTTGATGCCACATTTATTATTGTATTTCCACAGATCTGTAATACCCCTGAAATAACCTCTTATCCATCCATTTATCGTGCTTTGGAGTACATTTGCATTTCCTTCCATTACCTATCCTGTCATTTTGCTTTCACTCCAGACTCCCATTGTTCTGCTCAAACTATTTATATTCTAGTCTGTGGTTACACTTCAGTCCCTGACTTATTTCTGAATTCGTTACAATCCCAGACACATTATTCAATCTACTCCTTTCTTTTCTCCCCATCTTATGTCTATATCAGAATTTATCCTCCCACTTAGTTTTCCATCAGCTGTATAGGTCAGCTTTATTCACAGTTCACAACCCAAATATATGAAGTAACACTTTTTA